>JAKKZN010000004.1:23977620-23997246 GCA_033441825.1 Pangasius elongatus
TGACCTCATGGCTTAAAAAAAGGCAGATGGCAACAGACGAACTCACAAACGAGAGTAAACATGCTATACAGTGCATGGTGAAGAGCAAGCATATGGAAAGGTACAAGTCTTTGCAGACTGAGAGAATGTACAATCCTGAAAATGAGCTGGGAAACAATCCTCAGGTGTTGGTAATCAGGGGACACACTACTGGAGACAGAGCTGTGACAACAATGCTGTAAAGTGTTTTTATTTTCCCACTCTTTATATGTCAACTGATTAGCTACATGGATGTGTTTGTAAAAACAGTTTGATTACACATAGACCCCCTATGTGGTTTATTTACTTGCTACATGCTGGCTTAGACAATGGCTAAGACATATTTATCTTCAGCTTAGACTACTCCCATGCATCTAAGATCAATATTTGAACATAAACATACCTGTAGAGACAAGGTAGCTCATTAGGAATATAGGCTGCTTCTTTTTCATTATCAACTGACTTGAATTGTTTTAGATGCTTAGCAAGTGACAAATAAGAAAACGCAGTTTGATGGATTTTAAGGGGTAGAAGGAGCCGATAACGTTGCCGCCTCATGGTTCCGAGGTTCCCAGATTTCGTCCTAAGCTTGGGTTACTGTCTGTGTGGAGCTTTGCATGTTCTTCCATTGTCCATGTGGGTTTCCTCTGGGTATTCTGGTTTCCTCCCACCTCCGAAATAACATGCCGGTAAGTGTATTGGTGACGTTAAACAGCCTTCAGGTCTGAATTACTCAACGTGTCAATGTTGTTTGTACTGTTTCCAGAATCTACCATGACCCTGACCAGGATATAGCGCTTACTGAAGATGAATAAATGAATGAATACACATTCATTGCTTACTTGATTTACAGGTTTTACAGTAATCATAAGGTAGATAAGGTGATGGAGTGCAACTTCAATATTTTCAACTGACAATAACCGAGGTTATACATGAAAAGTCCAACACAAATACGCATTCTAAAATCAATTTTGCCATTGCCAATACATTATAAAGTTAGCACTTTGAATTTCAATAACTGGATGAAGCTGCTGTAAATTAAAGAACCTATCCAAGGTAGAATGGAGCCGTCCTTCAATCTGAAGAGGCCATTGGCTGTGACATGGTGAGAATGCCTTCCTGGAAAAATCCAATAATCTCCAAATTTAAATTGTCATTCTTCTTCTTTATTACGGGGTTTGAGTCTTGACCTCCCTCAATTTCATAATTCCTTCATTTTCATAACCATCAGCTCATCAGTGAGAGAGAGAGAACANAGAGAGAGAACAAAAAACTGGACACTTAGTATACAATTAGCGATTCCAAGGACTCCAAAAAGATTTTATAAGGAGATGGAATTCATTAAACGAATGACAGCCATGGAAGGAAAATACTCAATGACGGGGTGGTGCGATGTGACCCTGAAGCCGTGTCAATGTTCTCACTCAAAGCTGATTATTTTCCAATAACAGCATTTGCTTGGTTACATTTAATGTTGTGGAACATCTAAAAAAAACTATTTAGTTCCTTTTATCACTTACGTTATAACAGCATGTCCTCAAACCGTTAGCATAGATGCTAGTTAAGATTTTTTTTTTTTATGCTTAGAAACACATCCCTTTTATTAACTGAAGAGCAAAATACAGTCTGTCAGCAAAGAAAGTTCATAGAACAGCAAGAGCTTGTTTCCTGAGTTGGGTTCAGATTTACTTTTAAATGGTTAAATGAAAACCGCTTTTCATTTTCACAAAAAGTAATAATGATAATAAAAAAAAAAAACGGTCTGTAAATCTTATGAAAAATATGCTGACACATTTTTTTGCTCCATGATATATGCTACGGAATGAGAAAAAAAATGAGAACGAAAGACCAAATGCTGGTTCATGCCGAGTTGTTTGTGCTGTTGGAAATTGTTCAATCGCTCTCTCCCTCCCTCTCTCCCTCTCTCTCTCTTTCGCTCTCTAAACACATAGATACAAATAAATGACATTACATTTGAATGTGAGCTCGGCCTGAATAAACATTTACACCAAAATGGATTCTTCTCATCCAGTAAACAAAGATTTAATCAGTGTACACTGAGCAACATGCTAAAATATTACACACTAGTTGGACTATTGTTGAGCTTTGAAAGGGTAATTATTTTAATCACTGCATGATTATGATGCCTTTTTCCTAAAATGTACTTTGGCCACCTTTTAGACCATAAATCACAGCTGAGCAGGAGGTGCCAAATATTGCATCAACAATGTTTTATTTAAATGTCATGCAGCACTTTTAAATAGTTTTACTTTACACTCTTGACACTTTTTTCTTTCTTCTTTTTTGACTGATTATTGTGGCAAACTTGCGGTTAGGGTCCTTCGACGAGGCTCAAAGTCCAATCAACCCCTACGAGGCTGTTTAAGGCAAAGAAATAAGTGCAGAGCATTAATTAGGGCGGGAATTAATCAGGGGACTATTCTAGCTGAGAGCAGTGTCAACCGAGTCCTCGTGGCAATGTCATTAATGAAGCACAGCATGGCAGTAAGGGCTGCTAGTAACCATTTAAGTGAGCTCAGTTTGCTAATTCTGCTAATCACAGGAATGATTTTTTTTTCAATTTGGATATGTGGATGTCAGAAATGTCAGAAAGTTGAAGTGACACTGTATTAATATTGTGAATATTGTGAATAATTCCCATCTGCCAATATTATCAGTGTCACCTTCTGACCAATTAGGAAAGGATGAATAAGAGAGAAGTAAAGGCTGCACATGGAGGACTAGTCGGACCAGTCCCTCGGCGCTCTCACCGACGTGGCCCGAGTTCGATTCCCAGCCAGGGAACCGACGCCAGAACCTGGGGTTGCATATGACAGTGAACCCAAGCCTGGATAAAATTGTGGAGGTTTGCGTCAGGAAGGGTATCTGGCGTAAAGACTATGACAAATCAAATATGCGGACCAATGATCCGCTGCGGCAACCCATAACGAGAGCAGCTGAAAGAAGAAGAAGAGCAACAACAACAAAGGCTGCACATGGAGACTATCTGACTTTCCAGGCCCACCTACCATCTTGGCTTGAAGACTGAATGCCAAGCAGGACCTTTGAGACAGTACCAGCTTGTCGGGTGGTACCCCATGAATGCCAGAGGCCTTGGCATCTGTGAGACATCAGTGTTAATGCCAAGCTACAATGGGCAGTGCTTTAGGAACCCTAGCTCTCTAGTCTCCTGGAGTTTGTTCCTGCCAAGTTCATCAGCCCTAAAACTCCAGCATAATTCTCTGAACTAGGGCCAGATTTCTAATTTTATAGTTCACCTTCATTTATGCAGGACATTATTTATCCACATGAGCACTTCCTTTCAGAGTGTCCACTGTCAAGAATACATTTTGGTAACACCTTCTACGACCGAGCAATAAATAGTTGATAATAGACTATTCATATCTTTGCTATTATTGCTTTTTTTTTTGTTGAGAAAAGAGAAAAGATATTTAAATTAGCAGCGCATTCTGTATGGAGTCACGGAAAGAGGCATCCTCTGTTCGTTCCTGATTTTGCATTCCTCCACTGACGTTAAAAAAGTAATCACGGGAAGGTCGGTTGTGTTTACACTGTAGAAGAGCACGGGCATTTTTAATTAGAACTGCCACGTATTATTATCGATGTTCGTGAAATTACAAATTAGGAAAGCAAACAAGGCTGGAGCATGCCTAATATCATCATTCAAGGAAAACGCAAGAGGGAAAGAGAGATCAAAACGGACAGTTTTATGTTAAATCAAATTATAATGTTTGAATTTTGTCAAATGAATCACTTTGAGTTATGACTGAGGGCTGTAAAAGGTGTTTTGAGTGACCGCTCCCACAGCATTTATATCATCAGTCTCAGAAACATGGTCAAGGAAATGCTGCGTTCGATTTAACTGGGATGTCGGAACTCCGTCATTTTTGAGCTCTGTACGTTTGAGATACAAAGTGGGGATGATAAAACATGGATGCCTCGATGTTTGTCTTTTGTTAGCCAGCTAACTGTAATGAGTGATGTACTGTATATGTACATTCTCAAAACAAGTGAAAATGTCTAGAGGATGTATAGAGGATGTATACAGGATAACTCATTTCAAGATAAAGAAGTGCTACGTTGTTTAGCGTTGATAAACTGAGCAGCCATTTTGATTTCAGGAAGTCATTTGATTGTTTTGAAGTCATGCGGAACACAGGGGTGAGGAGATCTTCCTGACTTTCCAAGTAGGAATTCGTTGTTTTTTCCTAGGAGAAAGGCCAAGTTACAAGTTTTAGTTGAATGGAGCAAAAGTAGCAAGCGACAAAGGTTTATAATTGGACTGAAAGCATGGGTGTTCTGTGTAGAATGTTCAAGAAGCTTTGAGCTTTGTTGTAAAAACATTTATGATGATGTTGTAAATATTTAGTATTATTACACAATGTTGGAAAAAGACAATGTTGCCTATTTTCACCCGTTACCTACTGTGTTCGCCTGTTTCGTGTTAGAACTTTATAGTCTGCTACTTTGCTTACTTATACCCTTATGTGTCTATGTCTTGTTGAGACGTCTTGTGTTTTCTCAGTGCCTTGGTTTCCTGTGTGTTCTCCTTTGACTCCAGTCATTGTTGATTATGGATTGCGTTACGTTAACCTGGTCTGCCCGTGACTCGACCCTTGCAATAGACTCTGCCTAGGATTCTCGGTTTGCCCTCATTACAGCTCATACAAGCACCCTCACTTGCATCCTGCCTTATCATCCCACACCCTTTCATCTGTCTGCACTAAAAACACTTCCTAAATCTAGAGGTATGTTCAAGTGGGCTGTCCTTTCTTGAATGTCACGACTTGTTTTTTCTTTAATGGATTTCAAGCTCTCGCCTTAATGACATGCTTTGCTGTGCTAACAAGAACACTGTACAAAGGGATGTTTGGCACACTGCAACCTAGAAACGAACAATACACAACTCTTCATTCCAGCTCGGTAAAGACATAACGGGGTCCTTCTACAGGTTACCCGTGAGGGTCACGGTCATGAGGTGACGACTTTGTTATTTGTACTCAGCAAAGCAATAAGCACATGGGAATCTCTACTAGTTCAGAGGGAAACCACCACGGGACATAAGGAAGTAGAACTATAAATCACACTGTCAATGCTGTACATCAGTGTGCTGTCTTTTGTTGGCCGTGTGACTGCCCCTACCCCTATGAGGGCACTTTAACTTTCACTGAAGGCTCTCTCAGGTTTGTACCATACAAGACAACTTCTTTGCCCTTACATTATGATTAATTACATACATCCATATCTAATCTGGTAATGATTGTATATACAATTACTTTATATACAATCATTTGTGTATATTTGTGTCTTTGTGATCAACTCTAGATGAGCCAAAGTACTCGTTTGGGTTTTGTTCAGCAAAACTTGCATTCTCTTCTGAAAATATAGAGCTATTTGTCAGTGTGTGTGTGTGTGTGGGTGTGTGTGTGTGTGTTTGTGTGTGCAATTATCATTCAAAGAATGGAGAGCCTCAAACAGAATCACTGCACACCAGAGTCATTTACTGCGATGGGATTTGTGTCATTTTGAGCTAATGGGCACGTTGGTGTCTTTGTGGTCATGACCAGTGACCACAAGAGTGACAGAAAAGCACTGAGGAAAGAAAGAAAGCAAGTCATCAGTGTAAAACGACTCCAGGGTTTGTGAAAACCCCCCACAAAATGTCAAAGTCCTGTAAAGTTA
Organism: Pangasius elongatus; assembly: GCA_033441825.1. Taxonomy (NCBI): domain Eukaryota; kingdom Metazoa; phylum Chordata; class Actinopteri; order Siluriformes; family Pangasiidae; genus Pangasius; species Pangasius elongatus. The sequence goes on from JAKKZN010000004.1 coordinate 23,983,342, forward strand.
TTAACCTTTGTTTTCTGTTTGGGTCTAAATGATGTAATTTACCCTATTTGCCTTTTTTTCAGGGTGTTCCTAAGGAATTTCTTTTTATCTAGTTCCAGAAATGCTATATATATATATTTTTGCTAATAATTAAGATAAAACCAGATCCAATATCAACTTGATCTCATGTGAAACAAATAAAAGAAAATAAAAAAAAGTTAAGAGATGACCAGGGTCAAAGGGACATCCATTGCTAATTAGCATTGTGGATGTAGACTAATTATAAGCTTTATTCATAATGAAAAGAACTAAATTTCCCACATGTATAGTAATTATTATTAGTGAGGACTAGGGTAGATCTCCATGACATTCTTTCTATAAAGCTAAATGAGAAAAGACGACTTATTCCAGTGGCTATCGATTCTCACTGTCCTATTCCTTCAGCACCACGGACTGTCATGTTTCCTGGATTTAAAATCACTTAATTATCAGATCATTAAACTGCCCAATCAAAAACAGCCATTTTTCATTCATGTAGTAAAGTATACGCTAGGACGAAACAGGACAAAACAGAAACGATTTAGAGATTGGTTGTACAGTGTTGTGATTGTAATATAGTTAGTAATTAGTGAAAGTAGGATGCGAACATATTCAAAAACAAGAACACAAGAACGAGTCGGAAAACTGGAAGCAATAAACGGATAAATAATGCTCACAACTGCACAGAACGATTGGCAAGACTTCGCAAATAACAGGGCATAAGTAATCAAATCGAGGTGAAACACAGAACAGGTGAGCTCAATGGGGTAGTCAACCCAGGACTAAAACCGAAAACAAAGGCACATGTCAAAACAAACAAAAGCACATGGAGACTGAGGAACAATAGCAAGCGTTGCTCACTGTGCTGTTTTTTTTTTTTTTTTTTTACCTGAATAGCGCTAGTCTGATTATGCACACACACGTACAAGCTCAACACATCGACCTAAGAATGCAGCACAATGCAATTTGATTCCCTGAAACACCTGACTGACTGAAGATTTATTTTCCATTGCAGGCACCTAATCCACACCTAATCCACAAATAAATACAAAACACGACTTCTTATTGCATTAGTGGCTGCGCGTGCGAGACAAGTACAGAAAATGCTGAAATGTATTCAAATCGAGAGAGAAAGTGTACGACTTGCTCTGCACTGACGAGGGGTAACAGTATAGACTACTGCTGGAAAATTTACTATCTTGAATGTCTTGTAATGGACGTTACGAGAACGTGGTGATATCTGGTAAATAACACGTGTATACATACGCCATGCTACTTTTCACGTTTCTAACTAACCGCAACCTTTATCCTGAAGACTTTCTTGCGGTGGAAAACGTCAAGTTTCAGCTTTAGCTCTAGTACTGGAGACTCCTTCCAAGAAACGCTAAATAAACATCTCCTAAGAGAAACCTTCACCATATCAACATATGTTTAATACATTTACATGGAGCGTTCATCAGTTCAACTGTTACTAGAGAACTACTTTTCGAGCGACACCTTCCGACCAATCAGAATTAAGCATTCAACAGTACGGTGATAGAAATTCGAATATTGTTTTATACGTTGCGAATACATATGTTGTATCTTATATTGTGGTAAAGTGCAACATACAGTAGTGTTTATGCCATTGTTTACGAATATTAAAATATTCTGTAAAGCTGAGAGAAATAACGATGAACTTTTTGACTTCATACAAAATAAATAATTATTGTTTTGTTAAAGAATGCAAAAAAAACATGAACAATTACACATTAATTATGTATCAAGCCTCACACTGTTCTTCTGGGGAACGGAGATTAGCAATTAGAGCACTAGAGTTGTTGCTTTGCTTTGCGATTAATGCCTCTAATCATGATGTAAGTGTGACTTGGCAAGAGATATCATTACAGAGGCTGTAAAATAACCAGCACCATTGTTAATGCTGAGGTTTTGCATTTTATTACGCTCTTGATTTCTAAACGAGGGAATTTTAAATTAGAGAAACCTGCTCATGTGCTCTCACGGTCTTAAACAGGATTAAGATTAAGCCTAAGATCAGGGTTAGACTTTGTATTTTGACTTATGACTGCGTTTGTAGGAAATCGAAAAAGGTCCAAGCATATTATCCTGATTCCGTCAAATTTCAGGATATCCGGGCAATTTTTACCAGTCCAATATTAAAACAGTTCTGACACTGATTTGTAAAGTCAAACAAACAGCCATTATATGTGCTTGATACAGATTAATTTAGCCAAGGAAAGAAAGTTCGACGAACAGTATGTTCATGCAACACCACAATGGTATTAAATACTCAATTCTAATTGGTCAGAAAGCATTAAGCAATTAAGCAGTGCGGTTATACTGAATATCGGCACAGCTAGGATTCGGTGTAGCTATTCACAGCCTTGCTGATATACAATATAACCGCGTGATTGAGAATGTGACATTGGTTTTATACAACAGTTCTATAACCAAGAAATTAATATTGAGTAAGTGACATTTCAGCTACATTATGGGAGGGGTAAAATGAGCCATCCCCTGTATCTAGGTAACCATAAACAAAAGCAATCATGTGACCATAAATTAAGGAAGTATAGGTCATGTTACTCGATCTGCCTGGGTCATGGTCATGGTCATGGTCATAAACTTTAATAAAGCATAATTGTGAGCAAAATGGAGGTTGTGGGGTAAAATGTGCCAGTGATGTTGGGGCAAGTTGAGTCAAAGGCCTCAGTTTACCCTCCAAAAGTTTAAATAGGCTACGTGTGTACAGAGTAAACAGTGTGTATTTGAGTATTATATTGTGATATTCTACAGATAAGATCAATATGGCAAGGGAGTACAAAAAAAAGACAAATAGAGGCTCAGCTTCCTTGGATGATCTAAAGAGAGCAGCTTTCCTGACAAACATGCCGTAGAGAAAGCACAAATAGGTTCCAGAAAAAAACCCCAGAACAAAACAAATTGAGAAGCAATATGTGAAAGGAGCTAATAAAAAGGCAATTTAACAACCCTTGCTGTAGGTGCTTTTGTTGTGGTCTAATTTGCTGGTAGGGCTAAATCCAAAATATACCACTCCATTGGGTTACGTGATAAAGTTTCAGAGGGTGAATTTGAAGGAAGAGAGGCAGACTATGCTGGGTAAGCCAACTTTCACATTCAAATCAATGGATGAAGGAACCTTTCCAAGAGAGGATGTGGTGAAAAAGCTCTCAAGATCAGTCACAGCTGGTGGAACAGCTAGGCGCTAAAAACAGCTCGTCTTTTCACGGTGTTGTGAAAAGTGGGATGTGGAGTTGAGCCACGCTGAAAGTGGTCAGTCAGCGTTCACTGCGTACATGGTGCGTTCAAGTCACGTCGGAAAGATTGTATTTACCAGTCGAACGCGCATCAACGCCATCCACAAAGTCTTGATTACGAGTAGGAAACTCTGAAAACATGGTGGAATTGATGGATGCAAAATTTGTAGTTGACGGTAAATTTGTTGGAATTGAACGTGTATTTAACAGTGACGTCTTTCTCAGGCTTTTTTGTTAACGCGAGCTAATTTCCTGCAAAAAAATACGATAACATTGTACAATTACAATATAATATGTAATGACAAAGTTTCTTAAATTGATTAAAAACATTAAAAAAAAAGCAAAACACACCTGATGCGCATTCTTTATTCTTCAATTTCTAGAAATAGAGTTAAAAAAAACCTTGCTGTAATTTTTTGTAGTTAATTAAGTGAAGGTACACTGCCATCTTGCTCCGACCAAAGTGACTTAAATGCACCTGACGTCGTGATTACGACTTCCCGACTCGTAAATACGAACTTCGCAGGAGGATATACACACTTACACACACACTCTTTCTGTTCCATACAAGTTTATGTTAATGTTTGATGACTGCCTCTTTACAAACTCGCTGCACCTGGCCACGCCTCTTTACAAACTCGCCGCACCTGGCCACGCCTTTTTACAAACTCGCTGCACCTGGCCACGCCTCTTTACAAACTCGCTGCACCTGGCCACGCGTCTTTACAAACTCGCCGCACCTGGCCACGCCTCTTTACAAACTCGCCGCACCTGGCCACGCCTTTTTACAAACTCGCTGCACCTTAGCCACGCGTCTTTACAAACTCGCTGCACCTGGCCACGCGTCTTTACAAACTCGCTGCACCTGGCCACGCGTCTTTACAAACTCGCTGCACCTGGCCACGCCTCTTTACAAACTCGCCGCACCTGGCCACGCCTTTTTACAAACTCGCTGCACCTGGCCACGCCTCTTTACAAACTCGCTGCACCTGGCCACGCGTCTTTACAAACTCGCCGCACCTGGCCACGCCTCTTTACAAACTCGCCGCACCTGGCCACGCCTTTTTACAAACTCGCTGCACCTTAGCCACGCGTCTTTACAAACTCGCTGCACCTGGCCACGCGTCTTTACCAACTCGCTGCACCTGGCCACGCCTCTTTACCAACTCGCTGCACCTTAGCCACGCCTCTTTACCAACTCCCTGCACCTTAGCCACGCCTCTTTATAAGCCCTCAGAATGTCTCACTCTGTGTGTGGACAGAGAGCTGTGCCAGGTAACAGAGCAGCTCCACGCCACTCTGAGTTGTGATTTAAAGGAAATTGGAACTAAAGAGAAAATATTGAATCTTAGAGGAGAAAATATTGAGGATTCGAAAGAAGGAATTTAGAATTGGAGAAAAAAAGAGAGAGTCGATTAAGGAAAAGAGTAAGGAGGAGCGTAGAAAGGGAAATCTGACATAAATCTGAGATAAATATTTGGGTTCTTTAAGTTAGGAGCGAATTGTTCCTTTCTCAGTTGGTGCTTTAAGTTCGGCCAGGGAGAAGTTCGGCCATTCTGAGTTATTTCCTGCCTCGCTGCGGTGCTGTTTGTATTGAGCTGTATGCTCTGGAGCGCTCACGTTTCTGACCCTTCACTTTGTCACACAAGCGCTACTACCCTCACATTTATTGCCCCTGGAGTTAGCTTGGTGGCTAGTGCTACGGCGTGGAGTACCAAAGCTACTCAGTTCGCGTCTCGGCTGAGGTGCTCTATTTTGGTAGAGCCGTCTAGGGGCCACTGAACAATATAAATATATGTATACTTCTGCACACACTACACACAGAGTAACAGTTAGAGGTGCTTACGGTAAATCGGCATCCCTTCTTCCTTTTCGGCTTCATCAGATGAGCTAAGTCAAAAGTATCATTTGTCCACTGATGTTGCTAACTCTACTGTAGTAACGATTTCGAACTAGGAAGTGGAATTTTACATGGTGAACACAGCGAAACATCTCAGTGCGGTTATATTAAACATAGGCACTCCTGGGACGCCGCTCAACCAATCAAATTAGTGCCCTGGAACTAACTGTTGTATAAGTTTCTATAACAGCAGCTCTGACAGTAGTGCCTGCTACAAGGCCGCTGCAGTCATCGATAAGGTGAAGTTTTCTGTGACGAGATGTTTATGTAGCATTTTCGGAAGGAGTCTCCAGTGCCAGTGCTTTGTAACTGTCAGAGGTAAAGCTGTAACTTAAAAATTTCCCAGCAAAACGAAAGGTTAGACATTCCACAAAATGAACTGCAACTCTACTTATGAATTGATAAAATGCTGTTGTATAAGAGGAATAATCCACTTTGACATGTGCTGTTATCGGAAACTAACTTCTTCATGATGGTAATGCTAACACCACTTCCAGTCAGATGGTTTCCCATCGATTATTTTCCTATAACAGCCACGCGCTGTTAAGTTTTATTCCTTACATACTGTATCTTAGGGTTGATGCATTTTTAACACATCGTTAGAGCACATTTATTACAAAAAAAACCCAAAACTCAAGCCCAGAATGACAGAATGATTGCCGCTAATATTTTCCCATAAGTAGTTTAGCATTTGTATATTTGACATTGACAATGCTGTTGGGTTTTTCTCGGTCTGTTCCTCCATTTTGTAATAATTCTGATTCCAGTTATCTAGCTGTCAGCCCTGGATTAAACGCCTCATTTTGATTCTCTTAAACTCGGCCGAGAGGAGACTCTGAACCGTCGCTGGTGCATGGCCGCTATCTGAATATTGAATTTTATTGATTAATGCGAGCAATCAGTTCTAGTAGCAGCGCGGGCCGTGCAGCTTGTCTACATGCTCCCTTTCCATAATAAGGTCATTAATTGAAATCTAGACAGCGAGAGGAGACAAACAAATTACAACCTTTATTCTTCTGTCTGAGGTGGTTTGAGGTAACCTGTTTTAACAGTGACACCTGTATGAGTGATCCCATGAGGGCGAACTTAGCGTTGTAACACTTAAACATAACTCCTTTAAATTCATTTTAATCTAATCTTTGAATTATTTGACTTTGAATCTAAGAAAACATGCAGTTAACTGGCTAACAATGTGGACGGTATACAAGAATAAGGTTTTGACCACAAGAATAAAAAATAAAGTTAGATTAGCTGGTAATGGTTAGCGAGTAGTTACGTCAAAACTAGTAATCACGCCCTAGAAAAACGGTTTGTGTTATATAATAAAGAATAAGTAGAGGACTTTCCAGAAAAATAGCAAGAACCCCACTGGGAAAATCAACAGTACAGTACAGCTGGCAATAGGCCTCCAACCAAAATAAATAATTAAAACTGTATAAATGAATACTAATGCAAATCCTTAGTGGAAATTTGTCACCGAGGAGCCAAATCCACATGTCCAGCATTTCATTAGTGTCCCGTGTTTCTGTTTTTGCTGAAATAACAACTATAACTCAGAAGGGAAAAGTCTTTTTAATGAAAAAAGTTACTTTTTGCGACCCAGGTGCTTGCTGCAATTTCCCTTTATACCAATTTAGGGCAAAGCCTGCAAAAGTTAGACAGCTCAAGTTTAAAGCGTAAAGATAACTATATAATGCAACTTTTTTATTACTTTATGCTATGATTGGTGCCAGGCCAAAATGGATAATGCTCAGATCCTTGGCGGAGTCATAGATTACAGTGTAAACAGAGAATTACAGGAGGCAATGAGAAACAATTACTGTAGTATTCTGAGAAACTCTGCATGGATTTTCTAGACTCCCAGCAGGCAGCATGGTTGCCTCACAGCTCCAGGGTTCCTGGTTCGATCCTGAGCTCGGGTTCTTGTCTGTGTAGAGTTTCGCATGTTCTCCCAGTGTCCACACGGTTTCCTCAAGTTTCTCCAGTTTCCTCCCACCTCCCAAAACATGCTGGCTGTCTATTCTAACTTGATTGAGTGTGTGAATATGTCTGGTGGCCTGTGGTGGAGTGGAATCAGTGGAATCGGTGGATTCCTGACTTACAACCAGGAGAGGTTCTGGAGCCACAATGACAAATGTTCATTCCCTCACCAGCCTCACTATCCTTTCTTCTTGAAGTTAATGAGATTCAGAAACGCATGTCGTGTTACACAGACACTGGAAAGTGTAACGTCCTCTGTCGTAACTTTCCCATGGCCTTTCCTCTGACTGTTGGAATGCACCGATACTGGAGACTCCTTCCAAAANTTACACACCTTTTTAAAAAATCTGGCTATGTACAGTATTGCGTCCACCGTAAGTGTCTGCGTGAGTTGTTACTATAGAAATGATCCACAAACGAAATGAATCAAAACCTTTTGACCAATCAGAATTGAGAATCAAAAATAAGATCTCTTAGGTAGGCGGCAAATTTAACCTTCCAAATATCTTCCAAAAAATCTGTATGGTCAGCTAGATGAGTATTATTTAAAAAAAAAAAAATCCTTGCTGGTATAACTCAGCCATCATTTGAACCACGACGCTTGTTAAGAGAGACACATTCCGTAGGGGGAAAATCCTTTTAAAAATGTTTAAAAAAACCAAACAAACATGTCTTCTGTGAGGTGTTCAGGAAGTCAAGAAGAACCAGGCCGTCCCGAGGCCACACTAATGATAAGTAATTCGGGTAATTTAGCGTGAGTCAGGGCGTTCTGGGCTTCATGGGGATTCTGATTAATGAGTCACGCCATTAGGAGGGAAAACGCGCACCAGGGGATCGCAACTAAAGAACGAAGACAGAGCATCAGGCAGCCATGATCTACTAAAGGGCCTACTAGAAAATCCGACCTATTTGTTACGTGCAGTGAATGCTAATATGCCGTACTAACAGTACAGTCTCTGACACCATAGTTTGCAGATATGATGGATGCTTTACCCTGTAGGCAGCGCTTCGTGGGTAACTTATGCAGGGTAACTATGTCTTCATGACACATTCATAGATATTATATAAGTCATTCATCGTCACATAGTGTTAATGCAGGAATAAATGACGTATAGGAATGATGTATAGGACACACACACACACAAGCAATATGAGTTTACTATATACAGCCTCTATCCATCATGGCTCTCCCAGTAGAAAGGTCTGCTGAGGGCAAGTTTACCAGGACACCCGGACAGAAGAGCAGTCAAAGGCATCACAAGTATAATTAGTGTGTGTGCATGTGTATATATATTATATAATATATGTATGTATATATATGTGTATATATTTATTCTGTCGTTAAGGAAGGAAGTGTCCATTACCATTCCATTAATATTCAGTAACCACTTAATCCTGGTCTGTCCCCCCCCCCCCCCCAAGTACAATGGATTGCTGTATCAATATTATACACCATAACCACAAGATAATATCATATCTTTTATTTGTAACATTTTTATTTAAGCAAGTAATTATTCATAATGAGGTAAAACAGCTGCCGTAATATTGTTTATATCGCGTTCTGTCACAGTCAAATTCGTTTGCAATTTACTTTACACCGCTTCCCAAATTGATTTTTTTTAAAAAAAAAATATCGCCAGGCATAGATAATTACAGTCAGAGCTGCAGCAAACCTCGACAAATCAAATAAATTCCCACACTTTCCAAAGGAAATGAGTGTCTGATTGATCGCGTTGCTCGGGAAATTGACTCTGAAATAAATCACAGCGGGCAATAATATTTCAGGTTGAAAGTTAAACAGAGGATTGTACCTTGTAGCTTGTGTTGAACTCATCATTCTCTCTCTTCGGGATTCTTCCGCTGTGTTCAGTGGGTGTTCATTACTTTCGTTCCGCTTTTATACACCGTGTCACATTAGATGCTGTTGGCGTCAGTGTGTTATTATGGTCCAGCGCAAAGATTTTGAAAGTTATGTTTGTAAAAACTGGCTCCTTATTACACGTGATCCTTGCAGTATGTCCTCTACATGTACATATAGACGCACATTCATGTGATTATTCAATCAACCAATCATGTGATCTCGGTTATTGGCATGGGTGTTGGTGTCAGACAGGCTGGTTTAAAAAAACAAAACAAAAAAAAAAGTTACAATTTTCAGACACAACAGTCACTAGAGTTTACACACAATGGTGCGAAAAACAAAAAACATCCAGTGAAAGGTAGTTCTGTGGCCTTGTTGATGAGAGACGTTAAAGGTTCATGGCCAGACTGGTTTGAGCTCACAGGAAGGCTACAGTAACCACTCTTTACAACCGTGGTGAGCAGAAATGCATCTCAGAACGCACGACATGTCTAACCGTGCGTTGGATGGGCTACAATAGCAAAAGACAACATCAGTTTCCAGTCATGTCAGCCAAGAACAGGAACGTGAGGCTACAGTGGGCGCAGGCTCACAGAAACTGGACAGTTGAAGATTGGAAAAAAGACCAGCGGATGTTTTTCGAATCTGCAACCGTCCAGTATCGGTGAACCTTTCTGTGAAATAACTTTAAGTGTAGCAAAATTCTCCGGTAGAAAGTCTTAAAGCAGGCTATTTGTGATGGAGTCTCTTAGAAATGGAGCACTGAATCAAATGCTTCAAGGCCATTTGGCCTCTCACCGTGACAGCATGCATCTACAGCACAACAGAAGGTCACCTATAAGAATATGGCAAGCTGAGACGGGAAAGGAGTGCAAATCTCCTCAGCTTTGCATTTTCATCTGACTTTTTGGCTGTAATCTTCCCAAACATGTGCTTCCGAGCTGCCTGAGGTGCTGAGATATGCACAGCCCGAAATGGTGGCTGCAGAAGATGTGATACAATGTTGTTTTGCTGTGATGTTGCCAAGGGGGTGGGGGTTAATAAAAATTTCTGTAGCAACTACAGTACTTAAAGAAGGTGACTGAAGTATAGAAAATATATATATATATATATAAAAAAAGATGTTTATTTTGGTTTGTTCACACATTCAGCCGGGTAAATTGGGTGTAATTGGGATGCCATGAACACTAGGTGACTGTGCAGTGATAATACATCAGGGTGTGTGCTGTTATAGGAAAATAATCAATGGCAGGTTGGTGTGATGCATCTCTGTGCAAAGCAGAGTTACTCTTACCAACCCAAAGATTTTTTTTTCCCATAACAGAACATCCAGAAGAGTTTTTCCAATGAACAACTTGTCATAATTTTATAACCAAACTGTAGCTTGTCATGTTACTGTGAAACTGCAAAAACAGTTACAACTTCACCCTATCAGTGCGAAAGGGAATGCTGCTTTATTTATTTTTGTTTTTTGTTCTCCTGGTGCTTTTGTTTGTGTTAAGGTCATGTTTTGGTTCCAATCCTGCCCCCACCCCTGTCATATCATTGGCTAATTTCCCTAATGTGTGCACCTGTTCTGTGCTCAGCCATTAATCAGTTTGGGTACTTACACCCTGTTGTCTCTAAGCCTTCTTGCGAAGTCTTGCCAATTGTGTTGTGCGTTTCTGAGCATTGTTTATTGTCTACTGTTTTTCTGGTTTTCTAGCTAGCATCTGTGTTACCATTTTTGAAAATGGATTATCCTTTTTTTGATGTTTTCCCATGTTGGAAAACTTACTGTAACAAAGTGCAGACACTGGAGACTCCTTCCTCAAATGTGAAATAAATGTCTCCTTACAGACAAACTTTCTTCTGTATGTTCTTCTTCGGTAAATAATAAAACATTTTAAATCTTTTAGATAGACAGTACTTTTAGATTTCGTGAACGAGTTACTATGGAAACAATAGTGTATTCGAATGAGCGCATTAAGTTAAACCAGTGATATGAATTACAGCTGGAAATACTCTCAGAGCTGCTGTTATGGAAATGTATACACCACCAATCAGAATCAAGCATTCAACAGTGCAGCAGTAATCACAAGGCAAAAATTATAGCACTCCTAACCACTAATATTGTTGCAGCAACAGGCATATATTAGGAGTTCTTGGAGAATTTTACCACCTGATCTAATCTACAGAACCTCAGACTTCCTTCCAAAGCCTGAATGTCTCTTCAGCTCATACTTTTCCTCACACGTAATCTGCCCTCTATGCCATATACAGTTTTATACACATTCTTCTCTTTGCACCGGAGATGGAGCAAGTCAGCTTCATTATTCTGGCTCTAAAAAATTCACTCGGCTCCGTTTGCTTTCCGTGGGCCTTGAGTCAAGTATCTCACTGATTTAATTAAACAAATGAGCAAAAGAAAACCAGAACAAAAACATTAGATACTGAAAACAGAAACCATGGAATAGAAATAAAAGAGATGTGACAGAAGGGTGACGGAAACAGATTTTCTTTAAATTGTTAGGCACTCTACGCTTTTTTTTAATTTCTGTAGTTTTGTAAAGCATTTACATGGAAAAAAATATTTGGTGTAATATTTCATCAAGGCATAATATCGAAACGAATGAAAGCAGTGAACGTTTTTGAGGTATTCTTACTTTAATATTCTAATGAATAATGAAATGAAAACTTGTCTGAAAGCAAAATTCAACTTTTTTTTTTTTTTTTTTGATTGAGCTGTGAAGTGTGCTTCTGACAAAGAGACATAGAGGTCTTTCCTTGGTTTCCAATCTGTCCTCTATTCCTTAGTTTTTACTGATTCCAGTTCCTGGTCCAGTTCTCTGTTTTCCAATTCGACCAGTTTCTCTCTCTTTTTTTCTAGAGCCTTCTGATTTAAAACTCTCTTTCGGATATGAGAATGACTTTGCCTGTGATATTTCTGCCTCTCTCATAGTTTAATTATAATTTTAGGATATTTTTAGTTCTGATGATTCCTGGACGCTTGAAGGAATTTCCGATTCAGTGCTTGCTCTCCTCGGAGTATATAAGGTTAGAGTGTTTCCATATTCATATACCATTCCACGGCTTACTGATAGAGCTTGTGAGTGGGTGGCTTCTCAGGAGAGAGAGACTTTTTCACTCCACTTCCTTATCCATCTTTTAAAAGACTTTTTAAAATCCATGTTTTATTTAATTATCGATACATTGCCAATTATTCTTATTATCTTACTATTTGTAGGGGGTGTAGCATTTATACCATAGACTATGTATGAATAAATAAATGAATGAATGAATAAATAAATAAATAAATAAATTCATTTATTCTCTTCTTTCAGCTATAACGCTATTACCAGTTAGCTAACATTTTAAAGAGTTTATTTCTTTTTTTTTTTTTCCTCCCCAACAACAGAACGTTTAAAGACGACTGGACAGTGAAGTATGCACTTATTTTCCCTGTGATAAATAAATAAAAAAAAAGATATTTTTAATCTGTTCATAGTATGTGGCTCTAGTTAAAAGTGGTAATGTGAATCGCCAGTACAAAACAAAACATTGCCACTTAACTATTGTCGCTATTCGGTCATGTTAGTTGCTTAGTAACGGAGGAATCAAGGAATTTGATGTATCTGGCTAAAATTCGTGAATGTCATCTTTCGCTCTTTCATTCGCTCAGTTATAGAGCTTGTATTTAGGAAAATGTTTAATATAAACCAATAGGCCAATTCCCATTAGTGAATTAGTTGCTGGTTCCAGTGTATGGCACGTCATTTTATATAAACTGCAGTTAATTACTATAGATTTTTATATACTTTTGAGATACATCAGAAACATAATGTGTGTAACAGCAGTTTTATGGCAGTATCAAAGAAGCTATGAGATTGTTAGACTTGTTAGATTTTCCTTAGCTAGAAATAAAATAATGGCTAAAAAAAACAACAACTCGAAAAATAGCAAAAAAAAGTAAACCCTAAAAGTAAGTGAAACAAACTTTCGCTCTTCTTGCTATACAGCTTCCCATTAAAATTTCGCAGCCAAGCCATAATGGCTGTACTGCTGTCCATCCCCCGGGAGTGACATTTAATAATGCCACCCGTCACAACTGTTCACTAAATCTGCTAGGAAACGTCTGCCCTCTCACACACTCTCGCTGTGTGTTTCTCCAGATGGGACCGAGATTATTAAAGTGGCTAAACCAGGCCAAACCCACCGCCACGAAGCCTGTGTCGCTCGGAGAGAGGCACCAAAATCTGTTAAAAAAAAATAACATCACTCACTCACTCACTGCAAACGAACAATATCTGAGCAAGTGAAAATATCTTCAGCATAGATGCAAAGATTTCTAATTAAAATAAGCAGAACTTTTTTTTTTTTTTTGCTGTTAATCACTGTCTTTATTCGCTGTAGGTGTGGTTCATGCAACATCGCCCCCTAGTGGACACACGTTACGTACGAGTACGTCGTACTCGCATATACGCGGAAGTATACATCAGCCCCCTAACACATTCAGCTTCTTGGTGATCCACTCCAGTGCAGCTTTGACAGTATAGGTGAAGGTGAAGCCCCGCCCCAAATCTCAAATCCCTTGCAGATTGGAACAAGTTTTCTTCTAGGATTGCCCTGTATTTAGCGACGTTAGCCTGAGCCCTGACCAGTTTCTCTGTTTCTGCTGATAAAAAAAAAAAGCATCGCCACAAGACACCGCTGCCACCACCATGCTTCACTGAATGGACGGCATTCTCAATGTGGTCCACACCAACCTTCTAAGTAACAGTACACGAATACATGCCAATATTGAAAGCTGAACTTTAAGATGTTGAGGTTCTCTTTGGGAGTGACGAGGTTGGACAGGATTAGGAACGAGTACATCAGAGGGACAGCTC
>JAKKZN010000004.1:24000710-24013537 GCA_033441825.1 Pangasius elongatus
GAAGATAGGGATAGGTGGAGAGCGATGATTCGCTGTGGAGACCCCTGAAGGGAAAAGCCCAAAGAAGAAGAAGAAGACAATGCAAAATAATAGTTTTTTTTAAATCACATTTTTAATGTGATAATTACAACTAGGTCTATTAATGCAGCAATATACTGGCAGTATACTCCTATTCAATTTATTTTACTGCTTGCCATCTCCTTCATATATCATCACTTTTGTTTTTGAATTTTTCATTATTAAATTGTCTTTAAATTTAGATCGTATTGCGATCCTATTTCCGTCTTCAGTCCGCATTTTCTATCCCTGATTTGTTAGGGGTTTAAAGGCCAGTGCCTTTAAACAGTGCTTCTGTTTAGAGTTGGTGGTCTGGATGCTAATGAAAAACTCTGTCTTGGTTGCTTCAACTCAAGAAAAATCTGGCAACCTTGGAGATGTGCAGGTAATTTGCATAATCTGAGTCGGGAGCTCCGAAAATCTACTACCAGTGTAGTCCGACTCTGAGCATGAATAACTTTCCCCACTTAAATATTGACATAACCTTTGAACTTAAGTCACGATCTCTGATATTTGGCCCAATATAATAATAGTAATGTCAAGATGTGACCCTCTAAAGCAGGAAGTCTGAAAATCAGTATTGGAAACCATGACGCTGTTTGGCTGGAAAGGGTCGCTATGATTCAGTTAAAGATCACATGACCTAATTAATTAACTAATTAATTGTTGTTGTTATTAATTGTTTTTCTTATACTTCTATGTTCATATTTATGTTTAGCTTGTATGTAGCACTGTGGTCCTGCGAGACGCGACATTCCGTTCAGCTATATGTCCACACATGTAGCAGAAGGACAATAAAGCTCGACTTGACTTGACTTGACTTGACTTGACTTGACCTCACTTCAACTCTATTAAATGACATGTAATTGCCCAATAAGTGTCTGCTTTTGCTCTTGCCAGCAGCACTGTCTCTCTGAGGAGTCATTACGACTTGGAAATCAATATTTCCTTGCAAGCTACTTTTGCTATTCAGTCTAATTTACTGAATTGAAAAATTCACAAAATTCAAAGCTGCCCTTCCTTTACTTTGTGAGAAAGTCCATGGTTTTGGGGGATTTGCTTCACCAGTAGGATGATTTTAAGTTTATATCTGTCATAGAAGTAGACATGAAATGTTTATTTTTTTTTTTTGGAAAAAAATGCTAAGGCTGTAGCTTATCAGGGTTCCTGGGACTGCCAGGTTTCAGCAAATTGTGGCTTAAATGCTGCTGTGAAATGCTGGAACTGGTCAACCAGAGAGATAATGAAAGATAATGTGTTAATAAATGAAGTTGTTATTAAATAAAGACTCTACAGGAAGAACAAGTAAACAGTGTAGAGGGCATTAATATGGCTGATATGCCATTTCATGACTAATTGGTTTTAATATAAAGGCTGTGGGGTGCATAAACGACAGTTGCCAAGTGATGCTTTAGGAATTAGTGCAATAAAGTAAAATCTCTTGCACTGTATGTTTTGTATGTTCCCAAAGACCCAAAACATGTTGACATAATCTCAAAAATCGGCAAATACGTATTGATATTCTGGATGACGAACAGGGTCAAAACACATCAGCTGCTAAAATAATGCTGCCATGGATTTTTGGGGAACCTTAATGAACCTATGGGGAACTGCTAGCCATATAGTGTTACAGTACAATACAATAGCGATACAATTAAACAAGTAATTATTACTATTAATATTAAAATATTACTACTAAATTATTAAACAAGTATTATTACTATTAAAGAAGCATTAGGCATGATTTATGGGCCTTATCCCCAATTACCTCTCATGTACACAAACTTCTGCCCCAGAACCTATGGAAGGTTACGCAGAATTAGCATGCTGACTAGCATTAGCATTAGCAAGGATTTTCATTCAGAAGTGAACTCAGCCATTTAACTGATTGAAAGCCAAGTTACACCACTAAAAAAGCAAAGTTATCTCATATTTCATATTGACTTACAAGAACAGTCAAGAGTGCCTTCGCAAGACTCCTGTTTTTTACTTTTATTAGCAGTGTTAGCATTGCTAGCATCATTAGTTAAACTATAGGCTTTTCCAAGTGCTGGAAAGACAAGCTAGAACACTAAAACACGTAAATCATACGTGTTTATACTTATATACAGCTTAAACCTGATTTACGAAAATGGTCAAGAGAACCTCCGCTGTCCTGCCTTACGCTGTAATAGAGGTCTTAAGAGCTTTAAGCTGTGGGATTAGCATTGGTAGTTAAAGGAGCCTGATGAGCCATTCACAAGATGTATCTACGAAATTCATGATAACAATTCAAACCATTATACCTGTCCAGGAGCAACATTGCTAATTCTCTGCCATAAAAATGACTCTCTCATGAAAGCGCGCTGCCAATGTTTACTCTGGTTTACTCTGTAAAATGAAGCAATGCATGGCAACTTTAGAATAGAGCGTTTCATAAAGCAACTCCGCATTTAGTCATTGTATCCCACTGAAGCTGAGGAGAGTGTGATATTTAGCAGGGAATGAGATAATCTATGCACAAAATTTAAAATCCATAATCAGCCACATTAACATTAATGCGTCTAACGATGGTAAAACACAAACAAGTCGACAATAATAATAATTTATTTCATTCATGCAAATTTCTTCCATGCCATTGATTAGAGTATAATGAATTGAGTTGCACGTCTGTTATTATAGATATTATTGTAGATCTTTTGTGCAATACAGGCACATAGACCAGGCAAACACACATTTGTCTACCAGGCTGTAAAGATAGGATTCAATTATATTAATGCGCTAGTTCTAATTTGTTATCGTTCCTGTAGTAACTTATACAGGGACGTGTTTGGTGAACGCTCCACATAGGCATGGTGAGGTTTTCTGTCAGGAGCTGGAGTGTTTATTTTATATTTTTGGAAAGGGTGTCCAGAGTCAGCGCTTTGTACCAGTCAGAGGAAAAGCCGTACGTTTTTAAAGTTCTCCCACATGGGAAAATCTTCAAGATGGAAGATTTTTTGCATTTTGTTCCTCAGTAACATGACAAGCTGCGTTTTTTTTTTTTTTGGTCTTATTAGCATCGAGAGATAAAAAAGAGAGAAAGGTGAAGGAACGGCTGTTTATAGCTGTTATAACGGATGTAACTTGTAACTTGTTTCATGGCTGCACCACAACATTAAACGTAGCTATAAACAGACAAAAACGTGTGTTGCTATTGAACAGACGGGATGTTGTAGGTAGCTGGTACGACAACTAGATTTAGGCTAACGCAGAACCTTGTGCTAAAGGTTTTCTAGGACCCATCTTGCTCTCAATCCAGCTGCTGCTGACGAAAAAAACATCCCCACTACATGATGCTACCACCACCATGCTTCACGGTTGGCATGGTGTTCTCAGGGAGCTGAGTTTCCTCCAGACAAAGTGCCATGGCATTACTCTCTACTTGCCATTCAAGAGCGACAGCATCCAATCGTCTCTAAGATCATGTATTGTATATGGAAGAGGGCAGTCAGTGATTTCCTCCAAGTCCATTGTCATGGGATAGGAGTGACCTAGCCAGTGGGCGGGGATTGGCAATGACCCAACTGGTATTTCAAAATGTATGTACTGTATACGGTATTTTTAATAATACACATGCAATAAAGCAGTTCTGAATGGGTCTAATCAATAACAAAGAGCTGCTGTAGTTGATATAAGACCACATCAAATGTGTCTCCCTGGAAACGACTTACTGAAACAATTACTGATTCAATTATTAAAGTAAATGATAAAAGAGAAGTGTACTTTGAGAACGTGCCCTTGTTAGCTCCATGCTTTTTTTGCTTTACATGCTGTCTTGACTTTTTTTTTTTTTTTAATCTGACAGGCTATGTCCAGGCCATAAATATTCCATGCGTTTTTGTAAACAGCTACATAAACCATAAGCAATGTGATATCTCTTTTGCGGAAGGCGTTGAGAAGGCGTTGTGAAATGGATGGCATATACAGCAGCAAAATGGCTTCTGTAGGTGCACATTCATATGCATTACATGGCTTTAATATTAATGCCTCGCAATGTTCTACAAATCAGAACTATGCGTCAGTTTGTCTAGTAGTAAAAGTCAATATGACTAGATTTATAGCATAATCTGGAAGATATTTCATTGTAGTCCAGTCAGCGTGGCTGCTTACTTCTAGAGATTGTTTAGCTTATATTTTCTGGATGACTTTTTCAATGGACAGTGCTACCGTATTTATTTGCGTATGAATTGCAATGTTTTTTTTTTAACCCAAAAAAAAAAGGGATACAGAATAAGAATTAAATAAGGAAACCTAAATCTTTGTGGAACTTGTGGTCGCTTTCAGATACAAATAGGATTCACAGTGAGTGCTACTATTAAATATTTAGACGAAATGTTAACGATTTTGGGTTTTTCAGTTTAGATTGTTCCAATAAAGCAAACAAAAATGATAAAATATAGGGTGCTCAAAACTTTTTTACTAGCATCATCAGAACTGCTTTGTCCTGGCCATGGTTACAGTGGATCCGGGGCCAATCCTGGAAACATTCAGAGCCCAAAAAACTGGAAAAATCCACCCCGGATGCGACGCCAGTCCATCACAGTTGTTGCTCAGCCTCTGCTGCCATAGCGACTACTTGCAGCTGCTTAGTCTCACTCTGTAAGCTGTTGGCAGGCAGCCGCGTCCACTCACCACCCATGATTTTCTCATGTCTCTTGGAATCCGAGGCGCAGGAACTAAACCTGAAGGACCTCAGTTACTACTTGTGTTTAAAGGCTTTCTCACTCATGCAGCAGTTTAAGAGCCACTCGTTGCTCTGCATCCTCTCCTGTTTCTTCGGATCCATCCAAAGATACAGTCTTGTGGGTTTTTAATTTGCATTCGAGCCAAAATGGAAAAACAAGAGAAAGATCCGAGCCAGACAACACATGCTATTAAACAGAATCGTTCTTTCAAAGTGAGTTTGAGGTTGTTGTTTTTTTCTGCAGTTAACATATTACGTTTTCATTTCGCCATTGACATGTTTGTAGCTGTGAGTTTTGGATCTTCCAATTGGTGGCGTTTAGATGAGTATTGCAGAAGCAGTCACACTCTGAGATTTAAAAAAATTCTGCCAGAACACTGCAGAATTGCCAAAGACCCTGTCAAAGACACTGCCAGAACTGTCTTTGGTAGCACTGGCACTAAATCGCCCACTGGTAAGCATGTCACATTAAGCGTTCTAGACCAGAGAATTCTTTTATAGCGTACGATTTTTGTTTGTGACGGCAAAAGTTTGGCCGAAAATCATACAGGGTAAAGCCAACTTACAGTATGTTGGTCAAAATCCTAGGTTTTGTCCCAAGCCCAGGTATTTCATCACATATGTACTTACAGTATGGTTGTATATAAATGCCAAATATAGCCTTTAATGTAACCACCACTCATACATTCTGTTTAAAAAAATTGTGCAACTTCACTCGTTGCTGATCATTCTTGACCCCCTAAGTCAAAAGATGGTTGGACAGTTATCACCATCATAAATTAAAATCAAGAAGCATCTGCTTGTCATCGAGGCTCTAAGGAAGCTTGTGAGCTTGAGGCTGTGAACAGTTGGTGCAGAAGAACATGCCACATGAGCAGAATGAGCTACAGAAGGCAGCAGAAGTCGAAATGTCTCCTAATTGACAGTTTCTGGTGGTGCTGAGAGATGACAAAATGAACTCCCCTGGAGCATTGGTAGATGAAAGTGCGAACTGTGATTTCCGTGGCAACTTTTGCTGTGGTGTCATGGTGCTTTGCTGCCCTGTTTCAACCTATTGACAAAAAAAGGTAAAGAAACACATTCAAGTGTGTGAAGCATGAAAACATCCAAATCAAAGTCCCTTTTTAAGTATTTAACAGAACTGGAATAGAGTTTGTGTGGGTTATGGTGTCACCTGGGCAATAATTAAACAGTAACAGACAGATTCTTTGGGTAATGTTATCATGTTAATTAATATAAAACAGTAAATAAACATTAAATACAGAATAAAACATGATGAGGTATGCTGTAATAGGGAAATAATCAACAGCAGGGTGGTGTGATGCAAAGCGGAGGGCCATCATTCGACTATATAACTGCTGTGGTATAAAGGGCAGTAGATAGTTAAAATATAAAACCATATGAACCACAGTCATTGGAAACCTCTTGCGGAGTCAGTGATGGTTTTGAATGAGACAGAACCCTGATGATTATCTGGTGTGTATCTAGTAATCTATTGCACTCCTCATGGCAGGGAGAATCAATTGTTGTAGAGCATGCAACTGTGAGGGTCATCAAAGACCAGACAGACCTTGTTCTTCACTCACTTTAATACTCTTGACATAAGAGATACAAAAGATTCTCTGTCTAGAAATCATTTGATAGCACCCACAGATCCTGTACTTGGTCTCACATGATGGATGGATGGATGGATGGATGGATGGATGGATGGATGGATGGATGGATGGATNTGGATGGATAGATAGATAGATAGATAGATAGATAGATAGATAGATAGATAGATAGATAGATAGATAGATAGATAGAAAATCCAGGAAGAAACAGTCTGTAATCCTGGATTGTTTGAGAAACCCACCGAGATGATATATGTCCCCTCAGACTTGCATGAATGGCTTGAGTGAAGTGGACTCAACAACTCCTCTTGGCTTGCTACCGGTGGCCCAGAAATAATCTGTTTTCTCTCTTATTATCATGCTGCATGTGCATTCCTGGTGCCTGTGGTGCCGGTGCCAGTGCCAGAACTTGACTCACTTCTACTGCCGTGGCTCTTCTCACCTTACGCATCCGACTGAGTCATGCTCTACTTTTGCTTGGAGCTGTCTGCACATATGACTCATTTTCAGCTGTTGTGGATGGTCCGACATAGATACTCTAAAGATTTGCACTTCCTGAAAACAGTTTATGCCCAAGTCTCACCCTTGATTCAGCAGATAATCTCACATCAATCTCATCTTTGTACTTAAGAACTGCTGCTACGATCGTAAAGACTGTCCTGTGCTCCCAGGACACTTATTCACAATCTACTCCTTTCAATACACTTAGTACTGTTCGTTTCTTTACTCATCTACACCTGTATACTGTAGCGATATGTAATCCGAGTGTCTGATGCCATGCGAAGATGCCTCCCTTTTGAGGATGGTTTCTCACAAGGTTTCTTTCTTACGTCTTTTCAGGGAGCTTTAATTGCCACTGTCACCTCTGGCTTGTTCATTAGGGATCTACATTTACATCTGAATTTCTGTAAAGTTTCTTTGTGCCAGTGTCTATTGTTAAATGTCCTAGAAATAAAATTGAATTGAATTGGACCCAGTATGAATTCTGGCATTCAACTTTTGCACTGTAGTGCCCTAGACAGCTTTTATGAAATGGTCGGGTGTCAACATGATGCCCCTGAACCATCTAAGGTGAAATGACATTTTGAACTAATGGGTACTCCAATGTCTTTGTGGTCTTAACCAAAGACCACATGAGTGGTAGAAAGTAAGACAGTCATCAGTGTAAAATGACTCCCATACTTGAATGGCTCTTTTAAATGACTTGTGGTTAGTCTCAGTCAAAACCACACCTACAAGAATAAGAAATAAGAATAAGGTGGTTTTGTCTCAGGTGCGGGAAATGGCTATGAAAGTTTCATAAACAGAAATGCCCTTCTAGATAACAGTGACAGAACCATGCAACTTTTGCCAAAATCCTGGATGTACATCTGGGTTAGTTTTAGGTGCAGTGTTGCCTACAGTTGAGTGAAGAGTAGCACTGGTCTATGAAGGTACCTCAGTGAACCAGGATCAATCCCTCAATGAACGAGGAGATCTGCCAGATTTGTTGTAAGTGGGCCGCAAGCAGCGCATTTGGGGGCAGAGACAACGGATCTCCAAAGCTGTTACTCTACTCTATTCATGGTGTTGAAAGTGTGGAGGTGAAGCCTTCTGTGGAAACTTCTATGGCATATGAAGCCTAAGAATAGGAAATTGAATATAATGCATGCTGCACGTCAGGAAATGAAGAATAACAGGTTGAAAGGGTCAATAACGATTCACGATTAATCTCAGTGGGTGGTGAATTTTGTAGGAAGAGAAATGGAAGGTTGCAATCAAGGTTTTCTTTGAAGGTAAAACTGTGCACAATGGTCTCATGATTATAAACTTGGATTAAATTGGATTGGAATGAAAGGAAAAGATGGTTGAAGATGGGGCAGAAGCAAGTTACAGTTTTTCCTTTTACATCACCATCAAATGCCATGTGCTGAAGATTTGGCTTCTGTTCTAGTCCTGTCTCCAGCTCTGTCCTGTTGGTTTGTTACCTGATATTGTGTTCACCTGTTCTGTGTTAGTCTTTGCTTAGTTTGTCGGTGTATACCCTGGTGTATCGGTGAATCATCTCAAAGTCTTATTGTGCCTTTAGTAGCTTACTAGTCCGAGCCTTGTTTTATTGCTTCCCCATTCATTTGGTTTTTGACTCATGCCTGTGTT
Organism: Pangasius elongatus; assembly: GCA_033441825.1. Lineage (NCBI taxonomy): Eukaryota > Metazoa > Chordata > Actinopteri > Siluriformes > Pangasiidae > Pangasius > Pangasius elongatus. Next base: position 24,009,222 of record JAKKZN010000004.1, read on the forward strand.
TTGACTTTGATTATGGATTACCCTTGTGTCCTTCCACACTCTCTACACCGCACCTTACTCAGGGTTAGTGTTTGTACAATTTTTCCAGTGCTAATTTGTAAGCAACTAACATTATTAGATTTCAGGCAATTAGGTGCAGTGAGTAGGCATAGTGTAACCAAAGTAACATGGTGTAGCTATGGTTGCATGGTTTCCTGAAATGAAAATCCCCAAGTCATGCATTAAACTGAAGAAGAAAACATTCCACATCCATCCAACTCCAATTTAAGGCAATATCTTTAACATTTGGCTAGTTATACAAGCAAAATGTTTATTAAAATATGCATGAAATGTTGACACATCAATTGCTAAGAACCCTTAAGCTGCTCCATAAGTGCACAAGTGGGTGAGGGACTTTTAAACAACATGCACAAGTTGTTTCAAATAAAATTTCTGACACATTTGCTAAGGAAATTAGTCGTACTAATTGCTCTCTCTCCCTCTCTCTCTCATCATTGAGTGATCTGGCTGTCTTCTCTGGATTAAGTGTGGCATCTTTATCCTCATAAACTCACTAGAGAAGAGGCTGAGCAGTCAGCAGTACACAGGTGCTATCGGATTATTGGATGCTGATTCATACTGATGAATGTGGGCAATCAGTTCTAGCAGTAGTGTGGGTACACAGCTTCTTGTCTGTTCCATAATAAGGTCATTAAAAGAAATCTGACCAGTGAATAGAGGGGGAAAAAAAACACTCCACCATCTGGTCTCTAAAAGGCTTTTATCCGCTCTATCGCAGCTCCTTTTGTAAAGGGCAATAAGGCTATTTGTTTAAAAAAAAATTGTGAGTTGATTGCTAATATTTATTACAAGTATTTTTTCGGATGATGTTGGGAAAAAAATTATTTCACTGTGAAGATACTCTCCAGAGAAAGGCTTACAGAACAGTCTGGCAAAAATATGTTTTTTTTTATTGTTGAAAAATTACGTGTATATAATACCTAATGACACACTGTATATCTCAAGAAACAAGGATGTAATAAACAGGATGTACTGGATGAAGACATGACGTAGTGCCTTTTTAAAGTGCATTATAACACCTTAAGAATGTATTCATAGGTAATTATACATGTATATATGTGGCCTTTATAGAATGTGTTACTATACTATAAAATAGGTTCTTTCATCACTTTGGAAAACGAAATAATCCGCTTCTTTTGACGTGAGACTCTTTTGAACCAACTAACCACAATATTTATCTTCATTTCTGGTCCTTGACTCCAATGAGCACTCGTTCAAATGAACTGAACTGTCACGAACCGAGTTCACCAACCCCAGTTCCGCTCATTCTTATCTCGTATTGTAGGAGTTCTTATGGAGCTTTTTTTTTGGTCTCCACCCTCCCTTTCCTTCCTCCCTCCATTAAAAAAGGTCACAAATGCTAGTTGAAAAAATATGCAGAAGATGTATGAACCTGCCGTCCAAACAGTCAAGCCTGGGAAATGATGAAAAACCCATAATGACTGTTCATAGGCCTCCGAATATAACCATATAAATAAATAAGAAAGCAAACATGGCGTGGGAATGTCACTATGTGCTGTTACCAAATGTCATCCATTTCATTAGTGGCACTATATTTTGAATAATACTGATAGTGAATGTTGTTAATGAAAAGAAAGTTGCTTTGTGGCCTGAGTGGACATTGCGCTTTTGTGCAATTAATGTCAAAACGGGGCATAACAAAGAAGGAGAGCTCGTTAGGAGCTCTGCAGGATGGCGAAAGTTTGCAACCTAAAGATAGTCACCAAAGGTCATTTTGTTTCCACTTTACGGAAATACAATCCGAAATGGCTAATGAATGAGCTAATGTCTACATGCTCTCAGAACAGAACAGCAGCAGCTCATGCACATGACTATATGCTACTATCTAGTGAATTTTTAGAGTAATGCATAATAGCCGGTTTCAACCTGAAACAAGGTCACCATAGTAGACGCGCATTTCTAATGTATGGACGTTATATACTCCATAACCCACCTTACCTCTCCCAATCTTTGCAATATACAGAATCTTACTATAGAAATGGTTCTGTACATCATAGGCACACTGTATGCCTTTTTACTTTGCCTTTGTGGAAATCTATTAGATTAAATGCCAAATCTTGATGGCTGCAGAGTAACTAACCCAATTTGGCAACCCTGTTATATCCCTTTTGTTGTTGTTGTTGGATTCCTGTCCCAATGAGCCTCTAGCTCTTGTTGCAGTTCTTATTTTTTTTTAACACTAGGTGCAATAATAACTCCATGAAGCTAAATGGGGAAATCAGCATACTGCCCCATGATTGCCCAACATCTAGGAAGGCGAGCAAATCAGTGGAACAATGGCAAATGGCAAATTTTTGAAGAAATGTTGGTTTCTCAATTACTAATTAGCTTGTTTAATGGAATTGCATGGATTTTATGAAGATTAACATTTCGTTAGCCTCATAGCATAATTGCCCAAGTCATATTTGGTCAAACATGACTTAGGCAATTATGGTATGAGGCTAACGATTTGCTGAATGGATGATACTCTATATATGCTGGGGTTCTGTGTCATGGATAGGCCAGAAATGACTAGAGACTACGAATCCCATCAGCCACTGCACCAGCTCACATGTTTTTTTTCACCTGTTTCACGTTTTTGGTTAATTAACACTAGTATATAATTCACGTTTTGCACTGCACTGGTTGTCTTATGTTTGTCTTTCTTTGTCGCGTTATGCTTCTAGTGTCATGTTTACGTTTCCTAGTCCTGGTACCCTGCCACGAGTTCCATAGTTCTTGTTAGTGTTTTATTTTAGATTTAAGTTAAATGTTCAACTTGGGACTGCATTTGCATCCACCTCCACCCTGCTTTACGTGACTGTCTGCCCTTTCATGTCTCAAGGACTAAAAAAAACAAACTGATGTAGTACAACAGAAGCTACAGGTTCACTAAAGACAAAGGCCAAAGACACATGCAGACGTTTAAACTTCCGTATTTTAAAGAAGTATGCACCAGATCTCACCCCAAATAAACAGCTATAGATGATTTTGGAGTGATGGAGTGATGGAATGATCAAAACACTAAACAGAGGGAATATCTTTTGGAAGAACGGACTCTTCACCTCTAGTTTTCCATCTGTCATTTGCCCTTTAATGCATTACCTTGTCATTTATAGAACTGTTGTGACCTTTAATGTTCAGTGACGACTAAAGATCTTTGCCTACACCACTCCATTATTGCTTTCTATCCCGACTCAGTCGATACTCACAAGTCTATATTTACCAGGATGTAAGTAATGGAAAGCCGAGCCTCTGTTTACATCCTGCCACATTAACCGCTCAACCTTCTGGTGACAGTGTTCTGATTGATTCGCCCAGGAAAGAAAGACACTAGAAAGCATTTGCTATCAATCCTGTTCATGCCTTTCCATGGAGGTTACATGGAGGTTATATGGAATGGCACAGAGGACGATGACGTTCATTGAGACACTGATTGAGGTTAATGATAAACTTCAGATGGTTTATATACTTGTTGGACTGGGAGGTTTGTGTTCTAGTTAATTACTAGCCCTGTTTTTTTTTTTTTGACCTAGGATTGTTCCAGGGTCGCAGCTCAAAATGTGGCTTGATGTGGCTCCAGTATGCTCTTGCAATATGTCTGAGGTTCTGAAATTGATTTTCCAGGGCTGTAAACTGTGCATGGAGCCACATATGTATTGCACTCTGTTTGAGGCACACTTCTTAAACTGCTGTGGAAAGGAGGAAATGATCAACCGTGGTGTCTTTAGCAAGCTTTGAGGAAACGTTCAGTGATAAGGGGATAAATTTATTAATAACTAACAAAAGTCGTCAGGACGGAGGTGTTTCTCGGGACCAGGACAAGCTGTTTTTTTTTTCTCTTCTTATTAACTTCAAATAAGAGAGAGAGAAAAAAAGAGAGGCTGCTGAGGGAATGATGTTTATAGCTGCTAAAATTTATAACTGAACCTTTTTCATGGATGATTGACAACATTAACTGTAATTATAAATGGAAAGAAAGCATGATGCCATACCACACCACCCAGTTGTGGATTATTTTCCTATAACAGCATGCCCCCAAGTGATTTCTTTCTTACTTAATATACAGTGGTCAGTGGGATGTGCCACAAATGTAGTACAATTCAGTAAGTAACTGTTAATGTACATAAGTAGAAAATGGCCTCATGATTATATATTTGTAAGAAGCAAAAGCCACTTCCTATCAAAAGGTACAAATGGTTATGGTTACGGTTAGTGCCGTAGACTATAGACTATAGGTTAATCTAGCCATGGGG
>JAKKZN010000004.1:24019411-24032208 GCA_033441825.1 Pangasius elongatus
CACTGAAATGTTTTTTTTTTCTTTACTTATCAGCCGCACCATGTTGGTGAGATGGAAAAAATAATGAAAGCTGTGTTGTGGGAGCGAGGCTGTGGGTGGTTTCTATTTCTGTTTTAACCACTTTCACATTTACGGCTCATCAGTTTTCTAACCTGACTAGCTCTGGGCAACGACATCTAACGTATACTTGTATGTTTAAGTGTTTAATGTGAGTTTGAAATCTGTGTTAAGTGTACCGTAGTAAACACGGGGAAAGAAATATCCTTATTATTAGATCTGTGGTTTGTCCCCAGTGATGAATCATTATTGCCGAAATGTTGGGAGTATTCCCTCGACGTTGATCGTATCACATCTACATGTGGTTCTTACAAGCGCGTTTATTCAATAGGATGTTCCCAATCCCTAATACCTGTGTATATCGAATTCATTTGTGTTGTATTCTTCCGCTATCGTTAGTCTGCTCTGCTTTATCTCCAATAAGTACCGGTCCTGATAAAGATAGGAGACCTGGAGCCAGCGTGGGTGGAGAGGATGTCTGACTCTGTACCTCTCTCATCTCCCTTCTCTCAATCACTGTAACATGACTCTCATCAGCAATTTTTTTCTTCCCCCCATTGAAAAAAATAACAAAATAAAAATCGCCAGTGCTTAGTCAACTCCAGGGGTAGCATCCAGATTGATCCAGAAATGGCCTGGCTATGATAAACCCGGCGAGGAAACCTTATCACGAGCATTAAGAACACCACTCGCTGAGCTGAGTTACAGCCGGAAAGCCCTGGGAATCAATGGTGCTGGTGGTGAGATGGAGCTTAATTACTGGATAATCCCAAAAACAATATCTGGATTGAGTTTCATGTCTGAAAGCCCTGGCAAAAAATCATAACGTCTGCCAAATTGCATTTGGGAGAAAACACATCAAATTACACGAGGCCATTGACAAGGCTTGTTTTCGTTTGCCTCTGTTTGAGTAGCACCAGTACGAATAACGCTTTCGATTCATCAGTCTGGTGGACAATTTTAAACAACTTTGCAGGCATGCTGATATGGGAAATGAATCAATCACGGCATGGTGTGCTCGCCATTCTTCAGGACTCTCCAGGTTCTTGCTGGCATCACAAGCACAAGAGAGAAAAACGAGACGACAAATGCTTGTAGCTGCTATAACGTATGACTAGCTAATTTCACGGACGTTCCACAACATCAACATCGTTGATTATTTTCCTATAACATGACGCTCTGTCGTGTTTCATCCATTGTTTCGCGTAGATGGGCGTGGTAGATGTATTTTACTTTGGTGCATTTTCCTTACTGGAGGCATGGAAAGCTGGAAGATATCAGCGTAATTGTAAAAAGGGTCTGGATTCACATGAATAGGACATGATGTAAACGCATTCCACCATCTTTGTCGACTGTGAAAGTATAAAGCTGGCTGAAATTCGAGCCTTTTTATATCTTCCAAAAGGGTGTCCAAATTTCAAACTAATTCTCAGCATTTATAGCAAGTGAGGATTGGAGTTAATAAAATAAGACTGATAAGCCCATCCTTAGAGCTAACTATTCACAAGCATTCTTAAATTCAAATAAAAGTCTTTTGACATGAAACGCAGCCTGTGTTCCGTAGAAAATATTTCCTGGTCAAAGGAGCAGTCAAGTCGTCTGATCCTGCGTTAAACCGCGGCATTGCTGATGACGCATCTGTCCGTGTTACACGAGGAGATGTAATAGACTAAGCTCTTGTGGGAGATCAGTCAGCTGAGGGAATCTCGCAGCATGTGTAGCGAGAACTACGAGGTTCTGAAGACTAAACCAGCCATGGCATTGACTGATCATTGATCGAGAGAGCTTTGACCTTGACAAGCAGTTCTTCTTTTTCTCTTTTTCTTAAGCTGTGTGTTCAGAGTAGAGTGTAGTCCTATGTGGAATCTAGGAATAATACGCTGGGTGGTGTGCTGTTACAGAAAAATAATGAATGATGACGTTGTGATGTGAGAGGTGGAGTTACTGGTATCACCTCAAGGTCGATTGTTTTCCAATAACAGCAGAAGTGTTTGAATCCTCTTATACCACAGCGATTTTGCAAACGATTACGTTGATTACTGTTACGGTACATGATGTCAGACTATCACTCTGCTAACACTGGAGACTCCTTCCAAACATGTTAAATAACACACCTCCACACCGTAAACTTCACCATATCGACAGTTACACCAGATTTCTATAATCCGTTTATGTGGAATGGACACCATACACAATACATACCCTGCGTACATTTGTTACTATAGAAACGATAATGTAGTTAGAACGAGTGCCGGAACTACTGTCAGGTTTGCTCTTGTCGAAAATGAATCAACACCTGGTCATTCTGAGAATTCTGAGAATTCAACACTCTGTTAGCGTGATCACAAAACTGATCTCTATGTTTTTAATTAAAGTTGTTGATTCGAATCAACGCGACTGGATGTAAAGTCACTGTAGATCAAAACACTACTAATGACTTAGTAGTAATCAATCTGCCTCAAAACATAGAGGTACAAAGATATGCAGAATTCAGAAAACAAGGCTTGGGCTTACAGTAATGCTACCAAAAGCACGATAAGACTTTGCAAAGAAACAAAGAAACAGCAGCGTATATAGAAGTAACACCAAACAGGTGAACACAATCAGGTAACAAACAGGAGACAGGAATAGAAAAGAAGCAAAAACAAACACTTTGTAAAATAAAATAATGCTTGTTGATTGAAAGAAGAAAAACTACTAATGACTGCTCGCCTACTGAGCCTACTTGTTCCCCGGGCAGCTATAACTATCACATATATTCACATAATAGTCACAGACACGTGACCTTGACACGGGTCAGAGATACTTGCGATACTTGAACCTGCTGCTTCTGTTCGTTCTCCATTCTAAAATTATCCGTATGTGCTTAACAACTAATCAAGACCACAAAGCTGGCTCAGTTGATATTCACAGGAGTTCCACAATGACTGCACAAATAATGTGCTTCGAAATAGCTGTGATGACCAACTTGTCAACCCTGATAATTAAAACACTGCAGAACAGGCTTTACTTCAATTAAGAGGCGTAGGCGCTGAGTCACAGTCATTAAAAACTCCTTTTAATCTCCATCTCTCACAATCAAACATCCCTCCGTGGGTGAGATGAATCAATTTAAAGTAATTAGAAAATGTGAATTCTGTTTGATTTCGTTTAAGACCGTCCATTTCGTTTAAGCCTCTTTCTCTCTCTCGCTCTCTCTCTCTCTCTCTCTCTTTGTGCCTCTCTCTCTCGCATGCCGTCGTACTGAGTGATGTTTTTAATCACGTGCCGCCCTTTTCCGCTTTCCAATTACAGATTTTGATACTATCATTAATAATGTACGGATATTATAATTAAAAAGCGTCTGCTATTTTACCGTGTAAACACAATTGATCTTCCATAAATGAGGCTTTAAACTTCACTGATGGAATACAAAATCAGTCGAGTACAGGATGTAGCATTAATGCCTCCTACCATAGCATGATAAATAAGATTTTATGCTAATAATACTGGCTTTCTTCTTTCTTCTTCTTCTTGTTCTTTTTTTTTTTTTGGATTTCCTTACCCGCAGGTTAAAGCTGTTTCTAGTGTCACAAATCTTTGCTTTTGTGTGGTTTTGAATGAAATAGCTGGCTAAAGGCAAGCACGGCTTTTCTGTTTAGCACACACATGGTCCTCAGCAGCGGATGTTCAAGTCATATGGAACCACCAAGGACTCGTTATGGACATTATGGTCAATAGCCTGGGAGTACACATAACTCCTGCATTGGGAACAACACTGATGTGTGTTAGGTTGGTACATTAATCCCCAAACTGTGGCTGAGGAGATATATATATATATAATATATATATAAAAAACAAGACACACTCGAGGACAGGAAGTGTTGTAGATCCAGTTCTGGGCATTTGGAAGATGCATTTTTGATATACAAATCAATTTCGAGATTTCACCCAAGCACTGCTGTGCTATTATTGCTTTAACCTTTATCAGAGATGCATTGGGAGGCGTTAATATTCACGTTAGAAATTCTTTGCTGTCTCTCTGCAATCAGATCACCGAGACGGAAGTTAATACCAGGTCTGAACGGGACCTTGATATAATGTTTATAACGTTTTACAAATTTATCTGAAAGTAACACACCAGTTTACTGAGTTCGTACCCAGAATTAATTTGAATTTAAAGCCAAGACAAACCCATGTGTAAACACTGCACGCACGACGTTTGCGTCAGAGGTATCCTTTTAAACACATAACCACTCTTTACAAATGTGCCGAGCAGAAAATCATCTCAGGAAACACGACGCGTGAAGCGTTGAGGCGGAAGAGCAACGGCAAAAAAAATCCTCACACCTGTCAGCCACAAAACAAAAAAGTCATAGCAGACAAAACAATTAATAATTAAAAAAAAAAAACAAACAAAAAGTAACCTGTTTTTAAACCTAAGCAGAAATATTTCGTGTTTTTTTTTAACTTCATGTCATGAAACTACAAGATAAATGCTGTCCGGAAACCTGGACTGTGAGTCTAAGGACGTTGAAAAGCAGTCGGAGGATGACAGAAAACTAACTTTCCCCCGAAGTTATGGAGAGTTTTTGCAGTTGAGGAAAACAAATAAAGGGATTTATTTTCCACTTTGCAGGAACGACTCCCTTCTCCAACATATTCACTCGTCATTTTCAGTTCGCCTTATTGCTTAAGCCCACTGGAGAGCTGTATGTACTCCAAATAGCATGCTAGTCTGCTAAATAGTATGGAACAATATTGCAGCACCAGCTGTTACTTTACAGAGCAGAGCAGGACCTTTAAATGACATAATACTGCAGGGGCATATTCGGGGGCCGTGAAAATGAACAAGCGAAATGATCGAATATTTTAAAGAAGGCATTTCTTGAGAAGGTTGCTTTTGGAATCCAATTTCTTCTTCCTTTAATTTAATATAGGATATTAAATTCACACACCATGCTGGAAAAAAAAAAAGAAAGAAAAACACAGTTTGGGTTAAATACGAACACAAATACCGCTAGTGTCATTGTGTTACATCCCTAGTTCTTAGACAGTGATGGCTGGTTTTTATCCTTCGAGGGTGTTTTGGTAAGACGATTTGAGCAGGTGATTAAATGTCGAAGAGGTTGTGTAGTCGAAGAGCTTTCGTGTCTAGTGTCCGTCATGTCCATGTGTCAAGAGAGACAGGTTTCTCAGTTCAGGCTTAATCTGAAAAGTAAATCATTAGTGTGTTATGTATAATTTTTTTCCATTCGTCTCTAATAATTCCTTGTAAATGGTGTTCTCATCCCTGTCTTGATAGAAAATTGTGCTTCTAAATGACACTTTTGGGCATGAAGTGACACTTATTAGCCACGAGTAGGAATTAGCTCATTCCTGTGTCTGTGCTAACACGGGCTTTAAGCACATTATTTGAACCAAACTAGCTTTGAAAATCCCTCTGAGTTGGCAGATTTTAAATGTTCATTAAATGCAAGTAGCTGTCTGAATACTGGATCTTCAGTTCCTTGGACATTTAAAGCCAAACCATGTTCAAGCCTAATTGATAAGGATTCTGTCGATTTTTGTTGAAAATCACACAAATTAAGGTATGCTACGACTACTAACCCCGCCCCTTTCACTAAACTTTTGTACTTTTCCTTTTACCAGTTGGCTTCTTAGACCATCAGGAGATAATGATTCATATACGTACGCTCCCCAACCACTTTAACACAGACGTATAATGCGTTCTGAGATGCTTTTCAGCTCACCACGGTTGTAAAGAGTGAGTTGCCACAGCCTTCCTGTCAGCAAGTCTGTCTTGTTTACCTAGTATACCTGACTCGGATTAGACCCTAGCCTCAACGAACGCCATTATGATCATGCTGTGTGGTTTGTGACAAACTTAATACTCAAGATTCTGTGCCTTTCGTCGTCATTCCTCTAACCAATTCCCATAATCACCATAAGAAATCTCCATAAGTCCCTGTCCATGGCTAGTCATACACAGTCGGTGATTTTCTATTCTTTATCATCTCTTGCTCTTCCACTTGTGAGCCCGTGGTTATGAAAATGAGGGGGGTCGGGATGAGGAGACCTCAGTTGGCTGTAATAAGGATGAAGACTGACAATTTGAATTTGGAGATTAATGGATTATCCAGGAAAGCACTGTGCCAATGACCTTTTCAGATTGAAGGATGACTCCATTTTACCTCTGGAGGGCATGATGGGCCAAGTCTTCCTCTCTCTGCCTTTTCTCTCTTTTTCAAGGAAAATGAGATGGCGAGGAATTGCATGCGCATAAAGGAGGAAAAAGAGTCAAGAGATTAAAACAGCCGTAATAAATTTCCGAAGCCATCGAGGGTAACTTGAAAAAAAAAAACATTATCGTCTCTGTTGTTTGGCATAGATGTGTGGAGCACGTTTCCCTCACTTCAAGCACTTTATTCCTCTTATTCCACAACAACTTGCCAATGATTACAATTTTTTTTATTAATTAAAGAACACCACTACAAACATTTTATCCATTTACATCTAGTTACATTTAATGTTGTAAAAGTTTCCATAGTGGGAAACGTTCTGACTCTGGAGACTCCTTCCATGAATGTCAACCAAACATCTCTGTACAGAGAACTTCACCGTGTTGACAGATTCAAGTTTGTCTTTGTCTTCTTGCAAACTAAAAACAAGAGAAATAGATGCGCAATAAAAAGAAAAGGCACCTCTACAGTGTCCAGACTGCTAAAGAAGGCACGCTTGCTGATCTCTGATATCTAAAGCTAAATGTAAATAGATGCGTTAACATAAGTCAGGCGCAAGGACAAGCAGGTCACTAATATACATGATTTAGAAAATAAATAAATAAATAAAAACGCTAGCACAGAGCTAAGAATGAACAAGGTAAAAAAAAAGCTAGCATTGCTGAGAATTATGTAAAGTCCGAAGACTAGCACAGAGCTAAGAATGAACGAAGTAAAAAAGCTAGCATTCCTGAGAATTACGTAAAGTTCAAAGACTAGCACAGAGCTAAGAATGAACAAAGTAAAAAAGCTAGCATTGCTGAGAATTATGTAAAGTCCAAAGACTAGCACAGAGCTAAGAATGAACAAAGTAAAAAAGCTAGCATTACTGAGAATTATGTAAAGTCCAAAGACTAGCACAGAGCTAAGAATGAACGAAGTAAAAAAGCTAGCATTACTGAGAATTATGTAAAGTCCAAAGACTAGCACAGAGCTAAGAATCAATGGAATACAAAACTGGCTTAAAGCTGGAACACAATGCCTTTTCTTGTCTTCTAATGAGAGAGAGGGAGATGCACAAAGCTAAAATACATCAAAATTAGATAGTTTTGGGCATTAAATTGTCTGTTCAACAGAATAAGTGTATGGAATGAGCTATCTGTATATTGAACAAACACAAGACACAATTAGAAATCATTATCCAGGCAAAACGGTCAAAAAAACCATCAAAAACAAAACCTAAACCCATCAAATATTTCAGAATAAAAAGACGCAGGAATGCAATCATGGTGCTGGGGCCCTCTGGTGGTGTGGGGTGGAATTGTCCGGTGAAAATGTGACCATGAGGTGTAAATACAAACCTGTTTTAGGTCATGAATAAAATAAGATATTTTAGCTCTTTACTGTTACTTTGAGAAGATTTTCAACCCAAGCAAGTCTTGAAACAAAACATTCCCGTGACGAAGAAAAATCTGCATTAAGATCACGCAGGGAAAGAGGCTTCGTCTCTCTCTTGCCACTGGAGTTTTATCTGATCTGCAAACTGCATCAGGCTAATGATGCATGTCATCGCAGCATCAATTAATCTGCTAAGAGGGAAATGGCTTTTCTGCACACAGACTCGAACCCACAGAAGCGCGTCCTGACGCCGTGCATGATTTACGTGCTAAACTCTGGCTCGTACATAACACGTTGGGTCATTTTTCATTGCCTCTGATTTGTCATTACTTTCGAGTATCTAGTATGACTAATGCTAAAGCGTCTTCGCTGAGCTGCATAATTAGCAGCAAAACAAACACGATGGTTTTGAACGATATTGTGATTACAAGTCACTGAGTGTGATGTATGTCAAGAGTTTGTGGGTTTCGAAACGTTTTCACAGTGATCACCATGTGAATGCTTGTATTTGTCATAAAGCATTTTACGCCTGCGAGCCGACAGCCGGCTCAGCACAATCACGTCGTTAATATCTGAAATTGCTCCCTGTACATTTGCATGATTTATTAGCATGCGGTATGTACATGTATGCTGCATAGGGAAAGCAATTTTTTCTTTTTTCATACTTAACTGTTAAGTGTACAGGGCAAAATTACAACTGTGAATAATTTAAGACTGCCTTTTCCACACGTGCAATCAAAAGTACATAATTTACGCAGGAAAGTTTCTTGTATTCAGAACCAGGTTATGCAGCTGCTTAAGTTGACATTCACATTATTAAAGTTGCCTGCATGTATTTTGTGTCTGTGAGGTTGGCAGATTGTTCTTGAGTTGAAGGGTTTTTCAATACCATCTATACCTTTAAACATAAACACTTTTAAAAAATAAGCCCACAAACATATGGCTTAGGGGGGGCGGGGGATAGAAAATATGGACCGAAGACGCAAATCTAAAGCATTAAACATTGAATAAGTCTAGTATATTGCTGCATGAACAATCCAAATAACATTAATTTAACAAAATGGCTTCCACCTTATTATTCGGCAGCTTATAAAATAGCACTTGATCCAGCGCTTCGTATTATTTTGCATTATTAATTCTCGTGTAACTGAGACACGCGTCCATTTTCAGCAGCCTGTTCCGCACAAACAATTCCCACGTAAGGGTCTGAGTAGCGCTTAAGTCTGTAGTTACGTCTGATGTGGGTTGATTTGTGCAATTTCAGTATCGTCATAATCTACACATCCAAGCCATGCTGAGGAAGATTTGAATACCCTTAAATACAAGTGAAGGACTATTACAGTAAAATCCCGAGAGTAAAATTAATTACAAGGGTCTGAAAGGTGAGTCTGTGAGGTTTGTATATTCCAACGACATGCTAGCCTGAAGAAAAATAGAAGGGTGTATTATAAATCAATGTTTTAGCTAATGTTATCATAACCTAAAGGTCAACATGTCAACTCTCGCGAACACAAAGGAAATCAAGCGACAAATGTGTGTACACTTCAGCAGCCATAAAAAAAAAGGCATTGTGCAAGTGCCTTCTAAAACATAGATACAATGCGTGCTTGATTTTTAATGTTGAAATAATAAAAATAATAAAAAAAAACATTACTCCTGGCTTATAGATACAATAACATTAAATGATATATCTGTAATAGCTTTTCGTTTCCTTCACTTAGCACACTTCATACACACTTAATCTTCCCATTTGTCCACTTTGTCCACAGCTGTGATTTAGAGTAAATGAATATGTTGTTGCTCTTTATCACAAATAGCAAATTTGTTCTCTGGGACTCTCTCTCTCCCTCTCTCTCTCTCTCTCTCTTTACCTTGTCTTAATTTCCCAGGAGTGTGAAGAATCCAAATGACAATCTACCCTGGCGAAACGAGAAAACAAGACTTCGCGAAAAGACGACTCAAACACACGGGAGTCTACACGTGATCATTTATACCTTTGCTCATGCATGGAGCTCGGCTCTTTTGCAAATGGTCATATATGGTGAATGAATTGCCTGTAATGATGGGTTAATTCCTATAGGATGAGGGGTCATGTATTATTTTGACATACCACTTAGTACAGGAAACCAGTAATGACAGTGTTTACATTTATTTAAGAGGATGACTATATCAAAATACGCACTTCTGCGTTTCAATTAAAAATAAACGATGTCATCATGTACAGAAATGAATGTATTAATGCTCGTTTAAACCTAATAAACTTCTGTCCCTGAGGTTGTAGGTTCTAATTTTCTTCCTAAACCAAATCGTAACATATATTTCGTCAGCTAAGTAAAGGACAGGATACCCTAACGTTAGCTAGCTAATATACGTTATAATTTTGCTTTGCACACCAGAAATATTGTTTTAAACAAAATGGACAAGTCAAGTAAAACTATTAAGCACAGAAAATGTATGACGAGAAGATGTTTATTTAACATTTATGGAAGGAGTCTCCAGTGTCAGAACACGTTTTCCACCATGGGAAAGTCATCAGCGGCTTTCTGGTTTTCTTGCTAACATGACAAGCTACTTTTTTGTACTTTTTCACTTCATTAGAGAAAAACAAAAGGCTGGTGAGAGAATCATTGTTTATAGCTGCTTTAATGTAAGTGATAACAGGAGCTAACTTACTTCCTGGACGTTCCACAACTATGAATGGATAAAAAAAAAAAATATGCCAAGTCAGTCTTTACTAAATTGCTACTGTATAAATCGAATAAAACAGGTAGAGACATGCTATTACTGGAAAATAACCAACTTCATGTCATTGATTATTTTCCCATAGCAGCACATCCTAAAATGTTTTAATACTTACTTGTATATTGTAATATTAAAAGCAAGGAAAGACAATGTTTATTCTGTCCCAAAAGGACACAGAAGACAGGCTTTGTCATATCATATCAAAATCTGGCCATTTTTTTTTCCCCCAGAAAGGACAAGCAGGTAAAGTGGAATTGATTTTTATGAACTCAGATGAGCATTGTTCAAAATAATTCAATTTCATGCTTCAGGGAATGAGCCATTTTTTTTTATTGCTTCTTCTTCTTCTTTTGTTTTTTTTAAGTACAAAAGACATAGACGGCTATGGAAATGAATAATCTCAGGGCCATGCTAATCAGACCAGGGCTGGCAAGGAAGAAATCTTGCTATGAAGGAAACCTTGGGAAATAAAATGTAAAGCATAAGGAGAGGATGAGTAAATGAAAATCACGCCGAAGCGACACGTACCTTAAGTTCCTGGAGAAAACCCGTGACATTTACTGCTTAGCTGATTAATGACATTTAACTGAAATTGAAACTGTACACTTCCCAATGATAGAAAAAAAAAAGTGAAAATGTCACCGTTCTTCCCTGGTGAAACAGAGGAAGGTTTTGTATGGTGGTTCTAACCAAAAAAATCAAATCAGCTTACATTTGTGGTGTAATTTATTAATTCTTTGTTCAGCTCCAAGGTCCCTGGTTCAATCCTGGGCTCGAGTTCCTCTCTGTGTTGAGTTTTTGGACATGTTCTCCCAGCGTACATGTGGGTTTCCTCTGGATTCTCCAGTTTTGTCCCAGCTAGGGGGAAATTTCAAATAATTCTGCCTCAGCTAATTAGACCAGCGACTAGCTATGTGGCTAGAGACGTTAGCTCAGAAGAGCAAACGTTTTTACAAACTTTCCTAGACTTTCCATTCTCTCATTGCGGAACATCGTCTGGTCTTTTTCCAATCGCCACTTGTCCAGGTTCGGTGCCTCACATTCCTGTTCTTGGCCAACAGGAGTGCAACCTAATGTGGTTTTCTGCTCTTGTAGCTCATCTGCCACAAGGTTTGGCATGCTGTGACATGCTTTTCTGCTCACCATGGTTGTAAAGAGTGCTTATTTCAGTTTCCATAGATGTTCTTTGAGCACAAACAAGTATGGGGTTCCTACTAAACTGTTCAGGGAGTGTATATACTGTATATTTAATATCGCCTAGATTTTTATATGATGAATTTTTAGGTGGTAGGTTTAGACCACATTTTGGAATCAGAGCCTATCCATAGGTGTGTGTATAGCAAAGTTTAACGAAAGGTGGGACGACTGTAAGTATTGGTCCATATCAAGCCTGAGATATCATCTCCTCAAGGTGAAGTTGTGGTTGTGTGGTGGACAAATCAGCAGCTTAGGAGCCCAGGTTGCTAGACTCTTTTTTGAACCGTGTGAAGAGAAAACACTGGCGCTTGTAGCCAAACACTGGCCAACCACTTACTGACTAGCTTGCAGTACATTATTATGCTGGTAGCTACAGTTTTTTTTAAAGCATACACCCTTAGATTTCCAGTTTCTGAGATTTAGCTAATAAATTCACTACAAATACTAGTAATGACATTAAACGTCAAGGCGTTCTCATTTCCCTACAGTGGGAACAATGCATTTTTTTCGTATTCACAGTATGCCACCTAAAATATTTTCCCTCGAAATACCGATGTATTAAGACCTTTTCTAAGCTCTGTAAATGTAGAGCTAAAATTCCAGATGGTCCCGATTCTCACACACAAAAAAAATCACTCTCCCTGTTGCTCACTGCTTCTCCCTGAGAAAAAAGAGCTGACTGCCATCAATCACTGGCAAAAACCCCTTACAACAGCAGCTCGCTTTGAAGGGTTATAATCCCCCCCCCCCTGCCCCCCCAAAAAAATAACGCAAGAGTTGATGATAAAAAATAAATAAAGTTAGCGATGAGTTATCACACCTCAGTTTGTCCTTGCTAAATACAATTTTTCTTAGCTATATTAACATTTCACAGAAATGTTTTGCTGACCAGTTAGTATCCAATCCTCGCTAGCTCTAAACTGTTTTTAGCTACGTTACCATTTTTAAGAAAGTTTTTTTTTCAGCTATTATTTCAGTTAGTATGGTCCTTGCTAGCTCTAATTTGTTTTTAGCTATGTTAACATTTTTCAGGAATGTTTTGGTGACTAGTTAGAATCACCTCCGTTGCACCAATAACTCCTAGCTAAAATTTGTTTTTGGCTATGTTAACATTTCTTAGTTAGCATCACCTCAGTTGTGCTTGTTCTTCCTAGCTAAAATTTGTTTTTAGCTATAATAATATTTCTTAGGAAAGTTTTGGTG
>JAKKZN010000004.1:24099060-24123610 GCA_033441825.1 Pangasius elongatus
CTGTAAAGCTGCTTTGTGACAATGTCCATTGTTAAAAGCGCTATACAAATAAAACTGAATTGAATTGAATTGAATTGCTATGGCTACACAGTAGACACCTTTTTCAGCTAATGCAGCAGACAATTCACTGAAGGGGAAAGGACCCGGGTCGTGACAGATGTGCATTTGTTTCCGGTAGCGGTTACTTGCGCTTCACATCAACTTTATCTAGGTGAGTTGCTAAGAAGAAGAAGTTGAGTTGCAAGAAGGTAGGAGTGAAAAAGGAGGCGCTTCTAATTANAATAATAATAATAATAATAATAATAATAATAATGAAAGACCATCTTGTATGCAAGCATGTGGTAGGAATTTTGTAGATATTTTTCCCTGCCTGCTAGAATGTTCTTGTTAGCAAGAAGCATGTTGTTCGTAGCTTTGGGTTGGTTTCCAAACATTGTCTGGAAAATTTATTTATTTATATTATATTATGTCTGGGGGGAAAAAATGCAGTGTATGTGTGTGTTCCCAGTGTAGGTATTGATGATGCCTCTTAGCCCCCTTTTTAAACACACCCATAAACCCTTCTCTGATCTCTGAGCAGTAATTGAAATTGAGCCACAGGTTTCTCCTTCCCCCGAGGCCCCTCATTTAAGTGTCAGTGAATCCTTTCGCACTGCTATTTGATGTGTATCTGTGGAGTAGACGGTAATAAATTAACATTCCTTGTCGACGTGTGTGTGTGTGTGTGTGTGTCTGTCTGAGGACAGGCTTGTTTTCCCTCTGGTGTTTGTCCTCTACCTTCCGAAGGGATGGACAGATTCTCTGATTCACACAAAAGAAGTGAAACTAGGCTTCGATAAATCTGTTCTCTCTTTCTGTCAGGGCTAGCCCTTGGCATGCTGACTGCTGATGGCATGAACCAAACCTCACCGTTGGTAGGGGTGGAGGACTGATAAATCGGTTTCTCCTCCTTCACTCATTTTTATCACAGCTTATGAACTCATTGCCATAATGTGTTAAAAAAATACAACCTTCCTGGCGACTGCTTCTATATTGACTGTGTATTGAATTTGGGGCTGGAATCCCGTCTCCTCCCTGTGTGCGCGGAGTGTGCATGTTCTCCCTGTGCTTCGGGGGTTTCCTCCAGGTACACACACAGGTCGGAATAACAAGTGAGGCTCAAAACCAGGAAACATGGAACTAGTAAACAAGGCATTAGGGAATCGCAGGTTACACGTACGGAAGTAATGCTTGATGAGACTTCCCAACGAAGCACAGAAACAGCGGGGTATACAAAGACTAATTAAGAGCTAAGCAAGGAACAGGTGGACACAGTTGGATAACAAACCAATGACAGAGCATGTGCAGAGGCAGGCCTTGAAAGAAAACAAAGGCACATGACAAAACAAAGACACAAGTTTCTATAGTAACGGCTCATACAGGTGTATGTATGGTGGACGATCCACATAATCTGAGACTAATAGTAGACTAACAATAAACATTAAAAATGTGCTATTTAATAAAGATAAACAATCACATTTCATTGATATGGTGACGTTTGGTGTACAAAGGTTTATGGAAGGAGTCTCCACTGGTTTCTCAGTAACATGGAAAGGAGGTCCATCAAGTCTTTCGTGAAGACTTTCCCGTGGTGGAAAATGTACTTCCTGTTAAAAGGCGCACGTTTTTGAGGATTTCGCTCAACATGTTCCCAATTGTTCCCGACTTTTCAGACGCTCTGTATTTGAGTGTTCATAGAATCATAGTAGTATTTTTCAATACTTATGTAGTTAGTATCTACGTTTGGATTTATGGATCGAAGACGCCGATACTCCGCGGTTTTACTTACTGTTGGAACGTCTACAGCATCGGTTCTGCTTAAAAGAACCCACTAGATAGATAGAAGCATCATCATCTAAATGCAATGTAATGCTGTATTCATCTTCAGAGAGCCTGATGAGGAATATTAATAATATTTATTTGTAGCTGCTGTAAAGATTTATAATGTAAGGCTGAAAAGTCTGTGACCTTTTTGACCATTACAGCAACACTCGTGTATTTATGGATGTGTTTGTAAATGAAACTTGTGTTCCACTGCAGCATTTCGAGCGAGCTCAGTCGATTGGTGCAGGTGGTGAGATGACGCCGGCTGCACGCTGGGAATTTTATTAAATGACCTCCATCATCTGTGCTGTTTGAACAGTTCATTTCGCAGCAGGACCCAACTTCTGCCGTTTAGCTTGGGGAGCGAGGGAGTGAGCTTCTCATTAGTAGGAAGTTCACTGGAAGTGGAAATTGTTGATTGATCATTACTCACTACGCCCTTGGAACAGATCCATAAAAATCCCTCATTAGTTATACAACAGTCATCACCAAGGACTCGATGAAAAACAGAAGCATCATTTTATTTCTTATACGAATGTCATATAGCTAGATTGCAGAAAGTATCGAGCTCGTCTGTCAGTAGTTTGGGGACAGCTTGCTTGTTGTTTGATTTTCAACAACTTCGAACACGGAGCTGTGCAAGCAATATCTGCAAAGATGTGTAGCTGTCTCTAAAGGTCATTTTTACACCAAATGAGTTTCTGAAGTGTTCTTTAGTGGGGTTTTTTTTTAGTGCTCCATTGTACACGTTTTCTCAGAATATATACGCTATTGTTTTAACCAACGTCTGTCAAAACACGACTCCATCTTTCATGCTGTTTTTTTTTTTTTTTTTTTTTTAAAGTGCTTTTTAAGAAACCACGTTATTTAGTATATATTTATATTAGTATACGTAAAAGCACCCGGAACCAAAAGTTGATATAAAGAAAACTAGCTAAAACAGGACTTTAGCTTGATTTTTGTACTAGCTAAAAAAAAATAGCTAAAACGCGGTTTTAGCTTGATGTTATTCTTAAACCTTAATCCTAGCAAAACAAATAAAAAACAACCTAAAACAGGGTTTTATGATATTCTTAAACTTTACCAGCTGGTACAAACTAAAAAAAATAGCTGAAACAGAGTTTTAGGGTTTTATTATGACGTAATTTTTAAACCTTGACCAATTTGTACACACCTCAAAGATAAGAAACCGTAAACATGACGTTGTTATTCGCTTTTCAATCTCCAAGCTTCATGCAAAGATGTTGAGTAAGGATCCTGTCAAAAGATGTCTGTCTCCTTGCTATAGATTTGCCGAATGTGATTTCCTGACGCAGGGAATGTCGCACTTTGATCATGGATAGTTTCGTATAGCCGCATGCCGAGAACCAGATTCTGTTCCCTCATTGATCTCCAGTGCTTCCTTAACTACTCCTCATGCTCTGGTATGCAAATGGGAGTGAGGTCCTGGCTACACAGATGGAGATAAAGTAGAGCAGAACTCCCATAAGTAAAAATGTGGCGTATATGTTTTCTGAATTATGTTTTTTTTCGTCAACCATCACCTACACCTCTTTCTTGTTTTTCCCTCTCCTGCTTCGAGTCATTTTGTCCATTCTCTCATTATCTCAGCTGGTCTTGCACTCCTTTTCCTATTCTTCTTATGTTTAACATTTAAGGCTAACATTCTTGCTGATATTCAATGAAAACAAGTAACGACGCAATAGATTTATCAGTACATATTAATATATGTGTACCTTTTTCCACAGTCATCATCACAACAACATGGTTCACATCTTTCATTCACATCTAGTGATTTGAGCTTACATATGTAACGCTAGCGGCATGCTATTATAGGAAAACGATCAACAGCAACAACATGAAAGTTAATTTTATTTGTATAAAAACGATTGTATATAGCACTATTATATAACACGTCACTTTGCTACCACTTACGAAAGGTATATTATACTTTTTTTTTATCTAATGTTGTGGAAAAATCCAGGAGACAAGTCCAGTTCCTGTTATCACTTATGCTATAGCAGCTGTAAACAGCCTTTCCTTCACCCGCCTGTCTTTTGTCACGTTTTCTCACTTGTCACGCTACCAAGAAACCGCACAGCGCCAACACCCTCTTTCGTGAAGACTTTCCCCTTGGTGGAAAATAATGTACTTCCTGTTAAAAGACACTAACACTGTAGACTCCTTCCGTAAATGTTCGCAGAAAACTCCGCAATATCAACGCTATAGTCTAACAGTGTAAACTGCAGCAATTAGAGTAAAGGATATCGTGGATTGTTAGTGCATTAAAATCCATCCACTAGTAAGAGTTGAGAAATGAGTGCGTCACTTTGATCGTAACCAAAGCTCAGAACTGTCGCCTAGTTTGAGACAAGAGGTGAAAGGTCAGCCTTTGGGGTGTGTGTGTGTGTGTGTGTGTGTGTGTGTGTGTGTGTGTGTGTGTGTGTGTGTGTCTTTGTGTATCAACTGGCGCCATGCAGCAAACAGACACTCGAGCTATTGTCCGTTCCGATCGTCTCCTCTTTTGTCTAAAACACACACACATTCCCGAAGAGCGCGCCTGCATTTCCCACATTTCTACAAGCTCCGGATTTCTGAAGCGATTAACGGAAATCGAGACCTCGAGAACCTCGCATGCTTTTCTTTCCCCACCCGGTTGTCTCAGAATAGAACTTGCACATCTCCTTCATCGCTCCTACCCTGGTCCTTGTCTCAGGGTGCAGTAAGTATCGAGCGGTTAACCCGTCAATAGCGCTGAATACACAGTCCTGTCGAATATTACAAACCCAGCCCTCAGAATCCAAGTGTGCACCTGCATGTGTGTGTGTTTGTCCACAATTCGCCCATTTGCTTTTTTTTTAATTTTTTTATGCTAAACCGTTATACCCATCCTTGAAAGTGCCTCCAGACGATCCCAGTATCTTATGTTACGAACATATTTCCTCAGCTGGTACACGGTCTAATGTTTGATATGGGTAAAGTTTGGCTTCGATTGCCATCTGCTGTGAGATCACACGAGGAATTAAACACCTGCTTTTTCATTCTGTACACATATGGGCCACGGTCTCCTGTTCTATCATTCGCTTGTAATTGCGAAGGAAAAGTGTGTTTTTTTTTTTTTTTTTTTTTTTTTTTTTTTTTTTTTTTTTTTAAAAATAACCCAAAAAAAAAAAAAGTTTTAAATAAAAAAATTAGCCACCTGGGGGGGTTTTTTTTTTTTTGTTTTTTTTTTTCTTTTTCTTTATTTACCCCCTTGGCCCACGGTCCCCTTTTATATCATTCCCTTGTTATTGCCAAGTTAATTTTTTTTTTTTTTTTTTTTTTTTTTTTTTTTTTTTTTTTTTTTAAAACTTCCCCTGCATCCCAAATGGGTGAAACTGAATAAATTACGACCTCTTCGGCAGTTTTTTATTTTTATTTTTTTATTTTTTATTTTTTAGCTTTATTTATTTATTTATTTATTTTTGTTTTGGTGAATCAGCAAGCTTTCATTATTGTTCAATTTGACTCTTGCTGCTTTCCTGGAAACCAAAAAAAAAATTTTTTTTTTGATTGCTTAGTAAATTGAACATTAGGTGACAGCATGGATCCATGATGTTTTGATTTATTTTATTTTTTTAAGTTTGTTTTTTTAATTATTTTTTTATTTTTAGCCTGATTTTGAGGTGACGGCCTTACTTGGCAACAAAAAAAATATATATATATAACTGTAAATGACTGAATGAGTTATGCAGAAAAGTTCTTAAAAACTACCTGACAAAAATAAATAAATAAATAAATAAATCTGTAGCCATTATGCATTACTCTCCTGCCAACCTTTATGAATTTTACTTCGGCGCTCCGAATTTTTAACATCAGAGCAAATTAGCATTCAATGATACACTAAATAAGACCATAAGTCTTCATTATTTGTTCTCTAATAATAATAATAATAATAATAATAATAATGACCCAAAGGACACGTGAATCTGGAATGATTGACAGTTGCACAGGTTGCTTGAACTCGCTGATATGAACTGACTCCCCGGGAAGCTCCGCCCTCTCCCCCTCATCTCACAATAGTAAAGAAATTTCAACTCAAGCTTTCGTTTGCTTTCTGTCAAGGTGAACAGAGAATGTTTAGAGGTCATTAAAGTGAAGTGAAATCTATCGATACATGTTTGACACGCATATAATGATCATGACCGTCATTAGCCGAGTGGCTCTCAGTCTGCGTGCGTCCTAGAACCGTTTTGGATTTTCGAGGCACGTACATAAGAAACCGAGAGAAACAAACTCTCATTCTCTTTTCCGACGCTCTGAGAGAGCCTCTGTCCTGGGACATTTGGAGGTAGAGCACTTGGCTGGAACGGAGAAAGAGAAGAGAAGAGAACACAGACTCTTAAGAGGAAGGAAGTGATGTGTACTTTGCTTGTCACGACAGCTTCACTTACACGACTCTCCCGGGTGCCTGCTCTCATCATCGAGTCGTGTCTGGACTGATCTAAAAGTTTTCATATCGAGAGGCTTTTATGCATTTTAAATGAACTTTCTTCTCCGTTTCTGTCTTTGTTCGTACTCAATCCTCGCCCGTTGAGGACGCGTCCTACGTGACTCCGTAGCAGTCACCAGATCCGCGTTTTCGCTCTCTCTCAGATCCTAACATACCTGGACCAAGCCATAAAGGACAACTCGTACTTCACGAAAGGTCTCACTTTCTCTCCATCCGTTTTCCATCAACTACACAAACATTTTGCACGTCTGCATTATGGAAAGAATCCTTTTCTCAGCTGATGTCCATTCTCCGTTAGAGCTGGGCGATAAAGCAAAAATATATCATATTTAAGACATTTCTATGATACCTGATGTATATCACGATACTATAGTGATGAATTTAAAACATTTTATTCATTTTATTTATTGTCTAGAAATATAATTTAATACACGAAGCCCTGAAGAGCTATATCGTTATTTTTTACTTAATATCTCGTTTTTTTTTTTTTTTTTAAACTTGTGTATGAATAGGAATTACGTATAGCAAATATTCAGTCAATTGACAGAGTTTTAAATATTAAACCAAAATAATGAGATATTAGATAATAACTCAGAATGAAAATATAGCAATTCATGATATACATTATATATAATATTTACATCCTGAAATTCAGGGCTTCTGTAATTAAAAATTTAAAAATAGGCGAATGAATGAATGAATAACTAACTAACTAACTAACTAACTAACCAGAGAAAAATTAACATTGTAATATTTTTTTTAATAATTATAAATATTTTTTAAAATAATTTCTTAAATTATAAAATAACATTTTTATATATATTTTTTTAAAAAAAGATGATTAATTTTTTTTTTATTTTTTCAAAACAGAATAATAATAATAATACCTAAAAAAAAAAAAAAAAAAAAAAAAAAAAAGGACTGACACGTTTAACTATGAGATCAGTATAATATGCTGTACTGTCATATCATCCAGCAGTATTCTCTAAACGACCATTGGATTTTGATTATTTATTGATCTATTTATTTATTTATTTAGTTAGTTATATGTATTATTATTTTAAATAGGAGCGCTACATGCATCACCGTTCCTTCTCGTCTGTTCCAGATAAGTCATTCTGAAATGCCTTTGGAATAATAAAGCATGCAGACATGTTCTTGTGGGAGCCTGAAGAAGGGAGGGAGGTTATATGGGGCAAAGCATCTCCGGCTTGATAAAGCTGTGCACTCATGAAGCGTACTGTACGAGGCAGATCATTTCACGTCCAAATTGCATTCATTCTACGCTTTTAGCACCTTTTTTTTTTTTTTCCCCCCTCTCTGCTTTCTTTACTTATCTGCCCCTCCCACGTGGAAATATTTCTCTCCCGTATGTCGTCTCGCTACGAATACAAATCAGCCCAAAACACCGTGACTTCTCCCTCGTCTCCTCTTCTCCCGTCAGACACGAATAAACAGATGTATACACCGAGGCGTAAATTTAGCATGAAAGTAGAGAAAGCGGGGTGATTTCTGAACACCGCATGCTCGGCTACTTCGCACTTTCCAATAATTTGCATGTTAATACTGTCCTGTGAAAAAAGAGGATCCTCACCATACTGCTTCAGAGTTTGCCGAAACACACACACACACACACACACACACACACACACACACACACACACACACACACACACACACACACTCTGAATCTCTTGCTCTCGGTACTAATTAGCCTACCTCCTTTCGAAAAAATGTTCAAAGGATTGCCATCAAATCAATTCTTCTCAAACACACTGCTGACTCTAGCAGATCAATAGATAGCTATTACATTATCCAGATTTGTAGGGGACTGGTAATACATGATGTACACACACACACACACACACACACACACACACACACACACACACACACAGATACACATGCTCTCACAAGAGGATGCATTGCTTGTTAAAAATGTTCACACTTTCATTCCAGTTGGAATGAGTTTTATGAGAATAAACATATACAGTATACTGTGCATACACACGTGAGAGTGCGAGGAGCTCCGCCCATTTCATCTCAGCTACGTAGCTAGCCATCATATCAGTGAAGTTGGCTTGCTAATCAAGAATTTAACAGCTTCTTAGCTTCTTAATTAGCTAACATGGCTCATTTGTTTTGCTTAAACAAACCTCGCCTGAAATCTACATCAAGAAACTAGCTAGTTGACGCTAGATAGCTAGGTCACGTTTAGCTAGCTGACTTTGTTCAGCTGACAAATGAGTTTTTATGGTATCTGGTTGAGCGGCAACTCTGCTTTCACGACGTGCCACGATCATATCCTCGATGTTGTGATCGCTAAATGTTACGGCTCCCACGAACAGCAACGCTTTAAGCAGCAAGACACGTGTATGCCTTCAGTTACTCTCTATGTATATATGTCCAGTCATTGCTGGCTAGTCCACCAGTTAGCATCATTTAGCCACTGACACGATGTCAACCCATAAGGATCTTTTATAGTTACACTATATTTGAAATTGTTAGTTTAGCCGAATAGCCCTCCTTGTCTTTTAGGGCTAATTAATTTATTTCGTAACAATAAGCGGATAACGTTTTAGCTAATGCGAAATCCCGTTCTGAAGTAGCATCAGGTTGCTAGGGATCCATTAAATCTATCGTAACACGTACTAACATAATCATCATCCTACTGCGAAGTCCTTGCCTAATGGAAAAATCGCTGCATCAGATAAATCATAAAATTAATAAGCTTAAATCTGCTATATGGTGTCAGGATATAACTTTTTGTTTCCAGGGAGGAGCACGGTCATGACACAGCATGTCATTGAGAAAAGCCTGGGGATTGAAGGAGTTTAATAATTAATAAGAAGTTATAAAACCATGAAGCGTTCAGGATCTTATAGGCTCCAAGCAATGGCTTATATAAATCTAAAAGAGGAATTTACTTTTACGATTAACACAGTTACATTAATGATACAGTGCGGTTCTGATCGCACAGAAGGTGTTGATTAATTTTCTATAACAGCAGCTCTGACAGTAGTTCCTTCTCTAAGGTTTATCTTAGTGCGCTCGAGCTCATGTGTAACTTCCACGGGGACTTGTATGGCAGGTGCTTCACGTAATAAAAACGGCAACAAAGTAAAATTCGGCAACGTTTTCATTAAGCACATATGTTTGTTTAATGTTTGTGGAAGGAGTCTCCAGTGTCAGCGGGTTTTGTAACAGTAAGTTTTCCGCTACAGGAAAGTCTTCCAGCTGTGTGGTTTCTCAGTGACTGGATGTGACTAGTTGACTATACGAGAACTTAGTAAGTAGTTAAGAGTTTTATTTACTTGGTGGTGGAGTGGTGCAGTGTGTGTGTGTGTGTGTGTGTGTGTGTGTGTGTGTGTGTGTGTGTGTGTGTGTGTGTGTGTGTGTAGGGGAAAGAGTCGAGTTAACAGCTGCATTCCATGCTGGAATTCCTCAGCGTCTGATCAGGGATTGGGATTGGGCGGGCTGCACAGGGAAACGTCTGCTCGTGTGTGTGTGAGTGTGTGTGAGTGTGTGTGTGTGCACGTCGCTGTCACGGTAGAGAATAGAGGTTACGAGGTTTAAAGGAAATGGCCCCCTAAGCTGTTTTACGTTTCAGTGGAGGGAATCTGTCTGTCACATACCCTCAGATCACGGTGATTGTCATGTCAAGTTGTGGCAGCGTTTCTGTGCTTTTATCTCGCATCCCTGTCTCCCACTGGGGAGAAAGATGTGTGTGTTTGTTGGAAAAAAAAAATAAATAAAAAATTCCAGACATTTTCATTTCAAAATGGATTCTGTCTGTCTCAAACTCCTCAAATTCTTACTATGACTGTGAGAATTTGCGCTTGCATAAACACTGTTGTAATGCAGCGAGCGAGGAAAAGCATTTTACTGTTAAATAGTTCAGCTATGTTGGAGTTGACTTGCTGTTCCTCCTCGCGCTTCTCGTCTTAATTCCAAGGCTTCCTTATCCGGACATCTCCCCCATGGTCTTCTCTGCAGCCCTCATCACCGCGGCCCTTTCATCACTCTGGACTTAATCTCTCGGTTAATCAGAGCCACTTCTCGGTTCTGCATTCCACTCTTCTGTCTGCACGCCCATATTCATTCTGGATACACATCTCCATTTAATCTGATGTCAGGCCCATGCTCGGTAACCCCGTCTTTCATTCTAGTTTCAAGACTGTAAAATGTTGAGAAAATCTTTGGCTTTGGCAGTTTGGCTTTACACAAACATTACTTCAGAGTGTTAAGAATTGAACAGAACGTGCAACTAATTACACATTTGGTTTGGGTTTGATTGCAAATTAAGCTTTGGGTAATTAGCGGTGGCCATGTTTGCTTGTGATTTTGTCCACCTCCCAGAACTCATTTAAATTAGCACTGTGCATGTTGTTCAGAACTTCATATTTTTTCTTTTTTAAAGATTTATTATTTTGAATACTCTTACACAGGCTTATATATATATCTATGACAGAATGTAATACGAAATAATACGAAACCATTTATCGCTGCTTTTGTCAGCCAGATCTGGCAACCCTGGTCATAGAATACAGTTACGTTATGAACACATGCACCAATTT
Organism: Pangasius elongatus; assembly: GCA_033441825.1. Classification (NCBI taxonomy): domain Eukaryota; kingdom Metazoa; phylum Chordata; class Actinopteri; order Siluriformes; family Pangasiidae; genus Pangasius; species Pangasius elongatus. The sequence goes on from JAKKZN010000004.1 coordinate 24,109,993, forward strand.
CCTTTCTTTTTGCAAAAAAAAAAAGAAAATTCAAATACGTTAAACAGTCCTTTTGTGAAATTTCCAGTTTCCCAAATTTTACAGAATCCAGAGTCAACCACAAGAACAAACTGGTTCATCTATTTTACATAAAGCTTATTCTGTCTTTTCATTAATTACCACTTAGTAATCTTTTCATATATGAGCATTACTAACTGTACTTGTTCTGACCCTGAGTCTCTGACCTGCATTCAGTAGGTGGTCCCAGGAACATTTTGAGCAATGAACTTAATGAACTCAGTGAACTTCAGTCTTTTTGCAATATTACTCACGACAATGTTGGAGATGATCCCGATTAAATATTGCTTGAATTCAGTAACAGAATGTGCAATAACGTGTGGTCTAATGATAATGATAATGATAGACCTGCAGTTAAAGCAGATGATGAAAGGGGCTTGTGCAGAAAACAGGCATAAACAAAAACATTCCTGAGTGAGCTGGATGTAATAAGGATGTTTTTCTTCTCTCCAGATTGTTGAAGATTGTTTTTTTACTGCCATTTGTAGCTGTCGGTGAGTTTTGATTAATACTATGCCGTACTCCAATTGTTGGCATTTTGGCACGCATTGTATTAGAGCTCACACTCTAATACAAGATTTCCAACACTGTCATTTGAGTTTGCACTCAATTCACGACTAAAGAATTCTTTTACGATTTGTAAAGGGCAGATAGTAAATTAAACGTTAATTTCAGATGCATTTGCGAGCGTGTTTTGAGGTATACGTACATCTGGATCACCTGTCTTTTCTCCCTGTGCTTACCAAAACTATTGTGAGTGTTGAATGCAGACAACTTTGGTGGCATTTTCTAGTGACTGGCACATGAAGGCATCACAGTCGACACTTTCACAACACAATTATTCTACTTTCCCAATATGGTTTGTTTGTCAAAATGTCATTTTATCATTTCCCATAACTCGCAAATGGATAGACAAACCAATTTGATAAAGACAGCTTTATGATTTGTGCTTTGTCAGTAGAAAATACTGAAAAATCCCACTACTACTGCTGCTACTACTACTTCTACTACTACTACAAGTACAGCAAGAAAACGTAAGCCGTGGCTTGTGGAAATCCAGGATTCAGTCAGATTGTGACGTCCTTAAATGAGCGATTGTGAAGAAACATGCAATGGACTCTTTAATCTGCAGGTCAGAGCCTAAACGGTGCCCTCAAATCCGGTTACTGTGGTAAGCTGTAGGATTTAAACCCACAGGATCACATTATTCTCTCAGATGCCATAGTCCCAAGTAAATGGAAGATATTATGAGTTCAAAGAATGCTTCACAGTTTTACAGAAATGAATGGCAAGATGGTATGAGTGATGAAAAAAACTGTTCAAAAAGGCCATGGACTGCATGACTTTCAAGATGTTCCCACAGACCAATTTCCTGTAAATTTGTGAGCTGGGAAAGCAGACTGTAGATGAAAGAAGGCTAGTGGCTTTGAACAAAGCAGCTAGTGGCTTTCCTGCAGCCTGGCAAATGAAACCACAGAGGGGTCAGCGGAACTGGGCTGTCATGGGCTCAGGCGGTGGTCCTGGAGGATGGCTCCGTTCTGAGCCTCAGGCTCAGCAACACTTGGGTTTCTGCAACGCATCACAATAGGCCCTTTTCACCCGTGGCCTTATGGGAGCACATTCACACACTCCCGGTGGGTCCGCTATGTGTTAGGCTTATTTCACAACGTTGTTGCTGGGTTACACAATATTTGGCCCGTATCTCCGCATTTCCTGATGTTGGCTTAGAATGGAAGGATCCAAATGAAGGGAGGTATGCATGTGCCTTTGCTTTGCCTGTGTGACCGATGATAACTGTAGCTCGGCCAATCTCACGAGGCGCTGGGATTTCCAAAGCAGTCTATTCATGATGTCATTCCGGAGGTTTTCTCCACTCTGTTTTCTCACAATGGTTTGTGATCTCCTCACCACTCAAAATTACATATGCTAATTTGTACCACGGGATACACAACACCCCACAAACTCTCCCCTCAAAAAAATGAACAATAAAGAGAGACTGAATGAGGCCACACAGCCTAGTACTCAAGTCATGCGTGTAATGAGTTGGGAGTGTGGAATTACGAAACCTTTCCCTAAAACACCATGTCTGATACCACAGAATAGTATCTATTGTTCAAATTGGTTGGACTGTAGGGAAATACCCAACTATTCATCTCGCGTCCCAAAATGGTGACTTAATTACTTTGAGATATGCGCTATTACTAATACTTGTTGGCAAGATGTTTGTAGTATGTTGAACTAATGTCATGGCTACCATATGATGTAATCCTGTGGTAATCCTGTTGTAATGATCAATGACTATAGCCATGACTAGAAAATTGGCCAGATGCTACATAAAACGATTCTAAATGTAACTTGACTGGACATATGTGACCAGCAAAAGGAAGTAAGCCAGACAGGCTCTGGTCAGGCCACATGCCCACTTTGAGGTTTTTCCCAAAGATCGAGGGGCAGTTCCCCCATTCCAGAGCTCCTCTTGCCCTCTTCATTAACCCAGTGGCCCCCTTTTGTGCAACAGAGACATGTTTGGCAGGATCCCCTCCTTGCCAATTCAGGATTAATTGAGCATGGAGCAGAGATTTTTAGATGGTAGCGGGAAACACCCCACCCCCTTTTCTATCCTCTTTACTGACCCCAAGGGAAACAGCCAGGCTATTGATTACACCAAGAACCATCTATGGGAATCTTTCATGAGCCCCTAAACTGTTGCTATAGCATATTTAGCTTGTTCTGCAGCTATTCAGACATTAACAGCTAAAGAAGATACAGCCGAAGCTCTGTGGTGCTGGTGTCTCTTGTGCTCTATGGACTGTATGCTAAAATGCATAGCTACATTTTCTTGTTGATTGCAATGACCCCCACCACCACCACCACCACCCAAATGCCCCCCTGTCCCCAACCTTGCTCATCCTAGAAAGCTTAAAGACACATCTTGCCATCTGCATGACCTGACCCCTTAACCTGCTCTCCTGGGTAAATCCTGAGAAGGCCATCTTGGGCCTGTAGCAAATCCTATAATGTGAATATAATTACTGCACCAAGATGGAGTGGTTTAGCTGATTAACCCGCTGGTCAACACAGATGCCGTGTACTCAGCCTGGTAAGCTAGCTTCTGCAAGTCTAGGTGGAAGATCATCCACTTGTTTGTGATACACTTGACAGCTTTGTGTATTTCTGCTTGTGCACATGGAGATGACTGTAGCTGAACCTGCTTATAAAGTGGTTGATGAAATTTTCCATTTAGCCGTAGCTGTGATTTTTATGGTGATAATATACAGTATATACTAGAAGTTTTTACAAATTTCTGAGGTATAAGAGCAATAAAACATTTCTGGGTGTCCTGTTATTGAAACTTCATCAGCCTCAGGGTGGTTCACATCATGCTGTGGTTGATTGTTTTCCTGTAAGACTATGCACTGTTGTGTTGTATTCCTTATATAACACCTGTTGCTTTGCTTGGAGTTCTACTGGTAATGATGTTGATATTTATGGCTGCTATACAAAATGACTCTATACCTTTCGGGCTTTCTCGTATATGCAAGTCTCTCTGTGACTACTTGAGTGAGGAAGAAAGAAAGAAAGAAAAAGTTCCATTTTGCCAGCTCTCTAAAGGACCAAACCATATAAAAGAAGGCTTTCACAGAGCAAATTGATTCTTTTCCCTCGGTGCTTTTTGATCTGTCGAAAATGTAGTCCTCGGAGTCAACCCGAGAGGTAATTTCAGGTGGCGTGTCTCTTGATGGGAGCGACACTAAAGCTACAGTAACAGTGTGACTCAGAGAGGCTACACCGTTTACCGCTTTGATTCATGTATAACCAATATAAAAAGCAGTAGTATCTGGCCTTCTGGGGGAAAAACTGTTTGAAGCAGCAAAATTTGTGCAGACATGATGGTACTGACATTGCTGGAACAGAAGGTAGAAGTAATTGAATAAGAAAATGTGTTTGATGGGTTGAGTGCAAGCTTTTTATTTGTATCTTAAATGCCTCTGGCTTTTTGGCATTAAAGCTGGTCCTTGTCAGAAGGTTCCACGGCATTGGTCCCACTCTCAAACAGCACCATCTGTCTCGTGATTAGCATCATTAAGCACCTCTTAATATCAAGACTCACACGGGCCACCAAGAACAGGGCACACTCTTTCTCATCCATGCGTTTCCAATGCCCATTTGTCTCCTTCACGTTTTGTTCGTATTTCAACCTCCGCCTTGCTGAGGGTGAAGACAACTTAACTGAGATGTGTGATGCACATTGAGCTCCATTATTCATAGAGTGCGATTGTCCTTTCAGAGGTCGGGCATTCAAACGAAGCCCACATACCAGCAGAAACAGATGTGGAGTCTATTTACCAAATTGCATCTAAAAATCTGGAGAATCGATGTTCCTGTTTTTATTGTGTATTCAGGGCCTATTAAGTCTCTTAAGACTCACGTTAAGCCTGCTGGGCTAAATTATACTAAAATGGGCATTCACCACTGCACATTAACTAGGTGTAATATGTTTTCAAGAAAGCAAGCCTTAAGGGGCTGAGTCAGTAAAAAAAACACTGGCATGTCCTACCTTGTTCTAGTAGGTTTGAGGAAGCTTCGTTGTGAAGCTCTGCTTTGCTGTACTGAACCACAGCTTGGAAAATCTACCTCAGTCTAGCTCAACTCATACGATGGCAGTGGTGTTCAATCTTGGGCTTCCGCTTTGCAGAAATCTGTCTGCCTGTCCATCTGTCTGTTTGTGTCTATATATCTGTTTATCTACCTTCTTATCTATCTGTCTATCCATACAAATATCTCTGTCTGTCTGCCTGTCTGTTTGCCTGTCTATCTGTCTACATTTGTCCATTTATCTATCTGCCTATCAATCTCTCTGTCCATCTGTCTGTGTATAGCTGTCTGACTGCCTATCTGTCTGTCTGTCTATCCATCCATCTGTCTGCCCATTCATCCATGCTTCCATATGTCTGTCCATCTGTCTGTTTGTCTGTCTGTATATCTCTCTGTTTGTCTGTCCATCTATCTATATATCTCTGTGTCTGCCTGTCCATCCTTCTGTCTGAATATCTGTCCATCTGTCTGCATATCCATTTGCCTATCCCTACATCTGTCTGCCTGTCTATCAGCTCATACATCTGTCTGTCCATACATTCACCTGTCTATCTGCCTTTCTGTCTATCTATCTGTCTGCCTCTCTGTCTGTCTATATCTATCTGTTTACCTGTCTGTCTGCCTTTCCTGTCTCTCTGTCCATCCATCTATCCATCCATCCATCTGCATGTATATACATCAGTCTGTACATCCATCTCTCTGTTCATCTATCTTTCTGACTGTCCAACTATCTGTTTTTCTGCCTGCCTGCCTGTCTGTCTATTTATTTGTCTGTCTATCCAATTAATTATTTATTTTTGGCTTATGCTTTGGTTCACAGAAGCACAGGACGCAATATCATCCCTTTCCCCTTTCCTCCCTTCCTTCATTCCATAATCCATCACTGTGCTTCTTTCCATTTTTTCCCCCCCTCCATTGGACAGTTATCTGGTTTGCTGCCAGAGTGCACTGCAAGAGACAACAGGTTGTACATTCCTGGGAGGGCAGTGTCTGGCACAGATTCATGACTGCCAGGGCTCACGTTCTGACAGTGTGGAAGAGTTTTAAAATCCAAGTTTTGCCCATATTGCGTACATCATATACTGTATCTGTGCTTAGGCTTATTATCCTGGAGAAGCCTATTATTCTATAACTGAGACAAAACCCTGTGTTGCCGCCTAACCTCAGTTTGTGTTATATAATAGGACAGTGAGACTCTCTGCATTAAGCACACTTCTCAATGCACTGTGTTGTTTTGTGCTTCAGCACTTAACAACAATGCGTATAATGAGCAAATATTATTCCTGCTCTGTCGAACTGTATCGGTTTTATCACGCTCAATGCGTAGGTCTGTTCAACTCCCATGTGATTCTAATGAACCTCTTTTTCTTTTTCATGTTGCTGCCTGTGCGCCTCATTCCTCTCATCACACCATCGTCTGCTCTCTAACAGGTAAGAGGCTGGAAACCAAATATCTATGATGAATGATGAGTAAATAAAACGTGCTCATGTTATCCTGCTCCAGGCTGAAAACGTACAATACCGACTCTAAATGTCTTGATATTAATTCAGGGTGATCTATGTACATTGTAATATATTCGATATGAGAGGCTTAAATATAAGAGAAGAATTGCCTGCAGCCTAGTGTCATGTATTGTAATCCCTCATTGTAGACATAGTTAGGCTTACAGACTGCTTAGCTTCCTCTTTGGATGTGAGTGTTTGATTGAAGGGTTCTCATTAGGTCCTTTATCACAAAACCTCCTCTCTTTGGTGTAACTCTTGCTCTTTTGTCAATACGGGGGGTTCAGTGTACCTTTTTTTGGCCATATCAGAGGTGAGAACATCTACCGTTTAGCCGTAGCGTGTACAGTTTTTTTTGGCTCTTGCTATGGCAATATGAGAAACACCTGAAGCCATCAGACCAAGCAAGAATAAAATTTACTTGACAGTAAAAGCAGTTCTCTAACACTAGACTGACAGCTGAAAAATGCTAATGACAAGCTACACTGTATGGCCAAAAGGTTGCGCACATTTATATGTGCTTTTGGAAACTCTCATTCCAGATTTATTTCCCCTTTCTGTTATAATAACCTCCACTCTTCTGGGAAGGCTTTCAACTAGATTTTGGAGTGTGGCTCTGGGGATTTGTGCTCATTCAGCCACAAGAGCATTAGTGAGGACAGGCAATGATGTCAAGCGAGGAGGCCTGGGGTGCAGTCAGCGTTCGTCCCGCAGGTATTCATTGGGATTGAGATCAGGGCTCTGTGCAGGACACTTCAAGTTCTTCCACTTCAGCTCTCTCAAACCATGTCTTGCACAGGGGCATTGTCATGCTGGAACAGGTTTGGGCCCCATAGTTTAGTGAAGGGAAATCTTAATGCTGCACCATGCAAAGACAGTTTGTATTCTTTGAGGCAAGAGTTTGTGGAAAGCCACCATATGGGTGTGATGGTCAGGTGTCCATAAACCTTTGGCCATATAGTGTATGTTATTAGAAAACGAGCCCAAAGTTCTCAGCCAAACAGATTCCATATCTAGATATATATATATAGTTAGTTATTTCACACATCCAAATGGTGCTTTGTCTCATTCGCTGAAGGAAGATGCAGATTTGCCTCTGATAGAGGTGTTGTATTTATCTAAGTGAACTTTGACCTGTAAATTTAACTTTGGTCTTGTGAGCCAGTAGGAACCAAGTAGGTGGGACTGTGGTCTATTTGGTTGCTGCTAAATAATTAAATGCCTATTTGCTATAAATGAATGAATTAGATGTCTTGTTGAATAACATACAGTAGGATTGAGGCAGTTGAAGCACTTGGTGTGAAACGAGTTGTTGCTCACGATGGATGCCATAGGAGTGTAGCTGTTACACATCAACCATGAGCGATTTCAGCTTTCACATTGTCTACCATTGAGGCCAAGAATTCAATCGTTGTCACTTCCTTCGCAACTTGTAAGTAGCTTATACCTGACCATAATAGGCATTACACAAACATTCATGCCCTGTCTCGACCTTGTTTAAAGGCTTAGACGAGCTTAACCACTTCCCCTACTTCTTTTCAATGTGTACTGTCACTCGTCAGTATCCTCCACTCAAATGTCTGTCATCTAGCAGTTATGCAATTTTAGTGACAGTTTGTTGTGTGGTGGTGTTTGCTTGATCGGAAAAGGGAGTGGTTGTTTTTTCCACCCCACCCCCATTGTAATGGCATACATCTTTTCAGATGAAAGGTTAATGCAGGGATATAAATGTAACGCTCGCCAGCAGTTCATGTTCAGACTTGCTGACAGTGTGGAATAGCTTTGAGAGAACTTGGAATAGCTTGGAGAGATAAATTTTGTTATAATCAGATCATAAACTCGTTCAAAATTGGATGGTCACAATTGATCAGAAAATGCATTTTCCCCCCAATTTTTTTCCTCCTCTAGTCTTATAAAATCCTCCACTCCTAAAAGCTAACTATGGAATGGTTTCTGGTTCTTCCTAGCTCCCCTCGCTGACTCACTTAAACACTTATTTGCTGTATACTGCTGGATTGACCTGTGGGCAGTAACTCAGGAGTATGATAATAGCAGCTCAGTTTGCCATACCACCCCAGTTTAAGATAAGCATTCGTTTACATGAAGGCTGCCTGCCTTCCCTCGCTTCTCCAGTCAATAACTCGGAGAAAAGCTCTCATTTTTTTCACCAGCAGCTAGAATGCTGGTGTGTATTGATTTCTGACATTATTAAGCACATCAGCATTACTATGGCTGCTAGGCAGAGGAAAGGCAAGTACTGTGTGGCAAAGAAAGAGGTTTTTAGGGAGTATGGATTTTTCATGGAGCAACACTTCTCTATCCTCCTTGGCTGCTGTCATTCAGTTTCTTGATTGGATGTTTGACCATTTCCACTTGCTGCTGACAGGGGGGAAATATATATATCTTTTGATGCAAAACATGAATCCTTACCTAATTAGCAAGAGGTTATGGGTGAAAAGTAGCAGGCTTCCACCATTTGGGATGGGATAGTTCTTTGATCGCATGCTACAAACATGTTTGCACATACTACAAGGGTTTAGAGGTTGCTGATCAAAGGTTTAGTGGAAGAAAATCAAAGAAGAAGGGGTTGTATCACAACAAACTCCAGAGGGCTACTAAGCAACTAAAATTAAAATTATTCTTAATAATGGTGTGGATCCACAAGAACTCCTTAGTGCTAATATCTATTATTTAGCTGTAGCATTCGTAATTTTTGTGACCCCTTGCAATGGCCATATGCAAGACACCTGAAAACTAATATTTCTGCTTTTTTAAAAATGAAATATAACATTTTGTCAAAAAAGCCAAATCACTGAATGGCAAAGGACGCTGGATGTGTACAATGTGCATTTGTTACTGGGAATGGTTATTTGCCTTATGGTGACTTTATCATAGTGAATTTGGACCCATGAATTTGCAGAGAATAGAAATAAGATAGAAAACAAGAATTTGGTAAAAGCACAGGGTAGAATGTGCCATTTACGTTATGTTCATATGTTAGTTACACTCAGTTTGTATGAAAACTAGTCGACTAGCTAGGCTGCCTGTCTGACTAGATGCCTGACTAACCCTCCCAAAATGGCAGACTCCTCTCAAGACATCATGACCTCACAGTCTCAAGCCTAATTAGACATGACAGGCTTCTCTCTGAATGCTGCTAATAGGGCACTTTGAATGCCAGATGAGGCAATATTTAGTGTCTGATCCCATCACAGAAATTGAAGCAAAAATAAAATGACCGGCAATGCTTTTCAGCCTTGAGGGGCCCTGATTAGGTTTCACACACACCTGTCTATCTCTTCCTTAACTCGTCCACTAAAGAAGAATTACGGCTTCCCATCAACACCTCGTCCATTAGCTGGGTCTGCAGGGATACTGCTCTGTGCTGGAACCTACTGCTAAAGTGCTAAAGGTCAGCCATATTGAGGTGTGAGAGTCTAGGTCCTTGTTGGTGGTCTCATAGCTGAAGAGAAGTCTTCCTGCTCTTCCTTTCTCTCCGCTTTGTTGCTGCAGAATGATCTAAAGTCAGACTGGACCAAGCATATTCCCTTGAGGGACTCCTTTTTTTCACTTTTTGATTTAGTTCTCTTCTGTCTGGCCACCTTCTTTCTCTTCTCCTCTGTCTTATATTTCACTTATTATTTTCACTTAACTTTCTCCCTCCAGCCTTTTCTTCTGACCTTCAGTTTCTCTTGAAACTTTTGTTTACTTTCACAGTTCTCTCCAGATCCTCTCCTCATCTGTATACTCCACCCTCCCCGCCTGTTCCGTTTTTTTTCCCATTGCATTATTTTTATACCACATCCCACTTGTTTTTTTTTTTGCCCTCATTCATCCATCCTTTCCTTTGTTCAGCTGTGCCTGTTAACCTGCCTGTCTGCAGCTGAAGGCAGGCTATCGATCTGCCATCGCAGACTCCATGGCGGTCGAGTGAAACAGGTGCAGGAGGTGAGAGCCCATGTCAATACTTCCTTAAGGAGTGAGCGAGAGAGGACCTGTCTCCTCGGCACAGGCATGCCTGTTTCCCTTTCTCGAGAGAATGCACCATTCTGAGCTATTCTGGTCTCTCTCATTAGTTGCTGAGAGAGAATAAGTCAGGGAGAGAAGGTGTAAGGGGAGAGGAGAAGAGATGCTTGTGCATGAAGCCCAATTATGCTCATTGAATTGGATCTGGTAAACAAGGATACGCTAACTCATGAAACATTCTTAAGGAAGTTTGGTTTGGAGATCAGACCAAACTGAAAACAGAGAAGTCCCCCTTATCTAGGCGATCAAACCCTAACCACCACATGCTTGTAGCTTTTGAGGCGTGTCCCACATCATAGGTAATGGTCTGTGCTTTTCAGTTAGAGCCCTCAGTGCTAATCAGTCATGTTGAATTGACATCGGATGATCTCTCATTAGCTGTTTAACCTCAAGAACCATTGCACAAGGAAAGAAGTGAATGTGAGCAAAGCAAGCAAAAGATGCTCTCAGGAAGGCATATATTAGGCGTGTAACGTAATACCACTGCATGAATCTGTATCTGTTTAGTGCTCCAAATATTCATGTCCAAACACTGTATCCTTAGAAACACTGTTAAAGCCACGTGGCTTTTTTGCTTTTGTTTCCTCTGCTCATCCAAGGGCTCTTATTCACAATTTGCTCATACTGAACATCCTGTAAACACATTTGGTACTGTTTGTTGAAGTGTAATGAGTTATCATTTAACTTTCTGGTGTCACCTAGAATTGGATGGGTTCCTTTCAAAGTGTCTTCCTTATGTTGGAAGTTTTTCCTTCCATTGTTGCCTTTGGCTGGCTCATTAGGGTTCTAAATCGATTTCCGGACTCCCCTTGTCCATTGGCTTGCAGGTTAGAAACCATAAGTCATAATGTTGTCCCTGATCCTTCACCGACATTTCAACTTGAAACAACAACTTTAACCCAACTTCAGAGTTGCTCAAGTTCCAGCCTGGTCTCCCTCACACTGATTTAATGAGCACAGGAAGTTGGTGAGAAGGAGGCGCTCCAGAATTTACTAAAAACAGTCTGTCTGTGATGCTCCCTGAACGATAGAGCTCAAAAATATCTGACAGTGTGAAACAGCTTGCAGTCAGTTTTTTTTTTTTTTCCTTTGCTTTGTGCGCTGTACTCCGAGAGCGAGAAAGAGAGGTCAGACAGGACAGGATCAGGGGAGAGGAATGTGTTTGGTTCTCTGATCACATCTCTTTTAATAAGTGTGTTTACAGTACACGGAAAACTTTCAGTACCGTGTATTATAGAGGTGTTTCCCTAAGGCTTCTTATCAGAAGACATGAGTCGGTATCAGCAGTAAATCAGTCCGAGTGTGCTTAAAGGAGAATACAAGTAAAAGTAGTACATCCCCAGGCAAGTATACAACAAACAACTAAAGCGCTCCTATTTCCGAGCCTTAACTTTTTCCTTCTCTCTTGTGCCACCTATTGCTGGTCTGTCCAATGAGGAGCAAAATTTGCCAGTTATAGAAAAAAAATTAGTGATGCTTTAATTGTCTAAGGACTGACCAATCATGAACCTACCTATCAGGTGATTCTCAACAACACATTTCAAATGCTGTTCACAATGAGAAAATATATTGGTAGCGTACAAATGGACTGGAATTGAAATTCTGATGAGTAGCTGATCTATAGATGATCTACTAAACATCACCAGCCCTAAACTGGATTATCTAAATAAAGCTGATAGTGTAGATCAGGAGTATTCAACTAAAATACATAAAATTCTTTGCTTACAAAGATATGGATAAACAACTAACGACTGAATGGGGACAACAGTGACCTTTGTGATTAGCTCATGACTATAAATAATGTACAGAAATTCAAAGTGCTTATGTGTTGTTTCACACTAGTGCTTTGCTTTACCACTTTGGACTAGTGCCATGATGCATCGGGTTCAAACTCGAAGTAGAGAATAAACACATACTAGTGTGTGTGGGTAAAAAAAAAAAAGTTTTTGCTGTTGATTTATTTTAAACAATGCGTGTCTTCACTTCCCTAATCAGACCAGAGAGGGTAAATGAAATAATAATAATAAAAAAATCTATAAAAGTCTGTGGTGACTCTTCTCTTTCTTGATGAGCTGCCTTCAGCTAATAATTTACATAATTTCACAAGATTGGTTTCAACAAGCCACTTTACTTTGCTGGGTCCCCATCCTGACCACCAGTTGTTGACCCCTGGTCTCTAGACCATCGATTAAACATCAACAACGAGAAGATGTTCACGTTGTTGAGGTTTTAACAGGTTGTTGACACGCTATAGATTGTTAGTTCTGTTTACAAAACCAAACGGGCAGGACATAGGATTACATACCAATCTCTCAATAACACCAGCCAATGTTGAGCTGCATAGATGATGATCTCAGCAGTTTCGTGCTCTCTCAGTAATGGAACACGGGCTCCTGTTGACATCCTGTGGTCAGGCAGTGGGGTTGTGATAACTGCAGTAAACACGGTGCTTTATCTCTCATATTTGAGTTACTGGAGCATGGAGACCTGCTTTATGGCAGAACATCTCCTCTTACGGTTTGGAATACAAACACAAACCCATCTCTGTTTCACACGGACTTCACTCAGAGCCTTCAGACGGCATTGCCTGATCACACTGAACTGGGGCAGTGGTGAAACTCTCACTGGAAACAGTATTTGTGTATTGTAGTTATGTCAGTAATGTTTGGTTTTAGGTAGCGGTGAACAGTGTATCTGATAACTCCATGATGGATGAATACATTCTCTTCCACATGCAAGCAAATGTTTTCACAAGAGAAGGGAGGAAGGGAAGGAGGGAGGGAGGGAACACTTCCTTTGCTAAGGTGTTTGGTTTCCTTTGCTCAGGATATTAAGACTAATACAAGCAATTTAACAGACAGTGCAAAGTTTATACAGCTAAGTGGCTTATATGCTTAGTTTGTAAGAATGATGCACTGTAGGTATGATGTACACTGTATGTCCAAAAGTCTTCATCTTTGGAACATCTAAACATTTGGACCCTACTGTACCAGATGTTTGGATCTGATTGGTCACAAGGTGTTGATTAACTGCTGTGGGGTTTTGTATTAATGTGCTATGTTTTGTTTTTTTGAGGAGTGGAATGTTTTTTGGAAGAACTCTTCTGCATTTTTTTTTTTTTTGCATAAAAGAGGCTGGTGATGGAACAACTGTATATAATGTAAGCAAATGTAATCTCTTCAGTCAGTTGTTGTTATACTTTCAACTGCTCCGCTTAAGGGGGTCGCCACAGCAGTTCATTGGTCGGGGTATGTGATTAGCAGAGTTTTTACGAACCCCGGTCACAGCGGTGAGAGCACCGAGGCGTAACCACTAATTCTCCACCAATCGTGGCCTAATGGTCTGAGACTCGGACTTGTAACCCGAAGGTTGTGGGTTCGAGTCTCGGGTCCGGCAGGGATTGTAGGTGGGGGAGTGAATGACCAGCGCTCTCTGC
>JAKKZN010000004.1:24208157-24218466 GCA_033441825.1 Pangasius elongatus
GATTCATTTATTTTACATCTGATTTTTACACGATTCATTTATTTTACATCTGATTCTTACACACGATTCATTTATTTTACATCTGATTCTTACATATGATTCATTTATTTTACATCTGATTTTTACACACGATTCATTTGTTTTACATTTGATTCTTACACAATTTATTTATTTTCATGTTAACATTACACGTGATTCTTTTATTTTCACATTTATTTTACTTTAACATGTTCCTTTTTGACTCATTTATTTTCACATGTTAACATTTCACATAATTCCTTTACTTTCACAGGTTCATTTGTCATATGATTCTTTTAATTTCTTCACATGTAGTACATGTTTTTATTTTCTCATGTGATTTATTTTCACATGATCCATTCAACTTGGCATATTACTTTTACACGTTTACACGTTTCTTGTTTTCGTGTTCATTTTTAATGTGTGCGGCACACGGCTTAATTTTTCTGATGTAATTTTCTCGCATGATTTATACTCATTTATATTCACATGATCCCACATTTCACATGGTGTCACATGTTCACGTGGATTCACGGTGCAGTTTTAGGGCATGACAGTTTGAAAAGCATCTTCACACATTTTTTCCCACGTATTACTTCTATAATCACACGTGAAGTGTATGTGATTTTTCCATAAGCTTTAGCGCTTCATCCTGAAATTAAATGGCCTCGCATTGTATTTTATTTGGTTCTGTGCCGGATGGATGATTTATTGATCAATTTTTGGTTTTTTTTCTGCCACACTTTCTGACTCCAAATGAATTTCAAATAATTATGGGAACCAATCAAGCCACCGAATTAGACCATTCGTTCGATTAAACAACTCCACATGTCGCTTTCACAGCAGTATGATGGAAACAAGCAAGAACCTCGGCGGTGAATTTTGATTAAGAAAAGCTAATTGTATGTTTCATTAGAGGGAAATCAATGGCTCGCTTCGGAGATGTCGCACTTGGCTTGCTTTGTTTTTGCAGTGAAAAGATTTCATTTCTGGAATGTGAGTCATTATAATTAGGACCATGATTCACGCAAATTGGAAACCTATCAATCGAGGCATGAGCACACTGTGGCTGATTATTACATTTTTAAAATATATATCAGTAAAGACATACTGCATACTTTTATTGCTTCTTAAATCCACTCATTTGTTTTGACTTTTGCAGAATTTAGCCACAGCTGTAGTACTTCTAAATGAAAGTTGAGTAACGCAGTGTAAGTTGTGTAATAATCGCTGCATCACGAAGCTCACGTATTAAACCTGCTTCCTTCTTCCTCCTGCATTAACGCAGTAATCTGCCGAGACAGGAATATGGGCTTTATGCATTGTGTGCAAGGTCATACACCATGTAATTATATTTTGAACCTGCTGGGTAGCTCAAGACAAGCTCATATATCAGAAAAAAAAATAAAACAACACAAGAGAATGCAGAAATAGAATCGCATTCTCTATTAGGTTGCTAAATCTAATGTTGCTTGTGTGCCGGAGAAATGATGTCGGATGTATACGAGAGCTGTGAAATAATTTGGCTGGTGGTGAAATAAGGTGGATAAAAAAAGAAAGTGTCCATGTCCATGATTGCTCAATCCATCAGTCCCGGTATTCAGGACAATTATGCTGCAATTTGCAGAGGTTTGCTTTTGACAACTGTGTGACACCTCAAGTTTAGAAAGACATAAATATATTTCAGCAAAATAATGTGGGAATGTTTTTATTTGCTGTTTATTTTTGGATAGAATATCTGCAAAGATGTTGACTAAGGAGCCAGCATGGTGGTTAAAAACAGTGTTGCCGATTTAGCAGCTTTGTCACGAGACGTGGTGACTTTTTGGACCTCTTTAAATACTTCAATTCAAAAAGAGCCTAGCACGACCAAGCATTGTTCCAAGCATTGTTCCCAACAACTAATCACTGATTACAACTAATCACTGACTACCATTGTTCCCAACAACTAATCACTGATTACAACTAATCACTGATTACAACTAATCACTGATTACCATTGTTCCCAACAACTAGTCACTGATTACAACTAATCACTGATTACCACTGTTCCCAACAACTAATCACTGACTACCACTGTTCCCAACAACCAATTACTTATCACTAGTGTTCCTAATGACCAATCACTGATCAACATTGTTCCCAGAGACAATTTACTGATCACAATTATTTCAATGATCAATCACTGTTCACCATTTTTTCCCAATAAACGATCATTAATCATCAATTGTTCTCACCAATTAATCACTGATCACCATTGTTTTTTTTCCATTCACACACTTCTTTGCTCTTTATTTTAAACTCTCCATTTGCCAATATTTCCAAGTAATAAAAGTGAAGTTATTCCATCTGTAACCATTTCCTTCACGTCTGTTTCCTGACGTTCGCAGGACCACTGCTTCCTTCTGTCTGCGTTCTTGATAGATATACATAAATAGATATTTAAACTTTCTATACAAAATATCATAAAGTATTATTTACTAGTCTCATAAAAGTGTCTTCAGAAAATCTTCCAACTTCTTGTAAAACATTTTGATATGCAAATGATTGATTCAGTGTAAATGCTAATTAGTCTGGTGAGTTCTAGCCATGTTTTGAGCACACATTACCTACGTTCCCCTGAAGACATTTGGTGACTCTGGGTAGAGCTTGTGGAATACATATCTCTCATCTCTCTTCTAAGAGCTTCCATTAACGGGGCTCTAACATCCATTCGTAATTATCAACACTTTCTCATTTTCAGAGGTGGCGCTCTCTTTTAAGGAGCCATTCCAACACTAAAATATATATTTTTTTCTCCTATTCATGCATCAATCATCTTCTGTTTATTTTGACCCAAGAAAAAGAGGCGATGCGTTTGAATAATTATATACTAAGCAACACAGGTTGTCTTTTTGAAGCGAAGTTGTACTGTAATGCTGCCCACTGGTCACCAGGGGACACTCAGGACACTCAGATCTCAAAGGCGTCTCAAAGAAAGGATGAGCAGGAGATTGAATGAGAGGCAACATGTATAACAGCAATAAAACCCAGAGTTAAGGATAATATGTCACTTTAAGACTTAAAACACAGCACTCTTAGAAAAATGTGTAATCTGAAGTGAAAATGATGGAGGTATTAACGGATCACGCCGGATTTAGCCCTCGTAGATTCGTTTTCTGGGTATAGCGCTGCTTTATGTTAACCAAGCAGAGAGAATCTCTAAGCTCAAAGACTTTTAAATTATCTATAGATGCCTGTAGGCTAATAAACTATCATTTAGGATGTTCCATTAACTAATGAGCCAGCTAACGACTTTAAAAGCATGCTGCAGTGATTGAGAATATCACAACCGTATTAATTAGACAGTGCTAACACCAGCACTAATGTCTGAGGCTGGTTTTCTGTCATCGTCATCTTGTCCTGACCAGCTGCCCTCGTCTCTGCTATTCACCAAGAGGCTAATTATTGTAGCCATGTCCTCTTGTCAATGCAAATTGGATCTTTTGACCTCCCACACCGTGGACCTACACTCAGACTGTGTTTACACATGCTCTCTGGCCTGTAATGGAGGGTGTTGAGCCAAAGCTCTAAATGGTAGTAATTACCTTTAATTGTATGCTCAGGAGGTCAGATAGGAAAATGTGGAATGGCGGTGAACGTGCCGAATAAGGAAAGGAAAAAGCTTTTCGCAGGCTTATGAGCATGTCTTCAGGGAATCCGAATCCATCTGATAGTAATTAAAGTTATTGGAAGATCAGGTTTTTGGATATTGCCCAGGTACGAGCATGAGAATGTCTAAATTAGCCAGGATTATGAAGCTTTATAAGTGGTATTTCTTTCTTCACTTATATTACCCTTGTTCTACATGGTGAGTCTGCACCGTTTCACCCACATCTTGTTACTTTAGAAGCATCAGGTGGACTTTGCCTTGGAGGGAAACAATCAAATCCAAAAGAAGCACCGGTTCGTCTGTTAAATTCAGGCCAATTTCATTGTGCTGCACTTTGTTAAGGCTTGCTACATCCATAACATATCACACTACAACTGCACTTAGTGGTGCTGCATGGCTGATGTCTCCAGGATACTGTTATCCGAATGTGCTATGTACTTTAGCTGATATCTAGTGGAATATTTCAAGAATAAATGGACTTATGGTTATTTATCGCTTATGGTGATCATGCTGCCTGACAGCTTTAGTCATATTTGATTGAACTATTCTTTCATCTTTTATTCTATTATATTCTATACATAAAACAAAACAAGTCTCATGGAATTTACTATACAGAAATAGGTGGGAAGGTACATTTTATTAACAGCGACAATTAATGTGCAAGCAGTGAAGGAGAACTTAAGGTCGCATACCACTGCAGATATTTCATTCCCTGGAATGTGAACAACGCTGTTGAATAACCACTAATATACAAGCTCCAGCGAACTTGGGCTGTAAAATCCATGGAACAGGTTCACTCGCAGTTCACTTCCAAAGGAAAGGATTTGCATAATGACTGCATGCCTGTGTAACTGGACGTCTGCTTAAATTAATTTCTCCATTTTGTCAGTTTGAAGGTAATGCTTCTGACAAGCCGTGATGAATCTGACACTTTGAGAATTGCAAGGCATGTCATATCTGTAGTTGCTCATGCTCCTGCAAACAGAAATCCCATTGATCTGGTTTGATGAAGACCATAAAGAGTGTCTGCAACCCTTAGTCTCCTCAGGAGCCCATGCATGGCTGATAGGTGACCTCCACAGACTGGTCCATAATCACCCTGGAGCTTCAGACTGAATACTCTGGATCTGTCCAACCAATTACAGCAATCAGTAAGGCATTCATACTGATTTTTCGAACGGATTCATCTAATCATGTGACTTGCTTTAAGGGAAAAAAGGAAACTGGATGATAATGTTGCTACAGTAACTCAGAGTTGTAGATCCCTAAAAATGGAAGATGTTATTTTGAAGTTTCATTTATCCATAACTGAAAACTATGCTTTTCTGACCAAACGCAAATAAATTTGGTCAATTCACTGAAGGGGAAAGGACGGGGAAACATGTGAGGCACATTTTCATCAGGTAGATGTTCCTTTTGTTTTCAGCAGACTTTGCCTATGCTAATTTGAAGTTGTGATACCACGTGGGTGGGCCTCTGATCTCTTTGTTTGTTAATCCTTTCATTCATAATTTATTCATAATTTGGAACAAGGTTGTGGGTGAAAAAAACAAAACAAAAATGCAGTCTGCAATTGGCATTTTTTGGGACTAGTTAATAAAAAATAGTCTAAGGCTGCCAAGATCTTGTTCCAATCAAATAATCAGAATAAATGCTCGAATCAATTTCATCTTCATATAATCATATGTAATGGCAAACAAAGGGAAAGTGTAATGTTAAAAATGCATATTGCGGATACTGCAAAGCAGAAATGCGTGCGCACCACGGTGAACATGTTTCTTACGCAAAGACTGAGAAAAGATGCATCACTTTTCATGAATCGAGGCATATTTGAGGTATGTTGATACTTGATTGAAAATTCTATTTCCAACATTATACATCCTAAGGTATTTTAGCATCTTCAAGGCCATATGTCGGAGTCCTTTCATTAAACAAATCACAAGCACAAGAATCGTTCTTGTTACAAATTGATAGACTCAGAAACTGAGAGAAAGAAGGAGCAAAAGTGATGTATCTTCCTAGTCACTTTTATATTTAGCTCAGGCAAAGCAAACAATAGGACCAAATTGATCATTTAATAGAGAGCGACAGCGAAATCCAAAGCAACTCAAAGCAACAAAGCACTTTCGGGTATTGTTCACAGTCAAACAGATAAGTAAAATCAATAGCGCGCAATTACCTCACAAGCCAAACTAATTTGTTTGCTTCTTTCTTTCTTCCCTTGCATTGTGTATTTGATCTGACGCCAGATATCTGAAACAGAACGCCCCTTCCTTTTCTCAAGGAGAGCTGTAAAAAGGCTTTGCGCCGTATCTCCACTTAATTAAAACCGGGGCTTTTATTGATGGCACGTTCTCCGAGCTAACTGATGTCTCATTAATTCATTGTCCTGTCTTGACACTGGGATGGACTCTACAGGGCAAGAGTATATAGAAGCACAGACACCAACTGGGATTTCAGAACTTGCTTTTTTTTTTTTTTTTTGGGAAATTTTGCAATGAAAAACTGAAAGAAATATTCCAGAATATTCCAACCAAATCTACAGTTTATGGTTGATTGCCACAAATGATAGTTTCGACCTGAGAAACAAGCATAAAGTCTTTTTGGTTATACTTTACTTATAAAGGAAGTCTTTAGGGCAGCTGTTGAAGCAGATAATAAATATTTATGCATTTATATATATATCCACGCAAAAGTATTTGTTAGTGTGCAGAGAAACCGTTGCACATGAGAGCGAGCAGTTCAGTTCTGCGAGCACTGAGCATTGAGGAATATGTGTTTCCTTTCGTTCAAATATCAAGGTGCAATTCACAACAACTTGCTCAGACAGGCTTCTCTCTCTATCAAAGACACCAAAACATCTCAAGTATAAACTTAAATTTTTTTTAAAGAGATAAATAAAGTGTTTCATAACATCTAACAAGCTGAAATATGCGAAGAAAGGAATTTCACTGTGCTGTAATGTATACGTGACAAAAAAAGGCTTAACAAAAAAGTTGATTAATTGAATGAAAATAAATTTAAAACACGCTAAGTTAAGCACACATTAGGTAAGTTAGTTAACAAAGATGATTCGGCTCAATCATTCGGCTTCCCTGTCTGTAGCTAGAATTTACTATCCGTATAAAAATGAGAAAATATGCAATAGCTCATAAAATATCTTTACAAAAATAATACTGTAGCATATTCAAAAATTACAAATAATAGTGTTTTAGATCATTCTTTTTGATCTGTTTGCGGTGTCATTTAGCCATTGAAACTCTTTAAAAATTTAATTTTTATCAATTTTATCAGGTGGTAACCTGTGTCAGTGAACGATATACGGTATCTGAAGGTTTCTTCACTAACAAAGGCTCTATTTTCCTTTTTCAAATAATTAAAAGTAGCAGGGTTCATTGGAGACATCATGACTTTTTTTTTGCTATTTTGTTCTCCAAACAGTCGTTCAGTAAAAACACATGAAATGGTGGAGGATGATATGCAAAACAGCAAATATTGCTAAGAGTATAGAAAAGTGAATAGGGGCCGGTTGTAAATGGCATCGTATAGTAAGTGCTATGTGAGCATCCATCACAATGTGTTTGGAAGAGAATTATTCTGGCCGCATATGTATCAACACAAACTTTATGCATCCTTAAGCATTTTCTGAGAGACTCAACTGCAGTAAATTGATTTACATAAATTAACAAGACAGATGATTATGGCTGGACTGCATCCTAAAATGAATCCTAGCCCTTTGCTCGATATGTTTAGCCATCCGGTACACTGCATTGGACCTGCTACTGTCATCTTTTCTCATAATCTTGAAGCGGTGAGGCCGTTCACTGATCATTATGTGCTAGGAATTTCTATCCATCTTCCAGCAAATGTTATTACTATCAATGGAACACGAACTCAAAACGTCATCTCATGCCCTTTTCAAAATATTCACACAGAATATTTGCATTAATCTGTTCTAACCCAGTTGCAATGAGGAAACAGAGCAAGGTACGTCCTCTAAAGCACACAACACACACTGCTGTACCCATGCCTTCCATTAGTACAGTAAGAAAGTTCTGCTAACTTTAAAATCATTAGCTGGGGATCCAGTAACAGGTCTCTGTTTCATCCGACACCAATTACAATTTTACTCATTCATTTCAATAATTCATCTTCATATTTTATAACTGCTACTTTTTTCAATATAATAAATAACATTCTTGCCTGAAGAAATTTGAATCTTTTGGACCGCATTTTATTACTGGGCCATTAGTTTAGTATAGTTTAGTTTATAATGATCCACTCTTCAAATAAGACTTCATTTGGACCTTCACTAAAAGGAATATCATGGGATGTTATATTGGTCTGCAATTGGGTAATAGGGTAAAATATTATTATTATTTGTTAAAACAGATATTAACCAATCAGAACACTTCAGGCAGCCCTCTTTTTAAAATGTAACCTACATAAGTTCTATTGTGGGCGCAGACATTTGAGCTTATTTTAGTTTATTTTATTTTGTGAACATAGAAATGTCAGCCTTTATGCCGGTCAAAAGGTCAATCGCAGCTTCACTGATGGAACAACAAGACCAGTCATATTCCTCCGAAAAAGGTTCTTCAGTTTGTCCCTCTGGGGGAGCCTTCAAGGCTGAATGTTCCTACTTTTAAAAATGTTTCTCTTTCTAGTAGAAGTAGAAGCTTTTTAGCATCAACTATCTGAAGAACCCTCAAGGAACCCTGACCTCTATTGATTTTGAACCCTTTGGCTAAACTGGTTATATCCTTATAGCTATCATTAAATAGATGATCTGAGAAACAAAAATCTGGGACCAGCAACTAAACATGAACATGCAGCCATGAAGAAGCCAGAAGTGAACATTGAAATAGACTTTTATGGGTGCCTCAAGGTCTGTGGCATCTTCTCTGGTGGAATGAGACCAGCCAAATTCTTCATACAAAAAGGAACCTCCTTCAGATTGTCCCTTCTGATCCAAGCAAGTAGTTGTACACCAAGCTAAAGCTGTTATCTACATATTCCATTCACTTACATTTATGGCATTTGGCAGACGCCCTTATCCAGAGCAACTTACATTTATTTCATTTACACAAGTGAGCAGTTGAGGGTTAAGGGCCTTGCTCAAGGGCCCAGCAGTGGTAGCCTGGTGGTGCTGGGGATTGAACTCATGACCGTCTGATCAGTAGTCCAACATCTTAACCACTGAGCTACCACTGCCCCATATCATATCGCCATTGCTTGAAGTACTTAATTTGGAATCAGGCTAGAATCAACTGTTAGCGTAGAACAAAAGCCTGAGCCTACACCTACACCTACATCCTAGATCATGATGATACATCATGATAGTGTGCCCGTTTGTCTTTGGAAAGATTTGGAGAGAGCTTTAGTTGGAGGACATGGAGCTGAGGGGAGCAGGGTGAGGACTCGTTTAGACATTAGGAGTTAGAGAGATCACAGACATCGATTACAGGAGCATTATTCAGGTAAGGGGATTAAAATGTTGAAATATATGAATTTCCTGTCTGCAGAAGCACAGCTTCTCGTTAAAAATTAATCCACGAGATGTGCCATGTTGCGTCACTGGCCTGGTGAAGAATTTATTACCTCTATGGTGCACATGGCTGCATCTATTTATTGGTTCTGAGAGGCAAGCAAACAAATCCAGAGGGAATAGAGAGGAAGCAAAGGATGAGGAGTAAGTCGGAATACAGACACGTACTGCTCCGAGGCCTCCTTGCTTCACGTCAGGTTTGATCACTTACTTGCTGAGCAGGACCTGTTCTCCCTTTCCTCTCCTTCTCTTCACATCTTTCTCTTTTTATCACCGTACGTGACTTGCCAGAGTCAGAGAGTCAATTAACTAGCAACGTATGTAGAAGAGCTTCAGCATCAGCGGCTTTGGGGAATCAATATATCACGATTGCCTGCCCTTCTCCCACACCTCCACCACCCCAAACTCCAACAAAACAATTAAAGGTTACACCTTAAGCTCATTACCCACACCAGTGAACATGAAAGCCCATTTCTGCACTGATATTGAATGTTCTGCATCTCTGCTTTGGTATTAATTTGGCTTTTCTGTATCCTTGGCCCTCATTAAAAACATTTTAGATGTGTGGCCACGTCTGGTTGTATGTAGTGAATCAGGTGGGGTTCTGGCATGGATTTTATTTCTGAGAACATTACATTTGGCCTACATTGATTTGGTCACAGAGACAATCACTAAGAATCATCCTTAGAAAAACTGCTGGAACAAGAGGTCTTAATTAGAGAAGTCATTGTATTTAAAAGGCACAGAAATGTAATTTTTCATCCACGACACAATGAAATGAAAAGGGAAATTAATATTATTGGACATTTTTAAAGATTCTGTTCTCTTTTTTAATGCCCATCGCACGTCATGTGACCAGTGCAAACCAATCTCGTGCAAAATCCCATAAAATTCACAAGACTTTTATCCCCACATTTTGAGATTGCTGTTATAAGGTCTGTAATACAATAATATTATATGGTTGTGCTATTATAATACAGTGGCTTCCATAAGTGTTCATCCCCCACAAACATCTGCAGTGATACATGGAACTAAAATGGACCAAATTGTGAAGCACAGTGGTGGTGGCATGTCATGTTATGTTAAGCGTT
>JAKKZN010000004.1:24250920-24264426 GCA_033441825.1 Pangasius elongatus
CCTTGCTCAAGGGTCTCACCTCAGTTGTGGTATTGAAGGCTGAAGTGAGACCCTTCAGCAAGGCACCGATCCCCCAACTGCTCCCCGGGCGCCGCACCATGGTCACCTTAGTCACCATAGTCACCGTAGTCGCAGCCCATAACATAAATTTCATCGTGACATACTGGAGTTACATTAAACTGTTAGGAAATGGTCCTGGATGTAATACTGTTCTTCACAAGAAAAATGTTCTTAGGTTTAAGGTCAAAATCACATGTAACTGAGACATGCCTCTGCCTTATGCAAACTCCACCCCCACGTGAGCAATTTCAATATGAACTCCTCATTACACGTTATTAACTCAACTCTTAATACAGCCCTAAGAGACTATAACATTTAACAAAGCTATTACTTATTTGTCTCAGCATCAACTTGATAAAATGCCACTTGTTCTTTAATGTTTTGGATACAGAAAATGATTCTTGGTAATGATATTTTGGACCCTTCCATACTTCAATATGTTTTCTAGTTCATTTCATTTTCTTCTGAATTAAGCTTAAGTGGTCTAAGACTACCACTTAGACATTCTCTTTTATATGTGAGAAGAAGGGATTTTGGAAGAAACCAATGCTCCATGAGTGTAGAGTCAGCAGTAAGTGTTCTCTCTCAGTAGACTTCCAACCTTTACAATCATATATTATTGTATAACACCAAGACAAATGACTCTGGACAATATCTCATATGGTAAAACTCACAGTCCAACTGATAGTTGAGAGGAAAGGGCTTCAGATGAAATGGATTCCTGAAAAGTGTCTAGTCAGCAGTGAGTAGTTATCGGATACTCAGAGAAGATCAAGTATTCAATATCTGCTCATTCCCAAAGGCCCCAATGTCAATCTCAGCTCTGGTGTGGCTGATTTGGGTGGCCGACGCTGATATCTGTAATAGCCATCTGACTCTGGCATCTCAATACTCCTTTTGTAGGTAATTGAGGGGTCTCACAGGGTTTAGATGGAATTGTTCTGCAAGACAGACACATTCTCAATCAATATCAGCCTCAGTGGATATATCTTACCTTTAGAAGGGCAGGAACCCTGAGGACAAAGTGACTTATTATATTCTAAATAATGCAAAGTCCATATATAATTCATAACCACAATGTTCACCTTCTGACTTTGAAGGGAATTCCAATTAACAATTAACATCCATTCAGAGAGATCAAGGGCTCACCAAGGGTTCTTTGGATTTCTCCTAACTTCCTAACAGCTTTCTACTTGGAAGCTTCTCTGAATGAGTATAGATATCTAGCTGGAGAGGAGAATGCATCCGATACATGAACCTAGTATTCAAGAGGAACAATGCTGGTTCCATTCAACCTGTGGAACAGTAGGCTTTGCACAGCTTTGTGAGGGGTCATGGAAGTATACTAATCCAGACTTTGTTTGTTTTGCTGATCTGAAGAAGGCCTATGATTGTGTGCCTCAGCATTTGTTGGGGGAGGTACTGCAGAAGGACTGCTTCTTGTGATCCAGTTTCTGTAGGAGTAGTGTCCACTTTCTTAATGCTAAGTTGAAATCCTTTAAGGTGGGTGTTGGGCTGCATTCAAGAGTGTCCCTTGTCTCCATTCCTGCCTGTGTTTTTCATGGCCTAATGGTCCGAGAGTCGGACTTGTAACCTGAAGGTGAACCTGAAGGTCGTGGGTTCGAGTCTCGGGTCCNGGTTGAATGCACAGCACAAATTCTGAGTATGGGTCACCACACTTGGCCACATTTCACTTCACTTCACTTCACTTTAAGACGTTACCAAGATCGGGGACTTGGTCCAGTATGGGGTGCTAGAGGCAACATCCCTGTTCTCTTGGCACTATCTGAAGTGATCTGCCAACAAGAACTCGAACTCATTTCAGTGCTGAATATGAAGCAACTAGAAAAATCAGTATCTCCACGTCTGAGTCCATGGTTCTATTCCCCTCCAAAAAAATTGGGATGTTCCAAGAGGCCTTGCCCTTGGTGGTAGAGTTTAAGGCTCTGTGGATCTTATTCAAAAGTGATGGAGAAGAGAGTGTGAGATTGAAATATCAGATTGGATCAGCAAAGTTACAGTCGCTGTTACTGGTCTGTAGTGGTGACATCTAGGCTGACCTTCTAGATGACCTAGGGTGAATGAATGCATGAATGAAGGAACAAATTTACTTGTTAAATAAGGGTTTTTTTAAGGGTAGTTTGTGTTGTTAAGGATTCTATCTCCTTAAAAAGGAAACCCTTTTTAAAGGGATCCTTGGAGGCTGGTTTATACCGCTTCATTGAAGCATATTTGCATATTTGTTTCGCAATGTACAGAGGGGGTTTATGGCTAAGTATGACACAGAGGTGCACTGATGGGCTGAGATGCAGTTCAAAATCCAGCCATTGTGTGAATCTCCGGTGATGTGAATCAACCAACCTTAACGCAGATGCTGCTTAGTTAAAGTGTGTTTGATTGTGTACGCAGAAATGTGACAAGACGTTTTTTTTTTTCCAAGGGTTCCATAGTATTATTGCCAATATAATATTTAATCTGACTGCAAACCTAGCATCGGTCTGTTGCAGCACTATAACGAGCATCCGAAAGGTGCTGATGTGCAACAAGATAAGGGAGCGAAAGTCACGTGTCGTACTGCAGCCTCTCATCACTGTAGGTGTGAAATGCTACTCGCACACACAGTATTTCTACATTACAAGTATGTTTTATAACATATTATAGTTATATAACTATACGCTACCCCAGTCCCAGACAAAAGGGATAAGGTGGAAAGCCTATTCTGCAATGCCTTTAATCACTTTTCCTTTTCTCTTAGGTCTTTATAACAATGTTAGTTATAAATTTTGTTAACGTTGTTGGTTTCATTGAAAGAATCCTATTTTCAGCTATGCCACTTTTAAATGAAACCATCAAATATAAAATAAAAGTAGTGAACTGTTTCCACTGTTTCAACCTTACCATTAAGACATATTGTTAAGTGTTTTGTTATTGGTGTATTTGAGTTATTGTGTGGACTTTTTGATGAGGTCATTTTAGTCCCTGTGACCTCCATCCTTTGTTTGCACCTTCAACTGTGCATAAACACATACACCTGCCATCAGGAGGCTTCACAAGCATGGGATGGGTTTTTGAATGTCTATTTCTATATATTTCTAACAATGTTTAGTATTTTGCAGTAGATTTTTAATTGCATTGTAACGCACTATTCTGTTCACTCCTCTGCTTACGATAATTATTAAACAAAACAATGACAGGTGTTGATCAAAAAGCATGCTCCTAGGAAAGACATGAGCATTATCAATATCAAACATAATTAAACCCGCCATTTGAAATCATGCTCCTAGTGAATGTTTCTCTCTCTGCTCCTGGCTTCCAAGGATGAAAAATCAGATCTGTTGACACGGCTTTTAACCGACATTGAAATCCAAACCTCAAAAGCTTGCCGTAGGGGGTTCATACCAGCCTGAGGAGTGTTGCAAAATTCTCTCACTGGCAGCAATCCAGTCCTGTCAGAGTCTAATGACATGCTGTGAGCTTTGATTTTCCCCTTTTTGTTAACCTTTCAAAGGAGACTCTGATTGTCTGATGCATTTTGTAATATGGTCAGCACAAGTATACATCTAAGGCTTTGTTTTCCTTGAAAAAACAATCAGCCGGGTCAATATCGCTGTACTTCGGCTCTTTTTGATCCAAGCTGCCTGCTGTCTGGTCGTGAAATCAAAAACCAAATCAGTTATATTTCACTTACAAGGGATTTGACTTGGCAGTGTTTCACTTAAAAAGACTTTAAATACAAGTACAGTGCACATATTAAAGATTAGAATCTACCTGTTGAGAAGATTGATGTATTACTTGGCACTCTATTTCAAGTGAGATTATATCAACTGTAAGATTATATCATTCAGTTTTTAATGCTTTTTATTTGTAGCAATCCTGATACTGGCACTTGCTCCAGCCCCATGGCTCTCAATTCTTAAAAAAAAGACTGTCACAGAAAGACACACATCAAGTATCTCATATCTCATATTTCAGTGTTCAAAACGCAGAAAAAAACGTGTGATTTTTCAAATGAAGCTGTATTGTTATGGATATGGTATGTGATACAATTAGCAACCATATGTAGGCTACACAAGCATAAACCCAATGGCAACAAGTGCCATGTGCTCATATTTGTGTTGAATTCTGTTTCGGTCCTGTTTCTGCTCCTATTCTGACGCTTGCTTGTTATCCTATTGTGCGCACCTGTTTTGTATTAGTTTTTGATTAGTTTGCCTGTTTATACTCTGTTGTGTCTGTAACTCATTTTTCAGTTTTATCAAGCCTTTGTACTGTTAATTTCTGAGCAATTTCCTGTTTTTGACCCAGTTTGTGTTTCCGTTATCCATAATAAACAACATGCTAAGTTTCGGCACTTGTGTCCTGCCTCCCTGAGCCACATGGTACACCATGTTCTGATTTGGGGAACTAATGAAATTGCTTTATTGTCTCAGCTCAACTTCTCACATCACAACTGTAAGCAGACATACTACAAATGATCAGGTAGACTGCAAACCATTTACACAGAATCATAATATATATATATATATATATATATATATATATATCATACAATGCAAAGAATATCATGAGCATGTACTGTATGATTTTCAGATAATATCGCACAACATCACACAATAAGGATTTGTGTGGTCCGTAATAAAGCAGGGTTAAATCTGAGGGGAAAATACTGTCTGTGTTAGCTGCGGAGTGAACAGCATTAGCATGGGTGACTATCTTGCATAAAAAAAAAAATGTTACCAAAGGAGTTGTCTGAGGAGGGAAAAGGTTGTATTTGTGAATTTCTATTTATGAATAATTGAAAGCAGGCTCCAGAGGCTATTCACTTGCTACGCCAAATAATACTTTTTCTATTCTATCACAGCACTCATATTGGTTTTGTATTAATGTGGGTAAATGCAGTGTGTGGGTAGGAAATTACTTTAATCCTTTTTACCTTTTCAAATCCCTCTTACTACTTTAATGCCTTCTGATATAAGAACCAGAGAATAAGATGGCACACAAATACCAAAAATGATCACATGATGGTAATTAGAGATATAAAATTAGGGATAATGATAAGTTGACTATTACAGTTGAATAAGAGATTTATGCTCTTATGTATTACCACAAAAAAATTCTGATTATGTCTATATATATATATATATAGCTAAATATCTTGTCCTGCTTTAATAATTGCTACTTTTTAATACATAATAGAGTAGAACATTGTCGACAGATCATTTCTATCATCTTATTAAATAATCTTTTACTAATAGGAGATATCCTGATAATAGTAGAAAGAGAGGAAGAAGGATGAAGATGGTGCACTTTAATTAGTGTACATTTTACACAAAGCAACTAGCATAAATTTGAATTCGGAATCAATAAATCCAGTTTTCTAAAACTCTATACGTCCATGAACCCCTAGATCTCCACCTTTACCAAACAAAATGCCTGGCTAAACAAAAAGGATTTCAACCTAGACTTAAAGATTGTGACTAATTGCTGTCACATAACACCATGTTTATGAATAATTGTACTTAGACAGAGCCTTGTGGAACACCAAACTTATACTTATATATGCATAGAGAAATCAGCATATATTAAACTGTAATGAACTGAGCTGAGAAAGAGCCACCCCCTTTACTGCAACAACATTGTTTAGTCTATCTAGAAGGATATTGTGATCTATGGTATTTAAAACTTAACTGAGTTCAAGTAATGCACGCAAAGAGACTCAGGTCAGTAGTAGGTCATTTACTTCTTTAACCAGCGCTGTTTTAGTACTGTGATTAGGCCTAAACTCTGACTGATATATTTCATGAATGTATGATTCTTATGGAAGTTTGAGCTCAGATGTCGAGTTTATAACCTTTTCCAGGATCCTGGAGATAAGGGGGAGGTTTGATATTAGCCTTTATGTTGACAGCTGATAAAGGCTAAGGTCACTTGTACATGTTTTGAACAATCAACTCCTAGTTGAAACAGAAGATGGAAGCCGTGTCAAAAAGGCTCAAGCGAGACAAATTTTCTCCTTACGCTACCCCTTGTTCACGATTTCTTCCTGTGATTTCTAGATTTATTCTTCAGACTCAAGCCAAGCCACAGAATTCATTCCAGGAACTCTGGCTTAACATACTCGGTTTAAAACCAGACAATGAAATGGAATTTTATAACCCCCTTTGTGCCACGTCTCTGTTTTACATTTCCAGCCATCAAGCTGTATAAAGCTTTGACGACAGCGCAATGAAAACGAACCACCAGACTTTCATGGCAATCACAAGTAGAGTACAGTGAGAAACATTTGGCTCCTTCCAGCACATTCTCTCTCCTTTCTACTGTATGAATGTGTGTGCATCAGAGAGACAGGAAGGCTGTCATAAACATCCTAATTGGATACTCTGAAGCCTGCCGTATAGCTGAACCTCTCAGCTTATTGCTTTCTCATCAGCTACATAAAACAGGGGGGAAAAACAGATCATAAAAGCGTCTTGAAAATAAACACCAAGCGCAATAAATCTTTCCATGTGTGCATTTACTAAAGTAGTCACCCTGAAAGCAATTACTATTGAATGGTGGTTACGGATGAAAGCAAATTATTGTGGTACAGAAGGTAAGTCAGTGGACACAAAGGGCACCTCGATAATGATCAGGTTCTAATGTTTCTCTATCTAAAAGTTTGAGTCAAATGGAAACACACCAGCACTGGTGTGAGCCTCTTTCTTGAGCTTCTGCTCTGCTGTAAAACTTGTCCTGGAGCAACAAATACAAATATCTGTGCTCTAATTTTACCGCCAGACTTTATACACTTATACAATGGTCAAAACAACACAGCGTTGTCTGTTCAATACTTGATCTTCTCATGACCTTCTCCATCACAGTAATGCTACTCTCCCAGAAAAAAAAGGATCATAATGGAGGGATGTTGGCGTCTGCTGGAGTGCCAGACACCTGCTAAGACCTTGTGCATCGACAGCTTGGCTCAGTTTCAATACCAGATCTATACTGCCATATTGGCCTGTCAAATCTCTAAGAACCTTATTGACGCTGTGATGGGCTCTTCCTAAAAGGCTTGATGTAGTCTAGACGCCATGTGATTTCTTCATTCATGCATTAATTTAGAAGCATAGTTGACCAGAATATAACTCCTGACTTTGCAACAAAAGCTAGTGTTTGTCTAATGCTTTAAAACTTTCATGTCATCTTCAATTCTACTTTAGAAGATGGAGCACATATTAAAGTATACATGACTTATTCCACTTTTATTCGCTTTTAAAGCCAGTCACTTGATACTACATAGAACCTTAATGTCTAACATGAAGAATAAATTCTAATAAAATGTGAATTTTGGTTAATATTTAATGCTCAGGATTTTAATAAAGTGTTTGGTGCACGTTTAATATTGTAATTATTAATCACTAGATATGTAGCCATACAGAATAAAGATTAATACATAGTGATTTTTTTTATTTTTATATATATAAATGCCTATTTGGTGCTTTATTAAACAAATTACTGTCTGACTATAGTTTTGGCAAAGAGGTAAATCATTTTTGACTAGAAGTTGATCCTCTTCTGAGAACAAATCATACAGTAAGTTATCAATTACCCGACAGAGAAACTGTCACTCAAGCATTTTTGTGAAATTAATATATACCAAAACCAATCAGATTTCAACCCACTCAAACCCCAGGTAGCCGTCCTTGCAAAAAGGATGATGACTAGAATCCTGATGCTCAGCTTTCTGCAAAGAAATCAATCTTGACTGCAATCTTTGGCAGCTTTGACTGATGTCATCTAGATGGGTTTTGGGTAATGTAATAAATAAAATGCTGCGGTATGAGATCTGTAAAAGCTCTCACATGGTAATTTGCAGCAGATTGATGGGTTAGATTTGGATAAGGTTGTGCTGGTTTGCTGAGAGCTCTCTTTTTTTGCGGAGCCATAAATACTTTAATTGTTTACTTTATTTGGCAGGAAGATCACATGCACAACCAGCTGTGATATTTACATATCATATATACAGTTTTTAACTATGCAGAAGCAGCATTATCAGAGCCAACTGGATGTCAATATTGGAGAAACCAACTATAATCTGGGATTCTCTGAGTCATAGATTTATAGTTAATGAATTCTTAGGTCTTTCAACATCAATAAACCCCTGTTTGAGGTTACCATGGCTGAGAGAAGTGATTTAGAGTGTGAATGCTCATCTGTTCCAGCCTCCTGATGGGTTGAACCAAGGCTGGCCTGCCGGGAAACCGCCTGTCAGATCTGATTATGTGGGTTGGCAGTGGGAGGCTGCTTTTGACCTCTTGGACCACTCATTTTTTAAATGGGTGAGTACAGTGGACAGCCCTCGGTGAGTAATCGGCATCCAACGAAGCGTTGATGAATGTGTTTGACTCTCATTCGCTGATCTGTCACAGTTGCCGAGGAGCCAAAATCCCGAAACAGCCAAAACTCCGAGCAAAAGCGCAGCATGAATGCATGACCGCTCGAATGACTGAGAAGATATAATACATACTGTGTGTATACATCACATTCAGAACGTTACAGCCTTTCTTGGACATCTGCAATAAAAGCAACAGGTTTTTTTACAAAGTTTGTAAAAAATGTACTTCAGATAAAAAAATAAATATTGAGAAAAGACACTATATACGCTGTATGATAAGGTCATTTAAAAAAAATGATATCAGTTAATATTCTTACACGTATATTTGTATTGGGAAAGGTGTACGTTTACCATCGAATTAAACCTGCGTGCAATTGCGTACTTAATAAAACAAAAAAAATCAAAATCAAAAAGGTTTTTAGGTTGATGTTAGAGTGAATTACAATTGTTTATCTCACTATAAAAAACACTCTCAGGAGAAAAAATGTGTACAATAAAAAATGATTTGTCAAACCAAGAATATGCACAGTTATAAAAATTGAAAAATTTCAAAGTTTTCAGTATAAAATCTAACATAAAATTTGCCCTAGAGATGCAATTTCTCCAAAACTCTGATTTGAGATATTTGAAAATGCAGCTGACGATGCAGGTCAGAGCGAAAAAAAACAAGCCATCGTATTAAAGCACTTGTACGTAGACCTCCAAGACAGGATTGTGGTGAGGATAACAATTTTTGGTTGCACTCAAGGTCCTGAGGCACACATCAGCGCTCTTCCTTGAGCCAAACTGAGCAAACAGAGAAGAAGGTCATTCTGACAGAACTCTCGGGTTCTTGAGTGGAGTTAGGAGAACCTCATATCGGCATGAGGGAACGTTTCCATTGTGGTTTCCCGAAATTTTATTGTTGTTGGATTTGGTTTTTGTGTCATCGGTTTTTGTGTCTCTCAAGTCATGAGGAACTTCTAAGGTCTGACAAAACTGAGACTGAGCTCCTTGGCATGGATTACATCTGGGAGAAAGCAGCCACCATTCATCACCTGGCCCAATTCCAGTCTTACTGTAAAGCATGCTGGTGGTAGCATCATG
Source organism: Pangasius elongatus (assembly GCA_033441825.1). Taxonomy (NCBI): domain Eukaryota; kingdom Metazoa; phylum Chordata; class Actinopteri; order Siluriformes; family Pangasiidae; genus Pangasius; species Pangasius elongatus. Next base: position 24,260,441 of record JAKKZN010000004.1, read on the forward strand.
CTCTGGGGATGTTTTTCTGAATATTGAACTGCCCCGTACTACACTACTGCCCACCCTGGAACTGTTTCAGATTCCACCCTACATGTCATGTACAGCTACTGACCTCATCACGTATAGTGTACATCATCAACGTGACAGTGCACTTAATTATTATAAATAAACCTGAATAAATAAAACCTCTGAACGTATAACAGTGTCTGTAAGTATCATCGTACAAACTTTGTGAACTTAGTAGTGATCTACTGCCATTATTACAAAACAAGATGTGCCTCCTCATACAGGAAGCCCCAGAAATTTCAGGGAAATAAGTCCACTTTAGACAGGAAGCACCAGAAGTGTAAGGCGCATACCAGCAATGTCGCTTAATTAAATAAAGCTGCTTACTTTAATCAGTCATTAGATAATCAGTCTCTTTAGGTAATCAGTAAATTGTGCCTCTTTTTTAGTTTGCCATTGTGATTATTACGTTCAAATGGCATTGTTAATTAAAAATCAAATTTAATTACTAAATTAAACTTGCAAACCTATGATTGTGGCAACTAATTAAATAGTTAAAAATGATTAAATACCTTTTTAGGAGTCACAAAAAAACGAATCAATCGTGCATAGTATAAACGGCATATGAGAACTACGATGTCGATTGTGCATGAGAGGGAAAAAGCAAGCGAGAGGTGTGTGTGTGTGTGTGTGTGTGTGTGTGTGTGTGTGTGTGTGTGTGTGTGTGTGTGTGTGGCTGACAGATGTTTGTGTATGTGTGTATAATGGACAGCAGGCAGCCAGCTAACAACGTGATGATCCCTGTTCAAACCCCATCTCACATGTGGCTGCACGCTGTCCACCTTCATCTATCATCTCTCCTGCACCTACAGACGGCCATCACACCTCCTCATCATCATGCACATCCACCACTGGATACTCCCCAACCTGTCTAATCAGAGGCTTCTGTAATGGCCGCTATGATAGCATATTATACGATGGCCAAATAAATAGGCATATTTTTAGCTCCATGATGAAAAGACACTGATGCATGATACTAATTAGGTCACTAGTGGTTAAGACACAATGTTAGGTTAACATTCTGTTCAAAATCACCACATCTGCGCTAACAGTGTGCCTCTCCCTAGAGTCACAGGGCCAGATGAAATCGTTAAGAAGAATACACATCTTGTCTTGTTCACTTCACAGAGACACAGAGACATGTGGCCTAGTCTCGGATTCAAAATGTGAAAAATGGTGTGTAGTTGTACAATGCCTAGTATTATTCTAGGTTACAAATGGGGCAGGATGATGTACTCAATTTTGACATAACAGTTCTATAATCAGAAATGAGAGGAGACTAGATTGAGAGACAGACAAAAAAAAAAAAAAAGAGGAAGGCCTCAACATCTGCGGCATATTAACACACAAGCTGAGGCTTTGGAAGAAATCTGTATGAGCATGGAGTACAGATGACGACATGAGAGAGCCGGACACACTGAAAGGCTAAAGTGCCGCCGCATTTCCTTCTCGCCGTAGAGGGAAAGAGTTAAAGCGAACTCGGAATTTCAATACAGACTAAATCTTGGACCCCACTGAAGATTGCAGGTTAATTGTAAAGATGTTTATGTCTCAGAAAAAGTACATTTGCATGGTATGGTTCAGTCCGTGCTCGTGGATGCACGTCTTTGTCTTTTGTATTGAGATCCCCATCACTAACTCCATTAAGCACATACACATGGCATGATGTATTTATCTGTGAGTGAAGGTGGAGAAAACGCACTGTTCTGTGCGCAGTCGTCTTAATGAAGATTAATGCAGGCACGCGAGTCCAAGGTGATATTTTATTTGGTATTAGACTATCAATTTGCTAATGTACAACTTTGGAGAGCAGCTCCAAATAACAAAGTGACAGGCGCTGGAAATGGATATTGATTATAAAAGGCTGATGGTGTTTTTTTTTCCCCTCCTTCTCTCTCTCTCTCTCTCTCTTTCTCTCTCTCTCTTTTATCTTTCTTTCCTCTCTCTTGGTCACGCCATAACGTCTCATGCGGGGCAAAGCATGATGGATAGGCGAAGCCGATTTCAAGGCTGAGAATCAGAAGCATGCGCTCAAAGCCACCTGATCGAATTTCGCTTCTTTTTTTCTTTCGTTTTTTTGCGCAATCTCTCAAATATCCCTATTGATTTCCAGCCTTTAGGGCTAGTTGTGAAAATGGACATGGACACAAATAATTGAATAAATATGGACTCAGCCTTTAAATATTTCCCTTTGTGCCAAAGTAAAGCCTCAGAATAGAACATTTTTTAAGGTCCTGCACTAAATTATATGTTTTATTTGGAGAATAATGGCATTTGAGAGTGATTACTTCTCATAATTTGACATTAAGAATATTGGCTTGGGCTAGCCGTTTTTAATAGGCAAAGCTAATTCCTTGAACGGTGATCTCTTTGTATAACATCACACAGAGTGAACTTATCTATGACGTTAACACACGACATTACAAGATCCTCTTTGAAGGAATTTCATCAGATCTTCGTCTACATGATTTTGGCAAGTCCAATTGCTTGGGTGTGTCAGTAAATCAGTGGAATTGATTATTGAATGCTTATGAAGGCCAAGAGGTCAAAGGCTAAGCGCATTTATACCACAGCGCTGTTGAATTCTCAATTCTGATTGGTCTGGAGGTGTTAATGAGGTTATAACAGCAGCTCTGACAGCTCTGTGTTTAACAACACAACAACAGCAAACATACAACTGTTGATGTTAATCTGGCGAAGGTTTCTGTAAGGAGACATTTATTTAATAGTTATGGAAGGAGTCTCCAGTGTCAGTAGGTTTTCCTTCGCAGGAAAGTCATCGGGACTATATGATTTTCTGTTCATTTTTATTTTTATTTTTAACTACTGTTTTCTAGCTACTGTGATGTACTGTAATTGATAACATTTATATGTAATTATAGATGGGTAAAACGTCAAAAGTAAAAGACTCATTCATTAATAAATCAAACATGATCGTCATTGGCAAACTGCTGTGGTATAAGAGAATTCGGGAATTAAATCATTCTATGATTTAAATCAAAGTCAGAGGTTGGGAATGGGAATGGGAATGGGAATGGGTTACCTCCATTACAGCTGCTAGTTCTTGTATTATAACTTTTCCCTGCATCTTCTTCGCTAAGATAAATCCTTCTGATATCCGAAGACCAAACAAAAAGCCCTGAGGGGAGGAAACACATGACATGCCAATACATCAAAAACATGTTTCATGTGACAGGGGTAATAGCCCTCGTGCCACATTTCTGATAGGACATTTACAGTGACAGATTGGGGGCAGAAGGTGATTTCCATATTTCACTCACGTTCGCGTCGGGGCAAGTGTTCACGTAGAAATATCATCGGTTCTTAGATATGTAAGGAATAAAACATGCTGGGATGTGCTATAGTGTTATAGGGAAATAATCAATGGGTTTTGTGATATTTTATTCCACTCATACCACAGCAGTTTGCCAATCATTACGATTTTTGATTTATATCCATTTATAGTTGCATTTAACGTTGTGGAACGATCACAGCAGCTATAAACAGTCGTTCCATCACCATCGCCTCTTTTTTCCCCGTCTCTCTTGAATTTAATAAGACATAAAAATGCCGCTCGTCATGTTACTGGAAAACGTAAAGGAACAGATTTATCTCCAACTGTTACAGTGCTGACACTGGAGACTCCTTCCAAAAGTGCTAAATAAACATCTCCTTATAGAAACTCGAGACCTCCTGCGCTGTGGAATAATCTGACATAAATATGCTTTTCAAGTTTGGGGTTTAGAAGGATTGTCCCCAAAAAATATGGCCGTTCTTTTTTTCCAAGTAGCTTTTGAATTCCTGATTGTTGTTGCTTTTGAGAATAGACTCTGAATACATTTTTTAAGAAACTGGACGTTTGGGGGGACAAAGTTAGGGAGGCCAGATTAAGATGGTTTGGACATGTTCAGAGGAGGGAGAGTGAGTAT
>JAKKZN010000004.1:24264526-24286177 GCA_033441825.1 Pangasius elongatus
GAGATGAAGCTAGTGGGTGCAAGTGTTGAGGATGCAGAAGATAGGGATAGGTGGAGAGTGATGATTCGCTGTGGAGAGCCCTGAAGGGAAAAGCCCAAAGAAGAAGAAAGAAGAATTAAAAGAAAATTATATATATCTAGAGCTAGAGTGATACTGTCATTTGTAATCAAGTAACCATGTTGCTCAACACTGTTTACAACAGAACGTGAAAAAGATCGGCTTAAAATTACCGCATGAATAAAAAGCAGAAAAATAATCCAAAGCTGAAGCTGTTTTAGTGTACAGGTGTTAAACAAGAAGCAATCCTAGCTCAGACTCAAAATAATAATTACAGCAATCTAGCTAGTTTTGGCACTGATGCTGTTATCATGCGGCGCAGAGGGGAAGCTAACGCATTGTAGCCACAGATGGGAAACAGTCGGCCATTTTTAAGTGCACCTGTAAGGTAGATGTAGCTCATAAAGAGTAGCGGAGTAGCTGTTGTAACGAGGGTGTTGTATCATCTGACTGAGCGGCTAACTGTTGTTGAAAAGTAGGGTCTTGATTCAATCTTTGCGCTTGTGCTTCACCCACACCAATGCTAATGTTTAGATCTGCATAGTGATTAACAGTGAAGGCTGACTAGCAAAAGGAGGAAGAGGATTTAATCGCAAACATTTCCCATAATGCCAGGCGTGGGCAAATCTGTAGCCTGGACTTGCACGTACAATATTTTCGGAACCAGGAATGCAGGTACGTGGAAACACTGGAAAAATCTCTCCTGCTAGCGCAACATGCAGTCACGAGAAATGAAAGACGCTAGCCAGTCTCGGATAACGTGCTCACGTGTGATGTGAGGACAGAACACCACACCACAGCTCAAAGCTGCAATCCAGCAACTTGTTGAACCTTTGTCCTTTGGTTTGTGTCTGTATTAATGCTCTTAAGCACCATTTCTAGCCAAAACATAGGACTGGGAAGACTACCAAGGAGTTTTCACTGGCTACTGCTTATTTAGCAAGCTTTCATTTGATACCATGTTGGCTACCATTTTTATCCTTGTCAATTAGGTTTCTAACCAGAACATGGCACTGGGCAGTGCATTAGAGCTTTCACTTGCCCAGAGGGCTAGCTAATGGGTTTATGATTTGCTATAAAAGGCGATTGTTCTCACACTGATCTCATCCAGAAAACGTTTAACAAACAACAGAACAGGAAAGATATACATGCTGATATTTCCATTACAGCCATCTTGCTTGTCCAGTGTGTTTCAGGAACCTTTATCTTAGCTTTGTTAATCCTTAAGCAAAAACGACAAGGTATACTTATCTGCTGTGTTCATGCACCTTCTCGAATTGGTTATTGATTGTAATTTTACAGCAGGAAAGTTCACTGATCATTGACTTGAAATAAGCCTTGAAGAAAATGGGAGTCAGATCCAGTTATGTTTAAGAGTGGAAAAGAAAACAGCCCCAGCAACTGTGAGCAATTCGCTTGTACAGACAAATTACTCTTTAGATTATATTCTCCTGTGGAAGAAAATAAGGTCAAAATGAGAGCTAGCTCAGGTGTGACAGCTCATTCTCATGCAAGTGAACCTGCAATTCTGCTTGCAGTTTGTAACTCTGATTATTCTGACTCAAATCTGATTACTGTTTGTATCTCAAACTTGTATTCAGACTTGAATCTATTTACAGCTTTTAACTCAAGCTGATTATTCTGATTCAAATTTGATTGCAGTTTGTAACTCAAATTAATTATATTTTACTCAAAATATACCACCGTTTGTAACTCAGATTTATTATTATAAATCTGTTTGTAAGTCAGACTGATAATCAGATTTTAATCAGAGTTCAATTTGAGTTGCAAACCGTTACCCAAATCCATTTTTTCTGATTTAAACCTGACTGCAGTTTGTAACTCAGATAAGTCTGATGATGCTGTTTCAAATATGATTCGATATGCCTTAAATCTGACTGCGACTCTCTTGACTCATATCTGATGGCTCACTGTGACTTAAATCTGACTGAGTCAGGTCGATTCCTTTCTCGAACTCAATTTCCCAGAACGCACCACGGCATACAAACATGGCCGCTACGGACTACGATCCCCAGGACAACACTCAACTGGCGCGTTCATCATCTCCCAAGTTCTAATCACACACACCTGTTTCCAATCACACTCACACACTATATAAACACACCAGTATGCCTAACCTGGCTTGTTAAGCCTTTTGTTCTTTATCCTGGTGTTTGTGCTTTACTGCACTTGCACCTATCTCAGCCTATCTGCAAAAACAGACTGTTATTTGTAACTCAATAGATGTTTTTTTTTGACTGGAGGCTTGTAAATGAAACCTGGCAGCAATTTATAATTCGAGCTGATTAATTACTGTAACTCAAATCTGTCTGCTGATGCAGCTCCAGTGGCTCCTTGTGACAAATCTGGCAGCTGCTTATAATTCACATTGATTTATTCCGACTCAAACCTGACTACAGTTTTTAACTCGAATGGATTTTTTTTTTGACTCGATTCAAACTGTAGTTTGTAACACAAATCTGTCTGACTTAAATCTAACAAGTGTCTGTAGCAATCTGCTTGTGACTAGCATCTTAAATTCGAATCCTCATTGTAACTACCAAGATACACGTACAACCAGCCAGTATCAGCACAGCTTGTGCAAATTACATGCCTTGTTTGCTAATTGGGAAGATGTCACTGCAGCACACTTTGATCACTGTTAACGCATGTTCTTAATATTCCCCTTTTATAGCTTTGAACACGATAAACACGTAGGCAGTTGCTGACTTGTAGTCAGTCATGTGCTTCCCAGTTTAAAAGCAGTTTGCGTCTATTAATGAGAAAGATGAGCGCAATCAATGAAGACTTTTAGAGTAGTGGAGAAGCAGCTGGGTTTTGGCTGTCTTGACATCGTCATCATTTCATAGTTGGAAAGAGTTCACAAGAAGAAAATGCGTCCTAAATCTTAGATTACGTTGGATTATAGACCTTGATTACAACCCAGTGCATCTTATATATATATATAGTACTTTGTTGTAATTGAGAACATGTTCTCAGTAAGACAGATTTATATCGTTATTGGGGCAGAATTGGACTTCTGACCTCTATACAGTTTGTGCATCAGGCTTCTTGGCTTCTCATGGGTTGAACAAAGCCTCAGGTGAAGTTAGTTGAAGTTGCTGAGAGCAGAGGCAGCATGGGCTATAGCACAGCTGAGGTACTGGCAGGTAAGAATGATGGAGGGCACGGCAAGAGCTTTTACCTCTCTGGGCAAGGTTGTGAAGAGTGGTGGTGAAAGTACAGGGATGAGAGATGGACCACACTGCCCTCAGTGTGTGGAATACCAATTTTGGTTATAATAAAAGTCAGCGAGAGATTAGGTCTATGAATATGGGCGTGGCATATAAAAAAAAACCTGGCCAAATAACAATGCAAAACTTTAGAAGAATAATGTGGTTCAAGTCAGAGAATTGGAAATTCATGTCTAAATATGTAGCTACAGCACACAGCAGTTCTCTATCTTTATCTATCATATAACCACAAGAACCTCCTGACTCAAAATAAGCAGAGGAGTCATCATCAACCCATTTCCCTGAAGAATTCAGGTTTAGCTGTTCTCTAGGCTGAAAGGAAGGCAGATTTCCAGAAACACAGTTAATGATCACTCATTCACACTATTGCCAGATAAGAGAGAGCTCTTTATTTCAGCCATGTCTTATTCACAATGTGAGCATGACTGAAATTCACCTCCTGCCCACGCAACAGGCTCTGCCTGCATTCCAGCGTGCTTTCGGATTTATGTCTGAGATCTGTCTCAAATGCGCAACACCGTCATGCTCGTCTCGTGGATCACTAACTAGCTTAGCCGAGTCTCTGCTGTAACCCGTATTGCATTCTAGCACGTGCGCCAACATGTCTCCACTAATTCTAGGTTTAATTTCTCATTAATGACATAACAGAAGCTGTTGCTTTGTTAATTTTAGGAGCTAACAGCTGGATCCTGACCTTTATCCCTTATGTTTGAGATGGATGAAATTTTTTTTTTTCTCCTATTAAACGCCATTGTAGCTACACTAACAATGTCCCCCTCGGTGATGTCAGCGCAGCACACAAGCTCTAAATTCTCACGGGAATAATGAAAATGCCAACCAGCACCAATCAACAAATTAACACCAGTATCCTTAAGCATGTTACAAATATTTCAATATAAACGTATTGGATGTAGGTGGAAGTGCTGTTTCAGGTTCACTCAAATACATACTGTAGGTCTCTATGCATTTACAGATGTCTCAGTTTCATGCCTTTACAAGCTTCCATTTTGTGTGTGTGTGTGTGTGTGTGTTTCTTTGGCATAACAGCCACATGGTAGGAAGGTTTGATGCCTGTCAATGTGTGGTAACAAAGCAGAAGGCCTTGACTCCAATGATGTCATCGTTACTATATCTGTCAACATCTGCGTCGGGGGCGTATGCTTAATTCTGAGAACAGACTCTGAATTGTCATGAATCATGTATAAATATTGTAGAAAGCTTCTGGGCTGGGGACAAATTTGACAAATTGCTTAATTTACTTGCCCTCAGAAGAAAAGCAGAGCCAGCTATCTGGGGGGGAAAAAGTCTTGATTGGCACACAAGTGTAAAACTTTTTAAACATTGTTGGTGATCCATCATGTCAAAACGTCTAAGTGGTCCAGGCACTCAGGCTGGATCATTGCACCTCGTAAACCACAGCTCTTTCTTCTCCACACACGCTAGTGCTTTAGCATAATATTGGAGGCACATCAAAGGGCGAAGCAAATTGTCCACCAGTGCCACAGTTTAAATTCAAATGGTTTCGCTAAATTGAATCTTTCATTTGTATATCAAGTTGCTTGTGGAATAAAACCATTCACCACAGCACTTGAATGTGTATTTTACCCTACGTTGACACTACCAAGCAACAAAGCGTCAGAGATTTCAAGATTTGCATGACAAGCAACATTTGAACTGAGATTTTCTCAATTCTATGCAAATTAGGTATGACGCGGTAAAGCGATTGGCTGGAATGATTCATTGGACCAATCCTATAGCGCGTGTGGTCCGATGTTTCTTCAGTTCCCCACACCTAACTAGTTCCTACCTACCTTTCGACACAACAGAAATGGAAGACTAACTAATAACCATGGTTTCTTCTTATACAACATCTCATTAAATGTGTATAGAGGCATTACGAAGGAAAAATAAAGCGTAGAAGGAAGTAGCAGAAGTTATTGGTGGGTCTGATGAGCGTACGTAGCTAGTGCAGTGAGCTCAGATTGCTAATCTGCAATGGAAGCCTAGCACGTAACATTTAAATATATAAAACATATAGTGGTCAGTAGGTTAAGGTTCAACCGCTTTAGGACCGATTCAAGCAAACTGAAACATCTTGCTTTACCTAAGCATTGCCAATTGCGCTTGAAGTGTTTGCATGTTTGTGGAAGTTCCTCCGAGGCATCCAAAATCACATAATTAAAGGCAGAGTGTGGAAAATTTCCAAATGGACAAGTCAGACGTTCCACCTCCAGTCTTTTTCCCTTTAATTTGATTCGTCCAGATGAACGGCGGACTGGATGCCTCGACACAAATGAAACGCACCATTTAAATGCTTGATGGATGTTTCCTTACCAACATGTTGGCCGTGGTGCTCTAAGGTTACAGCACATTTAAGAAACGGAGAACACAAACCTGTTATTTATTTGGCTTTCCTCATTCTTGCCTAGCATCAGTTGTGCTCGTTGATTGACTGCCAAGGTCGATTACCTAGTAGGCTGGAGATTACTTCAATCCAGAGTAGGCGTGACGGAAAGACATTGATCAGTCCTCCAAGCGTCCGTTCTTATCGTCTTGGTCTGACAAGACGGAAATTGTGGACAGGTCGGAGATTGGATTGAGAAGCTGATCTTCTGACTGGCTCTAATCTGTGACCGTGAAACTGGAATTGACCCGATTTGATTATAAAACGTTTGGATTCGGAGTTGATTAGAAGATTATCTGTTCAAAAAGCAATAAGTCAAAGGTCAGCCTGCAGTTAAGAACATTTGAGTCTATAAATTCAGTTTGTTAGACAGTTTGGATCGCTTTAGTGTATTGAATACATAAAAAAACCTTTACAGACCTTCCTCGAGCATTAGAACCAGCTGGCACAGCAACATCTGTACACAGGATGCAAATGTAAATGTCCTTCACAGTAACTGCAGTGGAATCAAGTCTCAGTTTTCCAAACTTTACTAATAAATGGATGATAAAAGAGTGAAATGTGCATTTAACCATTCAAAACTGTTAAGCCCTTTCAGTCAATAGTCTCTCTCTCTCTCTCTCTCTCTCTCTCTCTCTCTCTCTCTCTCTCTCTCTCTCTCTCTCATACAAAGTTTCTTTGCTAACGATAGTAACATGGTTGAGTGTTTTAGCATAGAATTTGCAAAAGCACAAAATGTGGTTATTTAGTATCCACGCTAATGGCGCGAGGACGTTAAGGACTAATTATTTACTTTTAATAATTATTATTTTAATTATGTTTCTTTGAAGAGTTGTATGTTCAAAGTGACGTAGTCAATCTCACGATATCAATAAATAAATATTAAGAAAAAAGAATGAGAGGATTTACTTTTATAATCTTCAGGAAGTTTGGAAGATACAACGTCCTGTTGAACATGTGACAGTGGGCTAGATGGATATCAGGTGCATGGCTTGTATGAGGTGTGTGGTAAGAAATGCTGGAAGATGGCTCATGCATGTGTGTGTGTGTGTGTGTGTGTGTGTGTGTTTTTTTACAATATTAAAAGGATGCTCATTCACACACTTAAAATCGGGTGCGCTTGTCCCACGGTGAGATTCGTTTTATGGCCCTCATCTTTCCTCTCCTTTCCTTTCATCTCAGCCAGATTGGAAACTAAGCCCACTGACAGCTCTCCAACTCCGCATCAGGTTTTCCACAGGAGCGGTGAATCTACTGCTCTTTCTCGTTTTCTGTGTCGCGTTTATTCCCACAACTTCTAAAGGAAACCTCGTGTTCCCTCTGATTCCTTACTCGGCCACAAGCTCACCCGTTTAGANGATTGGTTTTGTTCACAGTCATTGAATTCTGTACAAATCTTTGCCTGTTATACTGCTTAACAACCAAAGCTTCTTGTTAGCAGATTACATTGTGTAGTGGAAGAATTGTTTAATGTGAATGTTATAATTTAATTTATTTATTAAACACTGAATTTTACATTACATTTCATTTCCCTCCCACCATTTTATAAAAGCACTAGAAAGCGTGAGTTAAAGTGATTTTATCATGGGGAAGTCGGTTTTAGACACTCGATTTTGCACCATGCCTAAGAACGCCCTTACCTGTGATAAAATCCCGACTTCAGGATCAAACCCAGGACCCCGAAGCCGCGAGACGCCAAGTCTGTACCGCCCTTCGAACGCACGTACTGAAGTAAATCATCTCACAAATGCAGAACGTCACTGATTCGATTTTGCCAAATTCTATTTCTCACAAGATCACTCTTCACTATATAAACAGAGAGGGAAAAAAACATTTGTTATTTATTACTAAATGACAAAATCTCTCAATATTTGTCTCGATGCTCTTTCACAACGATGTAAGATGACTCTTTTTAAGATCGTTTGCCAGCTGTTGAGAACATCTGTTAAGGCTTAGTGAAGATCTAGACCTCCAAAAATCTCCAGTCAATGGAAAATCTCTCTCTCTCTCTCTCTCTCCCTGTTCCTGGTAATGCAAGACATCCCTAGCAATCAAAAAAAAAAGAAAGAAAGAAAGAAAAAAGATTTAAAATGGGGCAAAGCCAATGGAGCGCAATATAACACATGTGGAGGCCTCAGTAGCATGTGGCTTTCTGTATGCACAGTACAGAGAAATCTAAAAATAACCGCAAGAACATGTGCTTCTCACTTTCTAGGTACATCTCCAAATTATTTAAATCCAGATTGTGTATATGTACTGTATTTCCACTGTATTACTCATGGAATACTTAATATGGAATTTTCCATATTCCCAAGGTGTATAATTTTTAAAGTAGAAACAAGTAGATGTAATCAAATGAGCCAAACACAGTCATGAAGAGCCTGGAAAACAACCCATATAATGCCCCTTGCCCCTACTTTACATTTTATACGGCTACACGAAACCGCCATAACCTGACACAAATGTTCCTGAATATCTATAAAGGTTTGTTCCAGCTGGTATTAGCTCTCATAAAGCCTACTTTCGTTCAATTTTGATGTCATGTTGATCTGAACCTTATGATTATACAGCCAGGGGAAAAAAGAAAGTAACACCCTCCTTCAATTCTGGAGTAATTAGTCAGTGTTACTAATGAAATGCCCATGATTAGTTAATCATCGAGAGGTGTGACTACCTCTGTAAAGCAGAACTCTTGGCAGTTTGGGCTTCTGGAGCAATCAGGTGTGTATCTACATCATGCCACAAATAAAGGACATCAGCCATGACCTCTTTTTTTTTTATTATTGCCTCCTTCTTGCCTGTATGTTATGTTTCCGTCAGTTTTTAATCAACGCTTCATTGGTCGCCATTTTCATTTAAATCACAAAAATAAAAATAAGTAGAACCTCATTCCTTACAGTGCTTGCACAAACATTCATCCCCCTTAAATGGTTTGTAGTGTTATCAGTGCCGAGGCCAGCAGGTGGGCCTGGGTAAAACAGGGCGGGCAAGGGTTTGGAAATAAAACTCAAATGCAAGGAGTCACTCAGAAGAACTTAGTGGCCAAGAGTGACTGCAGTAAGGCTATCTCTCAAGACGTTTGTTATTTCACCACTTTAGGAGGCTTACAAAGCTACAGAAAAAGCCTTAGACTTTGACTGATAAAGGAAACCAGGCCTGTTTTCATTCTCATGTTTAAAGATAATGTGTACAGTACAGTCCACAGCCATATTTAGCCTTGCTCTATGTATTCCTCAACAAAGTCTCCACTCACACAGTACATTTCAGTGCTAACAGAAACTGAAATACATCATATCAAATATATCCTCTGACTGCGGTGTGCGAGTGGCAGGGGGAAAAGGCACAGCATGGTGTCCGTTTCAGAGAAAGTAAACTCTTTATTGAATTAGCCTGCTACACGGCCACACAGAAATGTTTACACTGGTTGCTGAGCAATGATACTCAGTGAGGCTCCTGAAAGTGGCAGGTCCCAGCAAGTGAGGACTGAGTTATGTGAATAATGTTAACAAGCTTTTCTGGGTGGGTCAGGTCTCTCTATAGGTTCCCCACAGAGCGCTACCACTCGATACTGAAATGGACTTTATTGTGAAACACTGTGGTGGCAGCATCGTGTTGAGATGTACCTTTGGCCACTTGGTTGCTTCTCTGATAAAACAGCCTTTTGCCTGCTGACTAACTTTTGGCCTGTTGGTTGTAATGGTTCTGCCCTATTCTTTCAAATGTCCTGCAAAGGATTTTATAGTGCTCCAGAGAATATTCAACATTTGTGATTTTTTATAACCAAACCTTGATTCATACTTTTCCAGAACATTGACCTGAAGATGTTTTGGCTTTGGTTTGCTCCTTGGTCATCATGGTGCTGTCTGGTTTTATTTGTATCTATAATACACACAATTTGACCACATTCAAGCTAATTATGTGACTTCTAATGGCAACTGGTTGCACCAAAACTAATTTACAGGGTTTTTTTTTTTTGTAGATTTGTGACATAACTTCACAATTACGTCCATTTCATTTCCACATTTCACTACAAAATATGGAAAATTTCAAGGGGGGTGAATACTTATGCAAGAACGTTGCTGAATATTGATTGATCAATGCAGACATTTGATGAACTCAAGAAGTGAGACAGAAATTTATACTGTAGGCTTTAATCCATTGTCAATATGTGCTCTGTACACCTTCTACGCTACTAGTCAAAGGTTTAGACAGACTAGATTACATATTTTTCATTGTGTTGAAGCCATTTTGATACAAATTCTTTTCTAAGACAAATACAGAGTGAATTCAATGCCCAACTATTATTATTTAATACGTATTAAGCAATGGATGGGAGTGTTGCTATGTAGTTTTCTTGTTTAAAACAGCTTGTGGTCTTTTAGGACTAAGAAATCTATCCCTAGTCAATAAGCTTTTAGTCATTTTGAGCATTCTAACTACACAAAACTACTTCCCATGTCTTACATACTCACAATGCTGTGCCCAGGTGCTGTAGTTCTGGAGGGAAACTTGTCAGCAGATGTGTTTCAGCTAAAGTGGATTAGAACGACCACTGGCTTAATCAAATTAAATGTGAAAATGCCTGTGGTGGGCTCAGGTTTGTCCTCAACTCATTACAAACTCAGCATCCAGCAGAGAAATACAGCTGAATTACTGAAGAAGAAGAGAAATGCTTTGGTCTCTTATTGCCCAGAGCTCGAGGCCAATAAGCTAAAGGTTTCCTACTGCCAAAAAAAGATTCATTTCTATAGTCACTTACAGGAATAGGCAAAAATACAGACTGTATGTTAATTAGCAACATATATTACCTGAAAATATACATTTTATTAAAGTCTGTGTGCACTGTAGCCTCAGAGTCCTGTTCCTTCCTGGTGGATTCTAGTGTGATCTTCAGCTGTTGTAGCCCAGCCACTTCTATTTTGCATTCTGAGATGCTTTTCTGCTCACCACTTTTGTAAAGAGTGCCTGTTTGAGTTAGCTGAACTGATGCAAACTGGGTGTGTTTTTGTTTATTTGTTTCAATGTAAACTGTAGAGATCGTTGTTCATGAAATTCCCAGTTTCTAAAATACTCAAACCAGCCCATCTGGCACCGACAATCATGCCATGGTCAAAGTCACTGAGATCACATTTTCTCCCCTTTCTGATGTTTGGTGTAAACATTACCTGAAGCTCTTGACCTGTATCTGCATGATTTCATGCATTTTCGGACAGTAAAAAAAAAATAAAAAATGCCATTGATTTTTTTTTAAAAGTCACCATGGCCTTGTATGTGCTGTTGCTTGATTTTGAATTTATCTAAAATATCCAACAGCGTGTGACCTTTTGCTGTGTTTGCATATCAATAATGTTTTGTCTTTGGATATTCAATGCACACCTTTGCATAGGATTTGGGCAGTCATGATTCATGGTAGGTCTCACAGTTCTTGGGTTCCTGGGTGAACCCTCAGTTGTGTGGAGGTTAGCATGTACTTCTGTTCCCTCCCACCTACCAAAAACATGTCTTTAGGTGCACTGACTACTCTACAATGTCCTTAACTGTGAATTGTGGTGTTGTGTCTTGAAGATGATCAGCTAACCAGCAAGATGAAGACTTCACCAAACCTTGTTGACTTTGCCTCAGGGCACACCAGTAAAATTCAACATTTGGTGCCAACTAGGTCAGTGCTTCCTCTACATTGGGATAAAAATCTTAATTTAACTAATAACTTCTCAGATTTCTGTGTTTCTAACCTCGGAGGAACGTGATCCCTTCGAGACACCACTTGAAATAAAAGATTGGACCCATGGCAGTTGTGTTTGGGGACTGAAGGGCAAGTCATCCAACCCAAATTCAATCCTCTTCAATCCCCCTCTGTCATGTTGTCCCTAATAAGCAATCATATGACACCCTGGATGCTGGAGAGTAAGACCAAACCAAATGGCCAACTGTCACTTAGGAGGACATGATGGATCACCTCGTGATAATGTGCCATTTTATCATCTGCCAAATTGGACACATGCTACGGATCACGGCAGTTGTGGACCGTACACTACTGTACATGCCATTGATTGCTTTTAAAATGTATATTGACATCATTGGGAAAGGTTATGTGGTTCAGTGGCTGAGACCCAAAGGGTTGTGCATGATTGATGGGGTAAAAAAATGTATGTGTATGAAGCTGGAAAGTGCTCACACTCACATGTGGTAGCAGGGTCTCAAGGGTGTGTGGGCTAATTACCCCTTTCACTCATGCTGTCAGGCAGTGGTTTGGGTGTCTCTTAATGTGAGTGCAGGAGGCATTAAAGTAACACAGGAGCCCAGTTTCTATAGATCGTTTCTGACCTCCAGAGCCTCTGGCCAGGAACTCGACCCCTGACCTGTTGACTTTCACTAAAACGGTGGCTCTCGGTGCTGACCAAGCTCTCAGGAGCTCTGATCTATGCAAAGCTTAAGGCGTAATGATTTGTTTAGTGGGAACAAACCAGACAAAGGAAAAGCTCTTCCTTTTCCACTATGCTCCACATTTGAACTGGCCATTTGAACATGTGAATTGGTCTCCATTTCTTTTTCATTTTCACTTTCTGGTTCTTTAGCTTGAACCTGAATGCCCTCTCAGAAGCCTCAAGGGTACATTTTCTGTACTTTTAATATGTACCTTTCACCTGGAAGCTTTAAAAGTGCTCTAAAGTGGCCCTGGAGTGGCACAACAGAAAAGCTTTTACCCTGTCATTGGTAGATTAAGGAGTAAATTTGGCCATGCTCTGTGGCATACTCTCTTTCTCCTGTCAATCAATGTAATACTAACCAATTGTGGGCATCTGTGAGCTCATATATGAGTTACCTTGCCATGTGAGGCAGCATGAAGAGTAGTTTGAAAAGATTCGTTAGCTGGCTTTAAGTGTCTCGGAAGAAGCAGTAGCTGTTGTGTGATAGGGCTAGAAAGCTGGCTAGTCATTGGGAATTGGACCAAATTGGAGCAAACAAAGAAAGATTTTAAGGATGTAAATGGATTTAAATTAGTTTTTTTAAAGTACAAGAAATACTATATTCTCTTACAATAACAATAAAACAGCCTAAGAGGCTTTATTGTTTGGCATTATTAGTTACATTCTGTTATATTTCCCTCACACAATATTATCTAATTGAAGTTGATCCTTGTACTGCATCTCTATCCTCTCTTGTGATTCTATTATCATAGGCTACCAGCTAGAAGACAAATCCATCTAACCTGTCCAGCTAACGATGGGTGAAAAATGGCCCTGCTCCACACACGGCGTGTGTGTATGTGTGTGTGTGTGTGTCTGAGAGGTAAGACAGAGGAGAGAAATACAGGGTGGGGATTGGGGATAATGGATCTAACATTGAGTGACAGCGGAGGCAGCAGTGCTTTATGCGGCTGAGGAAGAGCATGGAGGTCAACGACCCCTCCCTCTTTCCCTGGAGAGAAGCCCGGATATCACTGGGGAATATACCATTACACTCCTCATGGGTCAAAGGCCATGTCTGGTTAAGATCAGGGAAAGGATAGGCGGCTCTGTTTTCAGGAACAGGACTTTCAGAAGATTTCTATAAATGTTTGTCTATATTTTGTCGTTTTTCCTACAATTGTACTATTATCAGACCTTTGAGTGATCCAGTTTTGTCTGATCCTATGCAATGTTGATGATAATATATTTATTCTTCTCATTTTCCTTGCATTTTCACTAGCACTACCAGTGCATAACCAGTAGTTATCCAGGGTTCAGTTATCTACCAGTTATGTACATAACTGTTATGAAGTCTTACAAGTCACAATTTCACCATAAAATAAATTGTGACTGCCAAAAGAACACAGGCAGAAATCAGAGGCGAACACTTGCGTTGAGAAATAAAAATTATTCGCATGTTTATTACAGCAACATGAAAAGTGTACACTCTTGCAGTGGGCTGAACAGAAACCTGCAGTGACTAAAAGACATCGGGCACGGCTTAAATAGATGACCTGTCAGAAATAACCAGTAATAAGGAGTTAAAGAAATCTACACATCCTGCATTAGAGTCACTTCATTGGACAATTTTTGAAAAAAAACATCTTTAGCCTAGCTACATCACAATTACCATTTTTATTTATCTTGCAACAAATATGCTTTAGACAAACATTCATTTCAGACCCTTTTTCGTTTGTTAGTCCTTGAAGATTTCGACTACTGTAAGCTGTAGATTCGTGTCTTCTTGATTCACGTTCCTTGCTTTTAAGACACACAAACATGCTTTTTTTCGGATCATCTAGCTCCACCCACTTTTAGTTTATACTGTAGCTACTTTGCAATTTAAACACATGCCAACCAACCCCCAACCCCCAACCCCCCACACACACTTCACATATTTGGACACAAACAACTTACTAAATATAATCAAAATAATTTTTTTTTTAAAAGAGCCATGGCTGCCACCCCTCAAAAAATGTTTCGAGCTAAATCTCATACAAATATTTTAGCAACAAAAACCACTGCCGATATTTTCAGTGCTGCTGAAACTCCTACACATCCGGTCATGGGAACAGGGCTGGAAAAAACTCGTCTCTTGTGGTACATGTGTAGTGACTGCTACGGCTGCTATAGTGGGCGTGGCCTGTCCAGCTTTTTTATTTAACGGTAGTAGCCAAAGTGTAAACAGCTAACTGGTTAAACACAAATTAAAAATTTACTAATTGGTGTGAAAATTGGTTGACTTGCAAGTTACGTGCTAGGCTTCGTACTAGCCTCATTAACAGATTAGCGAAGCCAGAAAACTGTACTAGCTACATCCAATCACCAGAGGCATCAACGATCTCTGCCACTTCCTTCCGAGTTTCATTTTTCTTTGTAATGTTTCGGTACAGGTTTCATTTCGAGACTGTATACGACAGGATGAGATAAAACCACAGGTATACGTTTTAACAGAATAGTAGATTTAATAGCAGGTTGTAACTGGGGAAACTGAAGAAACCTCAGGCCACACATGCTAGAGGATTGGTCCAAAGTATCATTCGAGCGAATTGTTTGGATCCTGATTTGGATAGAACTGAGAAAATCTCGATTCAAATGTCACGCCATCGCTTCCTCTCAGAAATCACACCTCTGTCTCACACGTATGAATGGTGCTAGCGTGAGCGTAGGTTCAGTCCATCATTGGACACTCGCCCCATCGTTTGTGACTATATTCTTAAATTTGGATCAATAAATCACATGGTCCCAAAATATATCCCATGTTCACTTAATCTCATTCACCGCACGGTCTGTCTCCTCTAGTAGACTTAAGAACATAAAAACGAAAGACAGAATCAGCTTTACAAATGAATATCGCAGTTTGCGTCTTTCTGTTTCGTTAGCAGTAAATAAGAGTCATTAAGAGCGCTTGAGCTGGAATGAATGATTCATTTGCTTACACTTTGTGTTAATATGTGAAAAGAAAAAATTAGAAAGCAAAACAATAAGACTCTGTCATTGTACCTCAAATAAATAATAACATAGGGGACATTAGCAATTTAAACTTGTTTTCCCTAAGGAGCTTTCATGAACTCTATTGTTTTATGTAAAATTCTCCTGTAAAAATGCACAGACCTTTTAATAATCAGATTTAATAATGAGCATTTAGACTCCGATCAAACATGGAATTGTTTCAAAGAAATTGCACAGTGTGATACAGATTATGCTTTGTCCTAAATTATGTATGGGCAATTATGGTTTTATATTTAATTACAATACACCAAATAAGGAATAACTACACCATTAGCAAGAAATGGAAAATGTCACTGGGGTAATTTCTGTACTACAAGGAGCCTCGCTGGTGACGTTCCTACTTAATAAAAAAAATAATGCATGGCCATGACTTGCTAACTCGAGGGAACGAGATCATTAAATTGTGGGAATGAGATAATTAAATGTGGCCACGTATTAATTAGGCAAGATTGTGCTGAAATCATATTGAAACTCAAATTTGAAGATGGATCTCCACCGAAGACTTCATTTCTCCTTGCGTAATTTTCAGAACTGTCACAGTGAATCGATTTCATATTAAAGAACAATAGCAATCTTACCGTTAATACCATCATCCGTTTGATCTAGCTGTTGTAAATTATAGAACCGATGTTCGTTGTTCTGTATATTATATACACAATTTTCTAGTGACTTAATTATCTCATTCTCGTGTTACTAAATTGTGTTCACTACCTAATTATCTCATTCTTGTGTTACTAAATCGTGTTCAATACCTAATTATCTCATTCTCGTGTTACTAAATCGTGTTCAATATCTAATTATCTCATTCTCTTGTGTTACTAAATCGTGGCCTTGACTTAATTATCTCATTCTCGTGTTACTAAATCGTGTTCACTACCTAATTATCTCATTCTCTTGTGTTACTAAATCATCGCCTTGACCAAATTATCTCATTCTCGTGTTACTAAATCATGTTCAGTACCTAATTATCTCGTTCTCTTGTTCTCTTACTAAATCGTGTTCACAACACAACTGGTAAATCGTGTCCCTGACTTAATTATTTCATTCCTTTGCATTACTAAATCATGTTTACTGCTTAATTATCTCATTCTCTTCTGTTACTACATCATGGGCACAACTTTATTATCTTGTTCCCTCGCATTAATAAGTCATGGCCATAAATTAAATATTTCATTCCCTCAAGTTACTAAGTCATGGCCACAAATTAATTATCTCATTCCCTCATATTACTAAGTCATGGCCATAACTTAATTATCTTGTTCACTTGTGTTACTACATCATGGGCACAACTAAATCATCTCATTCCCTTGTATTACTTAGTCATGACCATAAATTAAATATTTCATTCCCTCAAGTTACTAAGTTATGGCCACAAATTAATTATCTCATTCTCTCATATTGCTAAGTCATGGCCATAACTCAATTATCTCATTCCCACAAATTACTAAGTTGTGGCCATGACTTATGTTGTTCACTTGTGTTACTAAGTCACGCCAATGACTTAATTATCTCGTTCCCTCGTATTACTACGTCATGGCCATGACTTTATGACCTTGTCGCCATGACTTAATAACCCCACTCGCCATTCCCACATGTTAATTAAGTTGTGGCCAAGAATTATTTTTAATAAGTAGGGATGTCTTCATTTAGGTTCCGTAGTACTAAAGAGAAAACATACGGTTTAAAAGACAAGGGGTTTGCTAGTAATCTATTCTTAAGAATCTACTAGGAACCTACATTTGACTTCTGTTTGAAAATGAAAAGGAAATTAAATGAAATGGATACTTTACAGAACTAGTACAAAAATAGTAGCGTTGTAAATGCAGCAAAATCAGCATGAATAGGTTTGTGATCGCTCTTTCCCCAAAGTTACATGCACCAACACAAGCTTGAATACCGTGAATGAAAGAAGGTTCAACCTCTGAAAGGTGAATTAACACAAAGCCGGACGTGTTGCGCCGACATTCACTACAGCCTTCAGTGGCGTTGTTATGATAAATACTATGTACACTATATCTCATCATGATACTGCCTCTACCAGGAAGAAGAGAAAGAAACAGCACAGTTAGTAAGGCATCTAACGTCAAGCAGCTACAGCCACCACTGGAGTGAAAAAAGAACCGCAGTCACTGCCACTTGCTTATAAAAGATGAAGCTTTAGCATCCATGCTACATTCCAGAGTTCTGTTATATCCCATGTCGGCGAGCTCCACCAATCGATACGTCTCATATCTTCTTTTTCTTCTTCAGAAAATGAAATAAAGTATTACAAACATTCTACAGCTTTTGTTCACTCATTTGAATTCGACACTGTACACCTTTATACACTATTTTACAAGAGTGGAAGTTGCGTTTCTTGTTCTGCTGTAAACAAACATACGGTGAAAGACACGGTGGCCGATGTTAATGCACAGAGCTCACCAAGGTAGCAAACTGACTTTGTCAGGCATGCCAGCCATTGCCCAGAGTTGGGTTGCAAAATACACTGGGCTAGCATTGGGCAAACCTGGTCGACAGATGTTTAGCCACCTTTACATCCATTACATCCAGCTTGCCAACACTGGCTTAATATAATTTTGTCCACTGGACTAAAATTGGGCCACCAGGACCAATTTTTGGTGGCTTTTAAGTCCAACTTCCCAACACTTGTCCAGTATAATTTTGTCCACTGGGCTAACATTGGGCCACTAGGGCCAACTTTCATCCATGTTTAAATCCACCAATGTTGGCCTAACATCGACAAACTGTTGTATAAGGAGAGCCTATCTAGACACCCAAGCATCAAGTTTGCTACCTGGGAAGATTCTGCGTATATATTGTGTGTTCCTCATAATGCTAAAAACAAATAACGCTCCCATGCATTGTTGCGCTATGTGTTACATCTTGCCATACTCAGGATTTTGTTAATTACTATATTAATTGGGATTCAATGCTCTCTTCTTAGCTACGAAGCTAATGGTGTAGGCTAATTTGCTTTAAAACTTTAAAGGAATACTTGGTTCAAAAAAAGCCACTGCTATCATCAATTATATGACAGCTGGCATTGTTATATAATACCTGCTGTCATTTATTTTCATGTTTTTAAGTAGAGAATTCCTTTAAAGTTCTCAAAGACACCGTGAATAGCATGTGTACCATGGTGCTCTACATACACAAACAGCACGTTCTGCTTTTCTGCAGTCATGAAATGAAAACCAACCCAAAATAAGTCAGTTTATAGGTCCACACACAGAGACATTCTCACTCAGTTTTTCAAAAGACAATACTGGTGCGTTGAAGGAAACCCATCCTTAATTTTAATAACCATTACTAGCATTAACTATCAAACACTAGCCCACAGTATGACTAATACTGTACTGGCTGAAAAAAAAGACAAACCCCTGACATTCTCTACTGGATATTACAGTATGGGACAAATCTTATCTTAGCCATAAATTAGCTACTCATCGCAATGTTTCCTCATACCATAATGCTGTAATCGCAAATACCGCAAAGACCGGGATTACATTACATTTCCAGAAGACTGCTAGCTCTGCTTCCGCTGGTGAAACATAATCTCATATTGCCGAGAGTGAGGGAATCCAACCAGAAAGAGTACCTCATACAATTATTACTGTAGACCATTAAAAATGGCCAGTCTAGACAAACATCATCTTGTGAGCCAGGGCTGCAAATCACACTTCCTGTCTGCTATCATGTTCAGAGCACAACACTACAAGGCCCATACTGTGGCTCCAAACACACCACCCTTAGGTCCAAATCTACCCAGGTACCTTTTTAATTCATCTAAATCAAACCTTGAAAAATGAAGCAAATGACAGGAAACGACAATGCGAATGACTGTACACATCTCACAATAATGTTCATAAATCATCAGAGTTTGTGTTTGACCATCATCCGTCTGGTCTGAATTTTCCACTGCTAATCAGTCTCTGGTTCCGCTGCACAAATTGTGAGCTCTTGGGCTGCAGCCAAACGTCCGGGATTGGGGGTTGGCATGGTGAAGCACTGTTCTGGGTTCCACACTTCCACACTGTCTTTCTTTTTCCTCCTCTATCTGTCTGAGTTTGTCCAGAGCTGTTATACTTGCACATGGCTTCCTTGGGCGTGCAGACTCTGGACACTAGCGAGGATCTTCTTCTGGTGCCCGGCGAGGGTCACACCCATCTTACTCAACTCACTGAAAGAGAAGTTGGGAAGATAGAAAGAGAGTTAAAGATGGCATAACAAATTGGGTCTTAGTCTATTCTCAAGGGTTTATGTGTTTTCTGTACCTTACACTGACGTAGATTATTGAATCTAATGTGACGTAGCCAGCAGAGGTGAAGTTGTCCTTGTACTGGCCCATCTTTATGGCATCCAGCCACTCATCCACACTATTGGCGCTGAACTCTGGGGTGATCGGGTCTTCCCTATAAAGGACACGAACAAGCCACAGATCAACATGCCAACTGGGTAACAGTTTAACAGGTATATAAAAACAATTAAGCAAAAACAAAAAAGCAGCCCTGGTACCTCCTACAAGTATGATCTGAACAAGTGTCATAGATACTGACACTGAGAAGTCTAGCATGTCATTATTTTTACTGCATGACAGCTTAATTCCAATCTTTAAGAGCCCCCTCATAGGTAAACCTTCTTGATCAAGGGAGTTTGCATGAACACATCAACCCCCTAGTAGAAGCAGAATGGTTTCCCTGGA
This sequence comes from Pangasius elongatus, assembly GCA_033441825.1. NCBI lineage: Eukaryota > Metazoa > Chordata > Actinopteri > Siluriformes > Pangasiidae > Pangasius > Pangasius elongatus. Next base: position 24,284,405 of record JAKKZN010000004.1, read on the forward strand.
TAATGAAGTCATTTCCCTATTAATCATCCCAGTGAGTTATAATCGGAAACCAGCTCACAGGGAAGGCACCATTTCTGGGAAGCGTAATGACTTTCCCAACTGGAAGGCACCTGCCCACTGAGGTCCCTTATTTTGGGAAAATTTAAAGAAAGCATTGCATGCATCCCTCTCAGTCTAGGCAAGCCCATAATTCTGTTCACCAGAGTGGAGCTCTATGACAGTTTCAACATACATTGCTGACTTTTTTTTTCATTTGTATTTCTAAATAATCAGATTGTTTGTTTGTTCTGTTGTGAAAATTGACTAGCTAAGCTAGCTTTACCCCACATATTATTTAGATAGCTTATGCAGATACATATTAGTTTGGTTATCCAGCTAGCTGTTATTCAGAGAATAGTAATCTTTTTAATGTACCAAAGGTGATGGTGTATGATGATGCTGAAGGTTGTCCCAAATGTAAGGCCTAACATGGTTACTCTTTACTTTTCATGCTCCACAAAAAAGGTGGCTACCTTTGACAGATTTGGCTACTAAGGCACCTGCTTGCAGAATATCTTGCCATGGCTACAGCACAACCCAAAACATATAGTGGCCTAGCAGGGAGTATTTCCGCCAGTCTATCATAGGGTGCCATGTACACACAAATATAATTTAGCACAGCCAATCTATTTACCAGTTTCTTTACTGGGAGGTGAGAGGAAACCGGAGAACCTGGAAGAAACCCATTCGGACATGAGGACATAGTGGGAAACTACACAGAGACAGTAACCCGAGCTCAATATTGAACCAGGGATCATGGAGCTACCCATTGCTTATTGTTTTCATTTACTTTTTAATCTCAACTTTTGGTCAAGTTCTTTAATAGCTACTGGCCAATTCAAAATGGCAAAATTAAATCCGTCCATGTAATTTCCTCTGCTTTTATTTAACCACACTTTAAAATGCTGTAACTTGGGGGTGCAAACGCACCGACCTTGTATTTTCACATTTTTTAAATCTTTTTTTTGAGTGACAGCAGCGTTTATAAGAATAGGAATGTAAGAGTGTTGTACCACTTTCACCAAATCCTTATAGGCATGTCACTCATTTCTAATCCTCTGTAAATCTTCAGCTTAAACTATAAGAACGGTGGAAATGACATGAGGTAAAAGACAACATGACACAAAAGGTCAAATTTCTCATTTACTCTTATTTTCCCCTAACAATTTAACAATGATTTGACAGGGATTTACGGCGATGGCAATTTACCAGATGGAACTGTTGGCCAGCTCTTTCAGGGCGTTGGGATTTCGGATCAGCTTGTCTAGCATGTTGACAATCTGGCTGAACTTGGGTCTCTCAGCTCGCTCTTTCTGCCAGCAGTCCAGCATCAGCTGGTGAAGAGGCACTGGACAATCCATTGGCGGGGGGAGGCGGTATCCCTCTTCGATCGCTTTTATTACCTGAGAGAGAGAGTGTGCGAGAACATATGCTTTGAGCCGCCGAATTTCAGTACTTAGCAATGGATCTTCCACTGAGCTTTTCAATTTGCAAGTACTTGTTACCTGTTTAATAATTTATTGTGAAATTTAAGCAGCCTTAAACATGAGACGTAGGACTTAGAGTTAGATTTTTCTTGCGTGACAAAAACATGAAAATCTCCGAGTAGGCATTAACTAGACACACATTAACTTAAGAGCGTGCGTAACCCGACTCCGAATATGAGGAACTTTCCCTTTGTGAATGCTGATGCAACTTTTGACCTTAAATCGCTAGCTCTGAATATGGCCCCTG
>JAKKZN010000004.1:24311896-24328562 GCA_033441825.1 Pangasius elongatus
AGGAATGACGACGGATGTTGAATAGTGTGTTGGAGGAAAGAGGTGATGGCAATGTGAATCAAACGTATCTCTCTCTCACACACACACACACACACACACACACACACACACACACACACACACACACACACACACACATTCAATGCCTCATCAGACTCTCGGAGTGTCTTGGCCTTTTAGCTCTCCGCTCTGTCTCATTCTCTTTCTGTCTCACACTTCACCTCTTCTTCTCTCCTTTTCTGTCTCTCAAGTGTTCTCTTTCATCTTCTCAGAGAACACACACACACACACACACACACACACACACACACACAGTCCTCACTGGCTGAGGGCTCACTGACACCCCCACCCCCATCCCCCTGCTCTACTTGTCCGGCTTTCAATTCGCCTGAAGCTAAAAAAAAGAGAGCAGAAAGGAGGAATTCGCGGCGGCGTATCGACGCGTGTGTGAAAGCTGCGAAGCGACTCGTTTGCCTGGCACCTGGCCAATAAATGCCGTTTCTCTGTGCTTTCCTCTATCTGTCTTCACTACTGAGAGCGGTCTCGATGCTCTCGTCAGGTGTGAAGCGTGCGCACGCAAAGAAACACAGATTGATCTGTGTGTGTGTGTGTGTGTGTGTGTGTGTGTGTGAGAGAGAGAGAGAGAGAGAGAGAGAGAGAGAGAGAGAGAGAGAGAGAGAGAGAGTGCGTGTGTGTGCCGTTTGGGAGATCTATCCTGATCAGTATGAGCCAAGCCGGTGAAATTTGTTTTTTTCGTGTTTCAAATATGTGTGCATGTCTCTGTGTGTGTGTGTGTGTGTGTGTGTGTGTGTGTGTGTGTGTCCAGGATGGTAGGAATTACAAAGGTGATGGTTGTGGGGACATTTGGCTGGTTGCTTTTAGGAAAATTTTTTAAAATATGAAATTATTATAAAAAATTAATCAATTAATAAATAATTACACTGCAGCAAAAAGGTATATTATTATTATTATTATTAAACGCATACTGATGTAAATATCCAACAAAGATAGCTTAATAAGTTTAAATGTGTGTGTGTGTGTGTGTGTGTGTGTGTGTGCTTTTTAGAAGTGTGTTATATCATGATCAAAAAAGCCCAGCTTGTAGTTTTAAAGGTTTCTCTTTATTTATATGTTAATAAGCCCAAGGCAGGTAGTTAAACCATGCTTGTGTGTGTGTGTGTGTGTGTGTGTGTGTGTGTGTGTGTGTGTGTGTGTGTGTGTGCATTTTGGGTCTGATTAGGTCCGACCCCAGTCAATCCCTAAACAGAGCACTCAGTGTGATAGGCAATCACCTCCAATCAATACTAACATTTTTACAGACTTCAGTAAGAGCTCAGTATTCAGAGAATCACTCTTTAATTCAGTCCGAGCGAATTCCCGAGCAAACAGGGTTGTGTGTAATGGACTACACAAGACTCTTACACCAAATCAGTGTGTAAGTGTGTGCTGTACCTTATCAAGATTAAAATCATGATTAACATTAATGTATGATTAACTGATGAACTGGTCAGAAGGTGTTGATTATGTTTCTGTAAAAGCAGGTGTGTATTAATGCGCCCGTTCCAGTACGTGATCCCTTCTTTAATATTAATAAAATTATGTGTAAGGGAAAAAAAATAGGCTGGTGATGATGGGACGATGGTTTATAGCTGCAAACACGTAAGCGATTAACAGGAACGAACTTGTTTCGTGGACGTTCCATAACACTAGCAACAATAAACAGATAAAAAGTACAATGCACAATGGGGCGTAACAGGTACTCCACTTCGCGTAACCCAGGAAGCGTGACGCTGCATCACTGATTATTCTCATATAACAGCGCAGCTCGTTGCGTTTCCTTCCCTACATATGTAGTACTGTGCAAAAGTCTTGGCACCCTATTTTTTTTTTAATACAAACTTTGTTATAGATGTTTATTTTCTGACTTCTACATTATTGATTCCAGACATTAGTTTTCCAGCACAGAATGAAGCGTTACAGTAAAATGTTTGTGTGTCAGTAAAGAAAGCAGCAGNGCGGCTGCTTCTGCAAGATGCTCAGTAACACTTCCAGCTCATTTCCTTATAAACCTGCACACACTGCACCTGAGACTCTGATTATTTTTATTTTTTTAGAAAAAGCAAAGGGTAGTCACACAGTATATTATAATACAGTACAGTATAGTATAGCTTACACTGGCTAAGTAGCTCAGATTTGCAGAATCTTCAGTGGCTTTTTTTATTACCTTATTTCACTTCTTGTAACCTTCACATGGAATTTTGGAGAATCACAATCACAATGATTTTGAAATCACTCACACTTTTTTAAAGCTTCAGCCAATAATCCTACCTTCCGCTCACTACGAAGCAGGCGACGAGGAAGACGAGCAGCACCACGCCTCCTGCTATCGACACCGCCAAGATGGTGGACTGGTTCGGATCTCCAATCGCCAGCATATCTAGGAGAAAGAGAGAGATATTGCTGCAGTGTTCCTCACTGTACTACGAGACACCGGATCTTTTACGGGTTTAGAAAATTAGAAGATGGCCGTGTTACCGCTCCAAGCTGCAGGCCTGGTTTTGGATATTTCTCCTCCACCGTATGGATTTTTTATTTTTTTTTTTTTGGGAGCCATTACTCAAAACGTATCCATCATTTATCGAGGCCGGGCGGCGCATGAGTAAGTGTCCCTCTCGGGGAAAATGAAATGAATATCCTTAGTGACATGAATTGATTTCAAATTACATTCGCTATCATTCAGCACTCGGTAAGCTCTGTGTGCTAGATATTAAACAACGCAGGACAAGGGGACTAGGCCCGAAAGTGTCATTTATTGAAATACCAAGACGTGTTTTTAATTGTCTATGATTTATACTTGGGTTGTTTTGGGCTTTTTTTTAAAAAAATATATTTTACAGTTTGTCTAGTTAGCTCAGGTGAAGCCTTAAATGGTCTTTTATTAAGACAAATCCTGGAATGAGATCTTACTTTTACTCCTCCACTGCATGAGTGCCAGAAAATATGAACAAAACCCACTCTATGCGTGCTATATCATCCTCCGAGACCAAAGAACAAAGGGATTTATGGCTTTTATTAATACATTGCAATGAGGCATGAGCTTAAGCACCTCATGTCTAATTAAAAGAGTAATTAACGTGATGGATGCACAGTATTAAAAAAGTGACCTTGGACCAAGTCCTGCTGGGGCGTAACAGGGCTTCAATTAGTCAAACACGCGCCGCAGGTGCTAGGTACAACGGACTAAAGATTTGTCGATGTGCGTGTCGATTGTTGCAGGACAGCTTTGAGCATAGCAGAGCTTTCCTTTGTCTTTTAAGGCGATACGATGTGCTCACGTTTCCCCTCTCTTGGGTAACGAAGCCAAAGACGTAAGTAAGTCACACTCCACTTCACCGTATTAAAACACAAACAAAGTGCTAAATCTCAGAGCAGCTGCTCAATCACACACACACACACACACACACACACACGAGGAGAAAGAGTTGAAAAACTAGATAACAGAATGATCAAATTATCAATTTTCTCCTCAGAAAATGCTAACGTTGCTAAGAATGAATGAAAGCTAAGCAGGCGTCAGTTAGCATAAATCTAGCAAAACAATGCTACCTCTTCCTCTTCCTCGCTAGCTTTTATTCATGGATTATTGTTTAGAAAAATAAAAATGGCTACCACTGATGCATCATAACCCCAAAGTATCACTGTTGCTTGTGGTAAATATGTTTGCAATCCATTGTTTCGCAAATTTCGGGCGAATTGTTTAAAAAAAAAAAAAAGCGAATGAAAATGCTAATCTTTTGTTTGCTAATCTATTATCGTGGTGATTTGAGTTTTTTTAGAAGTAAAATTTTTAAATTAAAAAAAAAAAATTAAAAAAAAATACAATCTAATTAAAAAAACTGGATTATTTCCATCACATAATGGACCTTCATGGGAACTGGTTTAATGGTTTCCATGAAATTCATATTGGTTAAAATTATACACCACCAAAACCCAATAAGCCTCGCTTCATGTGTAGATGATTAGCATCAGAAAAAAAAAGAAAGAAAAGACGCTTTAGGAACGACGTGTTCCACCTTAAAAATTCATCACCATTAGAAATGTCCAGGAAAAGGGGAAAAAAAAAAAACAACAACAGCGAAATAAAAGACACAGAAAAAGTAGACAGAAGATGAAAGAACGAGGATGAAGAGAGAAGAAAGAGGGTGAAATTACCTTCCTGGCTCGTCTCCAGCTCGATCTCTCCGCTGTAGCTGCCGTAGCCTCCGTCAGTTCGAGCTCGAACCCTGAATACGTACGTGGTGCCTGGTTTCAAGCCTTCAACCGTCATCATGTTAGATTTTGTCTTCAGCACCGTGTAGTTCTGATCTCGCTGGTTCTGAAAGGTCCAAACATCACACCAGTCACCAGAAAAACTCTTACAACCAGGTAAATCCCCATCTTGCTATTAATTAGCATGATTAATCAGCAGGATCTAGTTTTATTTCTTATAAATTTAGGCTAAAAATGACGATGAACACATGCTAATCAGGATTAGCTAGCGTAAACAAATTTTCATGTTTATTCGCCAAAGCACTTTTGCTGAATATACTGAAGTAAAATTTTAGTAGCATTTTATTCTAATATAAGCTAATACTCAGAATGTTTACTAGCCAAGCTAAATGATTAACATTTGCTTCATTTATTAACATTTTCCTTTTAAGAATGAACACATGCTAATGAGGATTAGTTAGCATAAACTAACTATGATTTCTTACCAAACATTCTTTGGTAAATTTAGTATTAAACATTAGCATTCAGGCTAAAGATTATACTGAATAAAGGCTAATGAAGATTAGTGAGTGTGTGAATGAGCGGTTAGAATGTTTACTACTTTTGGTAAATTTATAAAACATTAGCATTTTAGGCTAACCATGACGATCAACAACATAAACATTAAGGTGAGCATAGTTAGCATAGACACATTTTCATAATGTTTATTGGCCAAAGTATTTCTGGTAAATATAGTAATATTAGCATTTTAAGCTAAAATGTAATGTTTGTTGTAATGTTTACTGGCCAAGTTGTTAATGTTTTATCTTTTTAACAATGAATTTTAACAATGAATACATGCTAATGAGGATTTTTGTTGAATGAGAAGTTTTGCTATCAACCATTCTTTGGTAAATTTTAGTAACATTAGCAGTTAGGCTAACAATGACAACAAGTAAACTCTAATGAAGTTTAGTTTGTGTAAATTCATTTTCAGAACATTTACTGTCCAAACTACCTTTGGTAAATTTAGAAACTTTAGCATTTTAGGCTAACAATGACAATCAATAGATGCTAATCAGGATTGTTTACTGGCCAAACTAATGAATAAATGCTAATTTTACTGCATTTACCCAAAGCAGTTTGGTCCGTAAACATGAAAAACTAAGTTTTGTAAACTAATCCTACTTATAAGTGTAATGTTTAGCCTACTAGAGGAAATATTTTGGTAAATTTAGTAATATTACCAACAATTTTAGGCTAGCAATAACAGAAAATAAACTCTAGGATGAGGATTAGTTAGCATAACTTAATTTTTTTTTTATGTTTACTGGCCTGTGGTAATTTTTAGCATTTTATGCTAACATAGCATAATAAACACTAGGGTTACTTAGTGTAAACTGATTTTCTTAATGTTTACTTGCCAAACTACTTTGCCTAAATATGGTAATATTAGCATTTTATGCTAACAATGACAATGAAAAACTCTGAGGATTAGCTAGCATAAACTAATCTTCCTAATGTTTACTTGCCACACCACCTCTGCTAAAATAGAGCTTTTTAAGTAACTAAGACTAAAAGCTAGCATGGATTTTTATGAGTGTGTTCTCGTTTGAAAAATGCTCATTATGAAAAATATTAGCATTTTAAGAAAACACTGACTGGAGTGAGCGCATTATGATTCATTATGCTAACTATCCTATGCTAAACTAGCGCCTTTGACTATTAGCAGCATTAGCATTTTGATAGTGGTTGGTAATAAAAAAAAAATACAGGATGTGGGAACTCTGAGGTGCTCTGTTAATACAAAATGGGTGAAAAAAAAAAAAAGTCGATCTTGTGATGAATTTAATAAAGGAAGAGTCTCTGGATAATATTCCAGCTCTGAATTATTGAGTAGGTCGTGTTTAATAAATGGAAATGGCTGTAGCGGTGAAAAGGAAGGGAAGAGTGAAGAGTGTTAAGAAGCGAAGACTCCTGCTCCTGTAGGTTATTAACAATAATAATAATAATAATAATAATAATAATAATAATAATAATGCTAAAATATTAGATCCGTTTCCTGTCATGAGTGTGTCAGATGGGTACTGAATGGGTATAATGTCAACATCTGGCACATCTCTAGATGATGTAGTGTGTGTGTGTGTGTGTGTGTGTGTGTGTGTGTTTAGCATGTTTGTTCCCAAGCTGTGTATGCAAATGTGCACTGAGAAATCAAAATGGCCGCCGCCGTCACTCAAGCTTCAGTCTAGCTGCTACATGCAGCCGATCCGATTTACTCCAACAGGGCATTCCGCCACCTAATGAACCCAGAATGATCAAGTGTGTGTGTGTGTGTGTGTGTGTGTGTGTGTGTGTGTGTGTGTGTGTCACACCATCTGCCACAGACTCCTCTGTGCCAGACACCCATCTGCATATTCAATATAAACTCATAACCCATAATCACGCTTAATCCGGCGTCTGGGCCCGTCCTGCCCCTCGACACACTCTCGCTCAAACCAGTCGTGAAGGATGTACAGTCGGGGTCGTAAGTTTACATAAAAATAAATAAATAAATAAAAATAATAATAATAACACTACTACTACTAATAATAATAATAAGAGCGATACTAGTACTAACCTGAATAAGACAAAACACAATAATAACTGAATTTACACACATGAACCAGGTCAAATGTTTCCATTCACTCGATTATTAACACTGTGCTGTTACCTTGATGATCAATGACTGCTTTTACACCGATCATACTGCTCAAAAGTTTACACCCCCCCTTAATATATTCTTAACATATCCTTAGTTATCCTGTTGCCTTCTTGAGCATCAGTGAGCGTTTGCAGCTTTTGTAATAGTCGTGTTCGGGTCCCTCAACTGTCCTCAGTGATAGAAGAAGGATCTCAGAATCATATCGCTGCTGCTGGAAAGGAGTCAGATATACAGAACATGCTGGAAAAGCAGAGAAGGTGCAGGACCTGGGGGATTTCTCTGAAGAACAGTGAGCAGTTGATCTGCTCAGGACAAACAAGAGACTCGTGAACAACCATCACAAAGCATAAGAACAGTCGCTGAGCATCAGGTGACACGCTGTATTAAGAATCAAGCGTATAGAAACTTCTGAACTGGTTCATTTGTGTAAATTATTATTATTATTATTATTATTATTATTATTATTATTATTATTAACGTTTTGCAGATTCTCAAGGCTTATGGAAGCTTATGACCCCAACTGTATGCTAACCGGACTAGCAACGATTAATCGTTTGCTTAACGTAGCGTTTTTTTTTTTATTGTTAAAGATGACAGCGTTAAATGCTCGACTCTGATTGGTCAGAAGGTGTTCATTCATCGTCTATAACAACGGCTTGGACAGTTACAGTTACAGCTTGTTTGTATAGTGGACGTTCCATGTACGTAAAAATAAATTGCTGAGAGCTTTCTTTAAGGAAATGTTTATTAATGATTTTTTTTTGGAAGGAGTCTCCAGTGTCAGTGTTTCGCAACAGACAAAGGGAAGGCTGTTTTATTTATTTATTTTTTGCTTTGTGTTTTCATTGCTGTTTTTGTTTGGCTTGTTTGTTTGTTTTTTCTCTTATTATTATTTATTTAATTAGTTTTTTTTTCTTTTTAAAAAAATCACTATTTTTTAAAATGTTTTTTTAAAACTAACTTTGCATACAGCATGTTGCCTTTACCACAAAAAAAGGTATAATGTAAATTATTTACTGTCTTAATTACTGTCTTAATTTCTGTAAAATAATTTTGCATTTAACAAAACACACATTTCTGTATGCGTTAAAACAGATCAGTCTTTTTTACACCATCCCTCACTAACAGTCAGAATGGTTTGTTCCTAAACAGTTATTCCTACTTAGGAACAGACCATTCTGACGATTAGTGAGGGGTGATGTAAAGTGCTTTCATAAATATTAAAACGATTGCTACCGCTTTTAATAATTGAGTGAATAAAAGCGCTTCTTGGCCTCAGACGTCTGGGAGGTGTTGCGCGCGTGCTGAGGGTTAAGCCGAGGTTCATTCTGATGTCCCGAGGCTCAGCGTCAATGTCGGGGCTCGTTAAAGAGAGAAGGTCTTCACGCCACCCTTCAGCTCCACAACACCCTGCTGTCATTACACACTTACAGTGCGGGTCTACAAGTGTGTGTGTGTGTGTGTGTGTGTGTGTGTGTGTGTGTGTGTGTGTGTGTGTGGAAAGAAGTCTTAGTGCACAGGGACGGGCAGGAAGGAGGAGTGGAAAGAAAAACCTCACCCAAGTGAAGATACTACAGAAGGAAAGTGAAAAGACAGGATGATGGAGGAAGAGAATATCTGAGAAAAGAAAAGAGGAAAGAGACAAGGAATGAAATGACACAAACAAAACGAGAGCAAGGCAAAGAGGCAAGACGAGATGAGAAGAAGACCAGGCAAGAAGAGCAGCTTAATGGATGGATGGATGGATGGATGGACATATGGCAGTTGAATGGATGGATGGATGGTCTAAAGGATGAATTGATGGATGAATGGTTGGATGACAAGAAAAGAATAGAAAAAAACAAGAAGCAATGAGACAAAAAAGATAGGAGACAATTTGAGAGAAGAGAAGAGAAAAGAAGAGAAGGTTTATGTGAGAAAATACAAGAAAATACAAGAAAAAGAAAGATATAAAGAGAAGAGAAGAGCTGAGAAGACATCAGATGAGAAAAGAGATGGCAGATGATGGAAGATGGAAGATGAACGAAGAGATGACAGAAGATAAAATGGGGAGAAGAGAAGAGAAGAGATAACGAGAAAAGACATGACGATGAAAGAAGAGAAGATGACCGAAGACAACAGAATGGAAAAATATGACAGAAGAGAAGAGAAGAGAAGAGAAGAGAAGAGAAGAGAAGATTACCTTCTCGTAATAGATGACTTCATATTCGACGATGACTCCGTTGGGTCTCTCCGGTCCCTGCCACGCCAGAGTGATGCTGTCTTTACTCTTCCTTTCTTTCAGAATAACACTCACTGAGCGAGAGAAAGAAAGAGAGAGAGAGGGAGAGAGAGAGAGACAGAGAGAGAGAGAGAGAGAGAGAGAAATTGATTTTGTAATTGAAATTGACTGCCATCATTTCTTAATGAGAAATTACAGCAGGATAAACAGCACAGCATGAAGGTGTTGATGCTTTCTGAAACTCGAGCATATATCTATCTATGAAATATCTAGTAATATTTAAACAAGTGTGTGTGTGTGTGTGTGTGTGTGAGAAAGTGAGTGAGAGAGAGAGAGAGAGAGAGAGAGAGAGAGAGAGATTATTATGTAGTCAAAGGGCTAAATAACCATTGTTTTTTTTGTTTTTTTTTTAATTTCGGTAACAGATCCCCTGCTGTCATTCTCGTCACATGTATCCTACGAAAGCTTTCTCTCTCTCAGACCCCAACACACACACACACACACACACACACACACACACACACACACACAGCCGCAGGAAGGTGTTGCAGACGAGGCAACACTCCAGCATGTAATTACACTCCTACGTTGGCACCTGACTGTTCCAGTCCAATAACACCTCTCTCTCCATCTCTCTCTCTCTCTTTCTCCATCTCTCCATCTTTCTCTCAATCTCTCTATCTCTCCATCTCTCTCTCTCTCTCCCTCCCAATCCTCAAAAATTCACGCTGTGTAGTTAGACGCTTAACGCATAAAATGAGCAACTTATATTGTCTTGTCTATCAGCTTCGACCTGACCACGTTTCAAAAAGCATTCACAGCGACTCGGTGACTCGTTCTGCCCTCGGCTCGGGCTTACTTCCTCCTCTTCTGCAGAAACCTCATGCATATTTATGCTGTCCGTCACACACGTTTATCTCTATCATCACTGATACAAAAAAATGACGACCCAAACTATGATGGAAAGACTGGGCATTACTCCAAGCGTGAAGCGTCAGTCACCATCAGCAGCAGGAGGCAGCACACTGAGCTCACACTGAGCTTCCAGTTTCTACGTCACCGCGCCAACTGATAGCTCTGCGTTAACTCCTCGGAAGTGTCCCGATCCAAGTGCCTCTGTCAGCGAGACAGCTAGTGGACACGGACTTATTTTGACCCTTATTTTGATACCCATGTGTACAACACTATACCACTATACAACAGCAATGTCCGTTCATCCGTCTTTCACTTTGTCCATTCAGCTGCCATGTTTATCCAGTCATCCATCATTTTTCAGTTCATCCAATCAGCTGCCAAATGTTTATCCATCCATCCTTGTGACCATCCATCCACCCATCCATCCACCCTTTGGCCTATCCATCCATCCATATGCCATATGTTTATCTGGCCATCCATCCTTGCAACCATCCATCTATCCATCCATCCATCCATCCAATCATTCATCCTTTAGATCAACCATCCATCAGACAATCAATTTATCCATCCATTAGACCATCCATCTATATATCCATTAGACCATCCATTTATATATATCCATTAGACCATTCATCCATCCATCCATCCATCATTTCCTCCATTCAGCTGCACTGTCCTTTCATCCATCTATCACTCAGTTCAGCTGTCATATGACCATCCATCCTTTAGACTGTCCATCCATCATACCATCCATCCATTGTTCAGTTCATCTTTCAGTTTATCCATTTAGCTGCCATATGTCCGTCCATCCATCCATCCATCCATCCATCCATCCTTTAGACCTTCATAATAAATCTGTGAATGTGATGAATAGGAAGGGCTGTTGATCTTTATGCTCTGAGGTCATGGTTAAGCCTCACGCCTGCAGTCCGAAGCTTTAAACAGTCTCTTAACACAACAATAAAGACACAATAAAAAGCCCTCGAGCATGAGCGAGTGGAAAGTGAGAGGCGGATAAAGCCCAACACACACACCTCTCAGTGTCACACTGCTCTGTCACACACCTCTCAGTGTCACACACCTCTCAGTGTCCTGCTGTTGAATAGAAACTTAACCTTGGATGTCACAATGAACAATCACGCTAGAGCCTCAACACAGATAAGAAAATAAGTAAGAAGTGAATATGATTAAAGTTTATTAAATATGATAAAAACAAGAGCGTGCTGTGAAATGATGAAAAAATTGCATCAAATATTATATCACGGTGTACTGGTAGGTCAGATAGCTAAAAATGTATAGCTTTGGCTCAGTTTTTTAAATATTTATTCTTGGATAATAATTCTACTATTATTCATTGTAAATGCTGGAGTAAAGGCAGGTTGTACCTGTCTGTCCGGTGGTGATGTTAACGGTCAGCTGCTGTTTTGGACTCGGACTCAGATCGGAGACGCCGTTGATCGCCTCGATACTAAACGTGTAGTCGGTGTTAGGAAGCAGGCCAGACACGAGCACTTTTGTTGCGTCGAGGCCGAACTGCCGTGGCGTGAAGTGGACTCCGCCTCCACACGGGCCGCACTTCCTGCCGTCTGGTGCGCACTTCCTGCAGTGCACGTTGTAGGCAAGGTCACCGCGGCCGCCGCTGTCTCGCGGAGGACGCCACTCCAGTGCAACAGATGTGTCGTTCAGTGTGGAGATGCCATTTTCTGGAGCTGATGGAGGCCCTTAGGAAAAGACAGAGTGTGTGTGAGCATTCCGGAGTGAATATAAATATATATGATAAAAAGAGAGATAGAGAGAGAGAGAGAGAGAGAGAGAGAGAGAGAGAGAGAAGAAATAAAATCAAAGGAATGTCTAAGTTAAGATATCAGCACAGTGTGACCCAATGGCCTAAACAAAACAGCTCCCCATTGTTCATGAAGACAGAAAGCTGTCCTTTAACAGATTAAAAGAAAAAAAACGGAGATGATGGAGGAGAAGAAAAGAGAACTGATGGAGGAGAAGGAGGGAGGGTTTAACTGGCCATGGTGATGACATTTCATCAGATCCACAGGCTAAGATAAATGAACAGAGCTCCCTGAAGACCTACCAATCATGCACACCACTTACATCACCACACCCCTTACGGTGTGTGTGTGTGTGTGTGTGTGTGTGTGTGTGTGTGTGTGTGTGTGTGTGTGCAGTTCTCTCCTTCTGATTCATTCACTCTTCTCTGATTCTTTACATGATTCTCAAACGTATGTGTGCATGTTGGATTCCCTCCTTCTGATTCATTCACTCTCCACCGACTCTTTCTTTGATTCCCAAGTGTGTGTGTGTGTGTGTGTGTATGTGTGTGTGTGTGTGTGAGAGACCCTTTATTTGATTCTGAAATGTGTGTGTGTGTGTGTGTGTGTTTGATTCTCTCCAGGTTACTTCGCTCTTCTCTAACTCTTTATTTCATTCCCAACGTCATGTTGTGTGTTTAATTCTCACCTACTGATTCATTTTCCTTCCAGTTTGACTCTTGCTTGCCTGTGTATGTTTTGTGTGTGTGTGTGTGTGTGTGTGTGTGTGTCTCCTCAGCTCAGCAACAGGCATACTGTGTGTATCAGCGTCCTTTTGTCTAGTGCATGTCACAAATGAGAGTGATTCGATTAGCACATTATTGTTGCTTCCTGGCACATGATTTCCATGTCTCAGCAAACACTCTCTCACACACACACACACACACACACACACACACACACACACACACACACACACACACACACACACACACANGTGTGTGTGTGTGTGTGTGTGTGTGTGTGTGTGTGTGTGTGTGTGTGTGTGTGTGTGTGTGTGTGTGTTTTAGCTGAAGGTCATTATGAGCATGCATACACACGTCAGTATGCATGACTCGTATTATCAGTGCAGTGGATCTGTTAATTGAGTTCCACTTCTGTTGCGGAAGGGTTAGAAAGGAATGAAATTATTAACAAAAAAGACGGTTAATTTAAAATATTTGTATCAATCCGTTTTTGCTCATTTAATGAGTCAATCTCAGACACCCATTAATGCCCACCTGCCCCTGCACACTGCCCCCCCTTCCTCCACCCCTCCACCCCCCACGGCTCTATTCCTTCTCCCAGTCAATAGCGTGATCTCATGACCCCTGAAAATGCCCTGAATAAGCATTATGAGGCAATGATGTAATAGTCACTTAGCAATAATCTCTCAAAGCATCAGAGAAAATCTTCTCCATCTTCTGTTTAATTTTCATTTTACATTTTCATCTATCCATTCATTTTACAGTCCACCCATTTATCCATCCATCATTCAGTTCATCCTGAACAGCTACTATATCTACATGCATGCATCTATCCAATCATTCTTCCTCCATCCATCCATTGGTTCATCCAGTCAGCTACAATATGTTCATTCATACATCTATCCATTGATACTTCCACTCGTCCATCCATCCATCCATCCATCCTTTAGACCATCATCCATCCATTCACTCTTTCAGTTTATCATTGAGCTGCTATGTCCATCCATCCATCCATCCATCCATCCACCAGCTTTCAGTTCATCCAGTCAGCAATTATGTGTCCATCCATCCATCCATCCATCCATTCACTCTTTCAGTTCATCCATTCAGCTGCCATATGTCCATCCATCCATCCATCCATCCATCCATCCGTCACCAGGGGCAGTTCCTCCCTGGACCACTGGAGGGCACCCTCACTCACTATGTTGAACTGCTTCTTCTCTTGTTTCCCCCATTTCCTGTTATGATCAGTCACACCTGTCTTATATTTTCTTATTAGGTTCCCTATTTAAGTTCCCTGTGGTCCTGCTTTGTTTGTCAGAGCATTAAGTTTGAGCTTGTGGGTTCATGACTGATGAGGTTTTGGTTATCGTTTGCCCTGTGTATAGTTTTTGTTTTTCAAGTTTTAACCTACCTCCTTGTTGTCCTTCTTTTTTTTGGTTTATTTCTTGGCTGTTTTTAGTCCCCAATGAAGAAGTTCTGCCCTTTGCATCTATCACCTTGAACTCCTGCTATGATACCATCTTCTAGTCCATCTATTCAGCTTTCATTTGATTTTCATTTCCTCTATTACCTTTTAGTTTACTTTTCATTTTACCCTTCCATCCATCCATCCATAATTTACTTCATTCACTTTCTAGTTCATCCAGTCAGCTCCTACATGTCCATTCATGCATCTATGCATAGATACAGCCATCCATCCATCTATAGTCAGGTCCATAGGTACAAAGGTTTTGAAATGAAGCAATCAAGATGTGATTTAAAGTGTAGACTTTCAGCTTTAATTCAAGGGGTTTAACAAAAATATTGGATTAATTGTTTAGGAATTACTGCCCTTTTTTTCACACAGTACCTCCATTTTCACAGGCATAAAACTAATTGGATAATTGACTGATAAGTAGTTTCATGGCCTGTTTCCTCCTTATTTCATGACAAGTGAAGGAGATAAAAGTTCTGGAGTTGATTCCAACTGTTGAATTTGCGTTTGGTTGCTCTCTCTCTCACTATGCGGTCCAAAGAGGTGGCGATGCAAGTGAAGGAGGCCATCATTAGGCTGAAAAAACAACAGATTTATCAGAGATAGCAGAAACTTTAGGAGTGACCAAATCAACAATTGGTACATTCTTAAAAAGAAGGAATGCACTGGAGAGCTCAGCAACACCAAACGGTCTGGAAGACCGAGTCCATTGTGGTGGTGAAAATTACAAAAATTGTGTCACTGTCCAAATACTTACGGGCCTGACTGTGTATATATAAATCCTTTAGACCATATATTCATCCACCAGCCAGCTGGTTATTCATTCATCCATCCATTCATCCAGTACAACCCATCTAGGATGGACCACAGAGTGGACTCCCCTCCCAAAGCCCTCTGCCAGACTAAGACTGGAGAGCGTTTATTAAAATATCACTAGGGTTTTATGGATATAGTTATATTCTCATCCACTCATCCACTCATCTACCTTACAGTTCATTCAATTAACTCCCATCTAGCCAACCATCCATCATCTAGTCTATCTCCTTTTTATCCATCTATCCATCCAACCATCTTGATTAATGGTCACCTAGGCATGTAGTCTTAACACTTTATCTTGCTTCCACCTTCAATAAAATCCACCTTTCCACTTCCCATCATTCCTTCCTGTTTCCATCATTCATACCCGTTATCCATCTCTCTATCATGAGATGTCTGTGTATGTGTGCACTTAAATGTTTATCTTGCTCATTCTGCTTAAACAAAATCCAACTTGCCTCCAGTCCACCATTCCTCCCTTCATCCCTCCATTTCTTCAGCTTATACATCCCACTGAAGGACTCTTCATATATCTACAGTATGTCAACTTTCTTCTAGTCCACCAGGCCAAGTTCTTCCATCAACTTACTAGTGCAGGCCATGGATCTAGGGTCCATGTCAGCGCGGTAGTAGCCCTTCTCACATGTGCACTCGGACGCCTTCTCCTGCTGCGAGTAGCTGTGTGGAGGACACTTGGTGCAGTAGGCGTCTTTGGCCGAGGCCTTGTATGTACCTGGTCTGCAAGCTGCAATGAAGAGAAAAGAAACAGAAAATAGTCCAAAGGTTAGTGATGCAATGCAGTTGCCTACTATGTGTTCAGACTGGATTCAGTTCAGAATTGGAACCATACCAAGACCATCTCACTCAAGGTTCTCATGGACCAAGACATCCTTGAGTACCTGGCTTGCTTTCTATCGTTTTGTTTTTTTTTGTTTTTTTTTTCATTTTAGCAACTCGGATTATACACAGCTTCCTTTCAGGGCTACAAGTACGAAAATCGAACCAGAAAGCAGTTTCAAAACCTTCACTGTTCCTTCTGTTCTCTTACTCCTTCGCCCCTGAGCCTTCTTGGATGGCCCAATTTCTCCAATCCTCTAAGGAGCCTTGTTCAACTACACTCTCCCCACTCCACTCACATGGAAACTTGTTGGAAGCAGAAAGAAAGGGGGAGGACTTAGAAAATGGTGTTAGCCTGGCACTAGCTGGTATAAAACAAAAATATTCGTATGTATGCAAATTCCAGGAAGGGTGAGGCTGAATGTTAATGAACCGAGAGGGCAAATTTATTTGATTGCTTTGCTGCTAAGCTCAGAGGCAGAGAAGGTGTGTGTGTGTGTGTGTGTGTGTGTGTGTGTGTAGGATTTGGGTAGTGTGTCAGGGATAGGGTCATAAATTCATGATGCAGTTAAGGCATGAACATGCCAGGAGAGCAAATTAGACTATCTTGGCGAGGTCAAGTCGCAAAACGCAATTCAACTGATGGATCAATGGGATGATGAATTTGCCCTCGTCTTGATTGCGTGTGCGGGTGCTGAAGGTCATGGATTTAATCAAGGCCTATGCTCATAAATTCACACACACACACACAAACACACACACATATATATATGTACATTCCACCCTTCTTCTCCTCCTTGCTTTTTTTCCCCACACCCATACAACTAACGTTCTCATACCATTATTACAAACAACACGCACTGAAAATGTCATCTTAGAATTCAATTACAAGTCGACCGCATGAGTTCGCTCAAGAGGAAATTAATTAACTAATAAGGG
>JAKKZN010000004.1:24337092-24359275 GCA_033441825.1 Pangasius elongatus
ACATAAACAGCTAGTTAGCTAACAGCACCATAAAATAAAGTCTTACATATAGACGTAAACAGCTAGCTAACAAATTTGCTACAAAATAAAGTCTCAGTGGAAAAAGTCAGCATTAAAACTAAGGACTGTCACTCCAGTGTAGCTAGGCAGCTAATAACACCATAAAATAATAAAAAATATATACTTTTAAATGTACGGTGAGGGTTTTTGATATGAGATGCAGATCATGACAACAATCACGCAGATGGCAGAAAGTTTTAACGGCGCTCGACGGTCTGTTTCACGTTACTGCGCGTGAAATCGCTAAACATTAGGCTACGGTTTGACTTGGAAACCAGATGGATGTTCTGCCTTCTAGTGGATGCCACGTTTCATCCTCCATGTGTGCATAAGATACACAAGCAAAAATTTGGACGCAGTGCCGTGAAAATGAAGTATATTTGCACAAGCTCTCAATACAGTATCTTAGTTAAATATAAAAAGCTAACTAGCTAGCTGAACGCACCACAGCCTTACATACAGCTAACTAGCATTAAACAAAAAGGGCTGTTACTGGAGTTGCTAAATAATAGCAGCTAGCTCTCACAGCATTTGAATACTGAATATAGTATTTAAAAACGTAATGTACTAAATAATATTCCTAGCAGGCTAGCTAAACGCTGTAGCGTGGTTACAGTCCTCGTTAGTCGTCAGGGCTTTTTTCGTCCTCTCTAATAGCCTCAGGCAGGCTGCAGTCACGACGGGTTCATCCTCTGGGTTTTTTTTTATTTATAATCAAATAAATAACGAAATGAGCGGTCATCGAATAATCATCTCTTGCCGGTAAAGAAAAAAGAACAAGAGAGAAGAAAAACGAGCCGTCGCCGGAGAAGCAAAGTGCGATGATTGCAGGAAATCAATAGCTGGATAGAATAATGATGGTGTTTTTAGGGCGAAAGCAATGTAAATGGGTAGAGGGTCATTATCTCTTTCTTTCTCTCCCTCCCTCGTGCTCTTTCCCTCTTTCATCTGCGAAATGAGGAAAGGTTGTTTTTTTTTTTTTAGCCCTTCTGTCTGCTCGCCTAAATGACTCTGACGCCTGGACGTCGTGATTATGCCCCTAATCTAGTCGTAATTGTCTGATACGAGGCCTGCACGTCGTAGCCTCAGCAGCATTATCACCTCTGACCCGAGAGGTCACGCTGTCTCCGGCGCCGTGGCTGTCTAACAAAATTAACACGGCTCTGTAAGAAAACTGGCCACGCAAGCCAAATTAAACCAATTTCCAAGTCGGCAAGCAAAAAAACGGGAACTGCTGCCAGTGGTGAGTGGTGAACCAGGATAAATGAGACGATGTCGACTAGTAGAGATTTTCAGGAAGTAGCCCTCTACTTCCTTCATCTTTTTTTTAATCTTCACTAAAATATTGTGTAACACTCTATTCTTCTATTCTTGAATGAATAGAAGATGTATTAGGTGGTGTGGTGATGATGTGAAAGTGAGTCCAAGATCTAGTCCTTGGTGTTGTCCTGATTCAGGGCCTGGTGGGAAGAAGCTCCTCCTCCTCCTCATTCTCTCTGTGTTGGCCTTCAGGGAGTGGAATAGAGGGAAGAGAAGAGTCCATTGTTCAGATTTCTGAGGTCCTTCACTATCCTCCTGGCCTTGGTCCAGCACCACTCGATGTAGATAGAGTACAGGTCAGGGAGCTCTGTAAGCATCTGATCGCACCACCGTATGGAGAGCCGCCTATCCTGCTTGGTGCTGTTCCCAAACCAGTCTGTGATGCTTCCCGTCAGGATGGGGCTTCTTCACCAGGGTGCTGATGTAGCGTCATGTGATCAGTAAGGTAAGGAAACTGTCCACTCTCTCCATTGGGGTCCTACTGAAGTGAAGTGACTGTTGTGAAGTGAAGTATGATGAGCAGTTGGGGGTTTGGTGCCTTGCTCAAGGGTCTCACCTCAGTCGTGAGCGCTGGTCATTCACTCCCAGACCTGAGACTCGAACCCATGACCTTCTGGTTCACCTTCGGATTACAACTCCAACTCTCCACCCATTAGGCCACGACTGCCCCTATTATCTATTGATCAAATGGGTGTGGTAGCTTCTCTCCTGCTTCATGCTGAAGTCCACTATCAACTCCGTTGTCTTGCTGACGTTCAGGAGGAAGCTGTTCTACTGGCACCAGTTCTCCAGGCTTTGAATCTCCTCCAGGTAGGCCTTCTCGTCGTTACCAGAGATCAGCCCCACTTTAATGGTGCCGTCAGCAAACTTGACAATGGCGGTAGAGTTGTAGATTCTTCCACTTTCACACCGTTTTATAATTATTATCGAGACGGCGAGATGAAAGAGACAAATCTCAGAAGTTGGGGTTTGATCACTATTCACAGTGCTCCTCGTGCCTGTGCGGAATTAAATAAATATTAGCTCAGGGGTAAAGGAGAAGGTCAGGGTCACAATCTGACAGACAGGCACAGCAGGGGAGGCTCGGAAGACAAAGACACACACACACACACACACACACACACACACACAGAGCGAGGCAGCACCTGGAGTGAATGCTAAGAAGTAGCTTTTCCACTCATACACACACACACACACACCACTTTCTATTTCAATTACCCAGAGAAGAGATGAGAGAGGAATAGGATCCAGTCGCTGGATTGTCGTATGGAGCGAGGAATAAACGATAAAGAAAGTGAGAGAGAGAGAGAGAGAAACATCGAGAATGATGGAACGAAGTTAAACTTTAATGCTCTTACTTTTTATTATTTTAGACGCAATATAAAAAAAGAGCTATATATTGAACTGAATTCAGATCTGACAGATAGAGTGGTCTATGTTTTCATTGTTCTTTTTTTTTTCTCCTAAGTTCACTTTTTTTTCTTTCTTTCTTTCTTCATGATTCCAGATCATGAAACAGTGACGGAAGCTGAGCACTCAGTAGTGCCACTGTTTTATACTTTTACTACAAGAACTCGAGTCTCTCTCTCTCTCTCTCATACACACACACACACACACACACACACACACACACACACACACACTAACCGCAAACTCCTCCATCCTGAAGACTGTCCCATGTTGGAAAGCCTAAAGGTACAGCTTTACCTTTAAATATGATGAAGAACTGACACTGGAGACTCCTTCCGAAAATGTTAAATAAACATCTCCTCACAGAAAATTAACAATGACACACATCTTTCTTTTT
Source organism: Pangasius elongatus (assembly GCA_033441825.1). Classification (NCBI taxonomy): domain Eukaryota; kingdom Metazoa; phylum Chordata; class Actinopteri; order Siluriformes; family Pangasiidae; genus Pangasius; species Pangasius elongatus. The sequence goes on from JAKKZN010000004.1 coordinate 24,340,280, forward strand.
TAAAATCTGTTAACGTTAAGCGTTAGACCTCAAAGCTAGACAGCGTCCTAGAAAAAAGCTGGGCGGAGAGAAGGAGGGAGAGACTGAGGGAGGAAGTTCAGAAAACTTTCGATCAAGGAAAACGTAGGAGAAAGTCTTGATTCTGTTGAGAATATGAGATGGAGGAAGGGAGGAGAGAGGAGGACGAGTGAGCGGGACGGAGAAGGGAGGATGTACGCGTGTGGCGTCACGTGAGAGGCTGATGAATATTTAACACTGCGGGCTGAGACTCACGTTTCTCTAGCAGGTGATGCAGTCTTTCGACCGCTGCCTGGGGACAGATGCCACACACACACACACACAGAGCGCTCTTCTACTGCTTTACATCATTTACAGACTTTCATTTATGTGAAACCGCGCTCTTAACCCCCTCCACGTTTCACAGTTTCAACATTTCAGACTCCGAATAAAAAAAAAATAGGCGTTTTTCCCAGATCCATATCTGAAGCAGACATTTAAAGGTGTAAAATCTTCTTATTCTGATGCAATTAAAAAGACAAAGAGGGTTTATTTTTTTGCCCTCTAGCAGGCGCTCAGAGTTGGCAGTTTATTAGGCGAACCCCTGGTGGTATGTGACATAAATCAGGTAGTTGGAATGAACAAAACATGTGACTTTTGGCGCGACACTTCAGAGGATCTGGACTAAAGAGGATTTAGAGGTGATGGCCTAGCAATAAAAAGAAGTATTACGTTATTTTCTGGGATGGAAAATTCAATCCTCGTCTCACTGCTAGCTCGCTCTCTCTCATTCAGATTTCCCACGTTCCCGCTCTGACGTTCTTGCTGAAGTTGGTAGCTTCTCAGGCCAGTGGATGAGAATTCGTTTGGAATCTGGTCCAGGTCAAAATCCCAATTCAGATCATATTAACACACGTAATTAGTTCATATTAAATGTTGTTCATTAAGAGGTAATAATGCTTAACACATATAAAATAGTAAACAAAAGTGTTACAAATATATAAAATAAAGCAAATAGTGTGTAAACAAGACATTTAGTAAGTATATGTCCTCTTGAAAAAGTATTAGTATTATTGTATTATAATTATTATTATCTACATAATCTAAGGCTAATAATAATAATAATGTATAAATAGTAGAACCTGACTCCAGTGGTGTTGACTGAGATGCCTCCACCACCAAGAATTCTAGTCCTTCCTGTTACTCCTGTAATTTCTTTGCCAAAAAGACCCTTAAAAATATACTTAGCAGGAAGGAAGCTATTGAAGAAAGAGTCATTTAGACATTTGACCTTGCTGTGACCTTGACCCCGTTTGGATCAATTCCAAAATCTAATCAGCTCCTCCGCTGGTTCCAGTGATAAAGCCTACAAACGTTCAATCGCCCGGTTGTGAGACATCACGCTAACAAGAATCTCGGAGAGATGGACGGATGGACGGACTATGACTGTCGATATGGTGACTCTTTCTGTTCAGTATTTTTGGAAGTAGTCTCCAGCAACAGTGAGGAAGCTATCAGGAAGGCTAGTTAAGCTAACTCAGATAAGCACTCTATACAACCGTGGTGAGCAGAAAAGCATCTCGGAACACATAACATGTCGAACCTTTTGGTGGATGGCCTACAACAGCGGGAGGCTACATCGGGTTCCACTCGTCAGCCAAGAACGGGAATCTGAGGCTACACCCAAACTGGACAGCTGAAGATCAGAAAAAGATGTTTTTTTTTTTTTTAATTCCTTTTCTTGACTGACAGCAGTGGAAGCCGATGTGGTCTCCTGCTTGATGTTCGGCTGATTGGATAACAGCATAAATAAGCAGGCGTACAGGTGTTCCTAATAAAGTGGTCAGTGACTGTTCTCCCCTCTCTCTCTCTCTCTCTCTATATATATATATATATATATATATATATATATATATATATATATGTAGCATATATGATATAGCAGCTATCTTATCATTGCACTACTGTATTTAGGTCAAGCTTAAATATTCATCCAAAGAGCAAAACTAGCTTCATTTTAATACGCTGACAGACTGTTAAGAGTCACTTTTAAGCCCGGAGCGCATTAATCACGATCAGCATTCGAAGCCTGGGCTTTCTCCTCCTAAAGACTATTATTATGAGGCGGTGTCACACACGCTGGTTTGAAAGCAGGTCATTCAGGGATTCACAGCTGCTAAAACATTAACGGCTTTGCACTAACACACTGTGTGCTCGCTTAACTCCGTCTAATTGGCTTACCATAATATAGTTTGTAGCAGCACAGCCTTCAAAGGCCGAGTCAGCGGCTTTGCTCCGGTCTTAATTAAGGCCGGCCGGAGGGATTGAATGGAGCAGAGAGCTCGTGTGTTACTGCAATTCTTCCGATTTTATGGATAAATAGGAGTCCTGAGGTGTTGTGAGTCTGCAGGGGCATTAATGGGTATTGTTGTGAGGGAGAGTTTGAGCTAAGACTGAAATGGTCCATGGTACAGAGAGAACCTGCTGAAGTTAGCGCTCACGGTTACTAGCACGTGGCATTTGAGAGGCGGCGAGGTAAACAGCGCTAATCGTGACTGAGCAAGATGTATTTGAGACGCTAGCTTCGTTAATGCCATCCGCTGATTACAATGAATGAGCTGTTCAAACATAGCCAAAGTTTTCTATAGCGTGACATATGAGGAAAAAGAATCAATTATTAATCCTTTAAAAAAAGATCAAACCGAGCTAATATTCCAACACAGCTAACACTGGATTTAAGTTACACCACATTACCATGATATTTAATTTTTTTCCCTGGTGTCGTATGCTCCTGCAGCCAGAGCTATGAATTATTCAGAACGAAAAAAAAAAATAAGATGGACCATTCTTTCCCTGTCACTTTTCTTCCTTCCTCTTGCTATCCTGTATCTTCGTCCGCCTCGCCCGTTCTTCTCGTCCATCAATTTCCCCCTGTTCTCTTCTGCTCTTCTGCCATATATATATATATATATATATATATATATATATATATGACACACGCTAAAGGTCTCGCTGTAATTAGCGCAGAAACACCTAGCTCATCGCTGACAATAATGACGCTAGCGCGTGACACTTCGCGACCCTCGAGCTCGAAATGGTGAACACGCCTCACTCGCTCACGATTAGCGGTGATTAGCTCGCTGCCTCTCAAATGCCACGTGCTAATAACAGCAAGCGCTAGCTCCTGCAGGCTGAGACATGCATCGATCTAAAACACAGCAATGTCTGAGGAGGGATTAAAACCACCTGGTGGCATTATCAAAAGTAAGCTTCTGCTAATGAAGCAAAGGCCACGAAGACAAGCAGCTCAACGGAGTGTTCCAGAAAGTTTTGTGGATCGACGCAAAACTTTCAAGCCATGAAAAAAAAAAAAAAAAACACACAGAGGCTGGCGAGGTAGTGCTAAGTGTTTATATCTAATGTAAGTGCTCACAGGAACTAACTTGCTTTGTGGACTTTTGACGACAACAATGTAAGATCTCACACTGCTAATCTCCCACTTAGCTAGCAATGCTGAGAGGAATGTAGGCGCTAGGTGGCGCTTTGCTAGCACACATTTTGAATACATAATCCACGCAAATGTTTCTACACTGCCATTCTTCATTCTTCTGTGTGAAGCATTCCTCTAAACATCGACGTTTGGACAAACAAAATGGAGGCTATACATCTGACTAGCATAATGCTAGCTCCTTTTTGAGTTTTTAAGTGAATTGATTGCGGAGGAAGTTAAAAAAAACGAAAAATTAGAGCTGATTTAAGAGTGATAATGTCACTCAATAAGCAAACTAGCAATGATGAGGTAAAGATTGTACTGGTGCTAATCACTAGCTGCCAGTGACGAGCTAGCATGTGTATATATAAAAGCAAAAAAGTCTTCCTTCTGTTCGTTTTCCAATTCGTCTCTTTCTTTGCTCTCTTCCTCTCTTCCCTCTCATTGTGCAATCTATATAATTTCCACATCGCCAACTACACTGCCTTTTACACTCTCTGTTTTCATCTCCTACTCTCCTGTCCCTTTCCTCTCCGCTTCGGCGACTGTGCAATAAATAACGTCATTATTTAACTCTGCAAAACACAAAAAAAAGGCCACGTTCGGATGCATCCAATTAAAATAAAATATGTACTAAACCTTTTACTCTCCCACTTCTCTCAGTCCGCCGGGAACGCAAGACCTATATTTGGCCGTGAGGTGTTTCAGAAGAACATCCATTTACCAGGAGGCTTGTTCCTTGGCCTTGTTTTCATTTTTTTTTTTCCCCTTTCCTTCTTTCCCTCGTGGTTTAGAAATAGTCTGCGTAAAAACGAATCCATTTTGCATTTTTCTGAGAGGGAGAAAAAGGAACGGGAAAAGGTGAAAGACAAGGGAGGAACGTCATGCTGGATGAAAACGAGTAACAGCTGGGCGGATGGAGCGAGCTGTACGAGCGATGGATTGATATTCAGTAAGCGTGTTCACCTTTTTTTTTTTTTTTTTAAACCATCGAGACCCCCCACGGAAACATCTGGCTCTCGGCCCACAACGCCCTGCTGCTTTGACGGAGCTGAAAAAGCCACCCTGCAGTCTTCGGAAAGACAGAGACGCGGGGAACGAGTGTAGCGCTGGAATAATGCACTAACTCGAGGAGCGTCTGACCTTCAAAAATCCTCCATTTAAAAAAAAAAAAATTATAAACTGATGACTGCTTGGCTGTTTCTTAGGTCCGTCACACACACACACACACACACACACACACACACACACACACTTCCTACCTTCCACTTGAAGTATGACTTGCCAGATTTGGAAGCAGACACGATTTCCAAAGAGGAAGTTAAAAGAGCTTTCTAAATGAGGAAAATATCTTTTACAGGTTTGACAATTAACCTCCGCTCACATCTGTTTCAACTTCCGTTCACAATATTACAAAGCAGCTCTTTTAAAGAAAGATCCCTAGAGATAGAACATTGGGCAAAATGAGAAATATAAAGTGTGGATCCATTCTGAAAGCATTGCCCTTTTTTTTTTTTTTTTTTAGATGGTCATTTTTCAAATCCAGGACTTAATATGACTGTGATTGAAGTAAATGGATATAAAGCGCTTCATTTCAGACGCTTTGCCGTACTTTCGGGACAAACCCATTTGGTCATAACTGACACATTTTCTTGAATTTACAAAGTTAGGGTTTTTTCATCTGACTCTCCATCCTTATAAGCTTAGAAGCCATAACCTCTGATTACTACAGCTCTATTGAAGTTGAGGTGAATATGTCTAACCTGCAAGAAAAATAATAAAAACTGTCACTATTACTCACAAAGTACAGAGAACTTGGAAGTTGAACTGGAGTAGCTCAAGATACCGAGTGGCACCCACTTATGTATGAATACCAGGAGAGTACAGAGCCATTACACTCCTATTCAGTATAATACACACTCATACACACACACACACACACACATTCAGACAGCTGTCAGCTCCAGCAGCTAATAGGTTCGCTGTTGAAGTGATTCGCTAAAGCTCTAATCTGCTAAGTGGCCTTCACTGTGGGTCGTGTTTAGTTCCTTTTCAATACAGCACACACACACACACACACACACACACACACACACACACACACACACACACACATAGAATCGCAGCAGCCTTCTGAAGGATAATAGTGGAGAAATGTTCCTCTAAGTCAACAACGATGCAGTTGGAGTAAAACACAATGGCGTCACTTATAATAACACTCTTTGAATGTCAGAGCGTTCAAAACTATCAAGTAAGTAAAAAGTCCAAGTTCAAATCCAAGAGTCATGAACGAGTTGTAAGTTAAGCCAGACTTCACTTCCAGGACTTGAGTACTATGGCACTGACGGGAGCAAACACTGGTCAGAATTATATGTTCCTTCTATAAACAAAGGAATAATTCTGATCATTTCGATCTGGTCTTGTTCTGTTTGTTCATCTTTCCTCCTGTAATGAACCATCTCCTGCTTTCTGCTACGTTACTGTATTAAAGATGAAGAGACAAAAGGAAGGTGGAAGATGGCGAGATGATGAGAGACAGTTGGGTCAAAGTGAGAGAAGGATACAGAAGGACACACAGAGTGAGGAAGAGTGGGTGAGCAAAGTCAAAGTGTGAGAGAGAGAGAGAGAGAGAGAGAGAGAGAGAGAGAGAGAGAAAGATGGCAGGTGTCTGGGCTTACCAGGTCTCAGCGTATCCATGTTGGGACCATAATTGGTCGTGGCAGACACAGACAGCTTGAACGGCCTGTTTCAGCCCACCCCCCAAAGAAAGGAAAAAGAGAGGCAGACAAACTGAGACGCAGAGTAAGTGTCTGCGAGAGAGAAACTGACACCTGAGACAGTGAAGAGTCCACACACGAAGAGACAGAGAAAACACGAAGAGACAGAGAGATCTCCAGAAGATAAGTGTTATGACAGCAGAACTCACTTTAATGGTTACATAATCCCCCTATGCTGCAAAATCAGGGCCACAGCACTGAATTATTACGCCGTGCTTTCGTACTCTCAGTGAAGCAGAATATGAGATGTTACACCTGCATTTTGTTGTGTAATTTGCTGTTTTATACTGGAGTTGATTCGAGAGGCTGCAAATGATAATTACTCACTTCCCCACAACACATGAGCTGATTATGGTCGACATTTATAATCATTCTAAATGCCAAAACAGGCAATGCTGAAAACACTGCGAAGAATCTTTTCATCGTACTCCAAATCATACTTAAAAGAAATGTAAAGATCCATACATTACATTAGATTAGATTAGATTAGGGTTAGCTAATTACATTAGGTTAGCTTTGATTTCGACCTAATGTTCTCCACATCTAGTGGTAGCCTTTAGCTGAGTCTTCCTCACTGCATGACAAATACCACTGGAAGACAGGTACACTTGTCTTTAGATCGTTAAGGTTTTTTTTTTTTAAGTCACAGTTAAATATTTACACAAGTACAAAGGCCATTTGCGCCAAGATTTCGGTACATTTGTTGAACTGTGAAAATTGTTTTTGAGCCCAAAAGCAATCCAGAGAACCGATTCCTGGTCTTCTTAAATATGGTGGTCTGGGGTCTTCTGTGGTGTTCAGTGCTTCCACCGAACTGTAGTGTGGTCTGCATCAGGCGTGGAAGCTATCCGCCATTGGCACGTCATGCCAAGTAACTATATGGCTAAAAATCTTCTTACATGAGAATGGCATGGCCCCTGGTTTGCAGGTATGGCCAGGTATCTGGCCATTTCTTTCCATGGAGGCCACGCACTTGCTTGTTCAGCCTCTTGTCATCTTATGATTTGACTTTCACTGTGTTCCACCAGAGCCCTGCAACTGATCCAAAATGCAGCTGCACAACTCGTTTTCAATCTCCAAAGTTCTCACACATCGTATTTCTGTATTCACTACACTGGCCTCCTGTACTCTGCCCACATCAGATTTGCACCTTATCAAACCATTCTCTGCACTATGTTCCCTTCGACCCTCCAGCACAACTTCCTTGATCCCTCGAGGAACAAGGAAAAGACCTGCATTGAGACTCTTCTTGGTACTAGCACCCATAACTGTCCAAACAGCTGAGTCTCTCACTCTCACTCTCACTCACCACCGTGGTCCGGGTTCAATTCCCAATCAGAGAACCAACCCCAGCCACTGGAGAGCCAGTGCACTCTCAGTGCCGGTCCCAAGACCGGAAGGGCATCCAGCATAAAAACTTGTGCCTGAATCAAAATATTTGGATGGGTGATGCCCTGAATAGGAGCAGGCGAAAGAGGAGAAAGGTATTCTTAGACACTGACCTATTTGTATTAGCATGAGGATGTGTTTTTGGTAGAGGCTACAATGCACTTCTGGATAAGGGCGTCTGCCAAATGCTGTAAATGTAATTATGCTCTCTTGGAATCCCACTACAGGTGGCTGTGGCATCACTGGGGTTTGTTCTCTCAGTTATAGGTCAAACAGATTGCTCTTTATAATGCAGTGCAATTTACAGCCCAAAATGAAGCCTCCACCGTCCCACCATCTATTCTCAATGGCGCAGAGAACCCATCATGCCTAATTTTCTGGAAGAAACAGCCAGGAGAGAGTGAGATAGAAGATACTGCTCTATGCTCTATCACTGACCTGTGGACTGTGGGTTCTTATCAGATGGTGCCATGCTGCTGTGCTGAAAGAGGTCCTACTTTAATGAGCTCTCCACTGAGACAGCTGGTGTGCTAGAGCATGCTAATCTACTCTAGTCTGGTTTGACTTTCTGGTCTAAGATCAGCTTTCTGGGACTGTAATTATATTCTAAGAAGGGCAAAGACCATAGAGGACAAGGAACTGCAGTCACGGGCAACTTGCAAGCTACATCAAGCTGGAAAGTGCACTAGAAAGGGCCAGGTCTACTTCTGATGGATGACCGGCTACACCATTCCAAAAACACACCAGCTATATTGAGCCATATAAGCAATACGGCTGACACACACACATACATAGCTTTAGGATTTACATGGGTGTGGAAAACCCTGAGAAATTTGCGATAAGCATTACTCACATAGAGGTAATGGTATGGGCAATCTTCTTACTGTAAAAGGGTTCAAAGACAATTCCAGGAACATGTTTAGCCATGGAGTCTACTTTTTATACATTATGATTAAATTTTCATTCCTCAATAAACTTTGCTCTGACCCAAATCAATATCAGTATCATTAGAAAACTTCTACAAGAGTGTTTTAGCCTTTGAACGCAGCATCGTAAATCACCACTCACTGTCACTCCTACAAGTCCCAAAGAAAGTAAAGAAAGTATGGTTACAAAATATGTGGCTTCACTGATATGAATATTTCATACACAGAAAGACGGTGTATGCCTCATAGAGACTGGGGGGCTCGCTAAAATCCACACATACACAAAAGCACGCTGCTCTGCATTCAAATCCTGGACCTTCCTGACTTCCAAATGAGCACTGGGGACACGCCGCGCGTAGCCGAGTCTAATTGAATTTCATCATTTTCTATTATTTGTTTGTCATTTTTAATGAAAGCACTTAGCCTTTTTTAAGCCACATCTTCCTGAGACCTTATGAATATTTAACGCCCAGCCAGACTGTCTCATCACATGAGCAGTCCCTGATGCTCGCAGCTGCTGGACATGGAGGGGTGACAATTACTGAAAGCCGCAAGAAAGCCATCCAGTGAAAAAAAAAGAAAAAAGGAAAAAAAAAAATTAACCAAGAGCGGTAAGGTTACAAAAACAGCACTGTGCAAAATGTCAACAATTAGACTGGGTGGCCGTTTCAGCCTGGCTAATGAGTCCATTAGCAGCTACGCTGTCTAAAGGACGCTAGCTGGGGAAAAAAAAAGCGAGACTCATTTCAGTGCATTCTCAATGGGCTGACCTTTTGTTTGCTGAGCTCTGAAACCAAAGCAAGTGAGCTGAGGGGGAAAAAAAAGTGCTAGTGAGTGAATCATCCAACTTTTGTTTCCAGTCAGACTGCCTCGGTGGACGGAAAGATTCGAATGACAGTTAGATAAGTATTAACAGCACCTCAGCTACACACCTGGACACAATTATGATCGAGATAGCACTGAAAAACAGAGAGGCAGACAAGCTAATCGGCCCAATTTTAGCTCACAGCTAATATACACTAAGTTGAGACTTGTCTCCTCTAATTCTTTGATAAATAAACCTTTTATCAGCACATAACCGTTGTCCTTCACCATTCTTCTTCCCACAGCATCTGTCCCTGGCTCCTAGCTAAAAATCAGCATTGCTATTGAACATGTTTACCGTCTGCTATAAGGAGGATTAGCAATTTAATTCCTGGGGATTTATCGAAGTCCAATAATCTTTCTCCAGCGCTATGAAGCCTCGAGCACAGCTGTCATCTCATTCCAGGTAACCTCACAGAGCTTTCACAAATACCTACTAAGATGTCTGCGGAAAAAAAACTGGCACACAGTTTCAAAATATGCTACAGGGCCTGCATGGTCTGGATCTGCTTCTAAAGAAAAGAAAAAGAAATGGATCGTACATGTCATGCCTCGCAGACAAAGTGCTGTAAACATTGTATTTCACCACATTTGCGCTTTAACTGAGAAAACGTTCCAGAAATCGAGGACGCTTACAGTATAGCCTGCATTTCCCCCGTAACAAAGATTCATTACAATCAGAACTAGCTTCTAATATTAGTTAATAATTCATACATGTATCTCAATTGAATTGTGATGGGCTATAATGAGAAATGAATGTAATTAATTGCAACTTATGCTGATGAATAGCATTATGGAGAAAGACCTGATAACATAACGGACATCCAGCTGCAGAGAAGATGAAGGTTGGCACCTGTTACGTGTTCTTTCCAGCATGGATACGCGGATTGCTCGATCGTTGCTGCCTTCCTCTGAGAATATACATTGGGGTGTTTTTTAAATCTCATAGTCATAGTAAACTACCACATTTCTACTGCCAAACAAAGCCATTCCTGTTTAAGGACGCCGCATTTCTTACGCAAACACTGAGACAATGGAGCCACTCAGCATCCATTAGAGACGAAGATATTATCGCTGTAACATAAATCTCCATCGTCCCTCCAAAGGTCTGTTCGAGAGGAACGAATTGCTATAAGTTGTGGAGGAATGAGGGCAAAAATTACTCAAAATATATCCAAAATCTGATTAAATAAGTCAAAAAAGACAAAGAGGTATGATTTACATTGGACAATACTATACTCAATGAAGACCTATGAAGTGTAGTAATGTTACCTTTCTTTGAGACTATATGAGACGCACAATAAGAACAGCTGGATTTAGTTCAGCATCTGCATTTGAAATGAAATTTGGAAGTCAAGACACACGAATGTTCCCACTAGACGTCTGAATCTGCAGGCAGGGTGAAGAAAAAAAACCTGAGGCAAAAGCTTTGAAGAAAGTTACATCTCAATAACGTCCTCTCTAACCAGCAGGAGTAGAGGCTTAGGATGAATAGGTGTGACTCACCAATGCCTTAAGCTATTCACACACACACACACACACACACACACACACACACGCACACACAGTAACCACGATGTAACAGCTTCGGTTTGGACCAAAATGTTCTGAACAATTGTATAAACATCTTCTGCTCTGTTGAACAGGCAGCCAATGCCAACCACGCCGCAAATCATCTCAGAATGTACAGGGACTCAAAATAATGCAGCGAAATGAATTTAGCTTCGAAAAACACCGGCACTGAGACACCAAATACTGCAAGGGTAATGTCTGGGGAGTTCATTTATGTGCCACAGCTTATTCTGACTTCCTGAATCTGATTGGTCAGGAGGTGTTGGTTCATTTTCTGTAAAATACCCAATATACATTACATTAATGTTCCATTTCGTTATAATTTCTAGAAGCTCATTCACAGGAACTTGTATAGAGCATGTGGTGTTATTTAACAAAGAAAAAAACATATAATCGTAGATCCGGTGACGTTTTCCGTAAGAAGACGTTTATCAGCGCTTTGGAACAGTCAAACCAGTGGCTACATTTATAGAAAACAATAATCTACGACGGTTTCTTCATTGTTTGCTATGTAACTAGAAGAAAGCTTAATGATACAAAACGATGGCACTGGAGACTCCTTCCTTTTCTGTTCAATAAACGTCTCCTTACAGAAATCTTGACCATATCAGTGATCGATACATTTTGTAATCTGTTTATCATTTGCCGTACGTATAGAATAGAAATCCCAACGAAATTCAATCGTTATGGAAAACTAATCAACACCTTCTGACCAATCAGAATTGGGAATTCAACTGCGCTGTAATACAAACGACTTTACTGAATGTGTGCAGACTTTTTGACGTTGGAGGGGAACCAACCCCAGACACATGAGGGTTGCACGAACCAGTGCACTCTCAGTGCGGGTCCCAAGCCCGGAAAATGTGGAGGATAACAGGATCAGTCGAAAGAGGAGGAAAAAAAAAAGAATGTTCTCTCATTAGTTTCGTGCAGAGTACAGAGAAGTGGATTCAGACCATGGACTCTACTACACATTCGACACAGATCTATAATATGGTCTACGTTCTCTCGTAATATATATGGTAAGGTACTCACGTTGGCAGTAGTCCTTGCCCTCTTCGAAGCCCGGCTTGCAGATACAGCGCCCGATCGGTACCAGCCACCCACCATCGGCACTGCAGTACATCTTCGGTGACTCAAACTCCTCCGAGTCGTTAACGCACGATCCATGCACCTCAACAAGTGCCGAATCTCCCCCTGTCACTGTATCGGGGAAATGTGCCAGGTTGTGCACAGCAGCCGGACACTTCTTATAGAAAACCCGCAGTGAGACAAGAGCGATGCATGCACCAACATCCTGAAAGGCCAAGTAGAAGCCCTTTTTGCTCAGGTTGCTGATATCCCGAACCTCGGTGTTCAGTTTCATGACGCGGTCGCCAACGTCGGTCTGTGTGAAGCTCTCATCTGCAGCGATCGTGTCGATCTTGACGTACTGGCTCTCCTTGATGAACCACAGGTTGTCGTTGTTGGACTCATGGTAGTACATGTTGAACGTCTCTTTGCAAGTCCCAGGGACTCCGGGAAGGCTGTTGCAGTCACGCAGCGTGAACTTGATCTCGATGTAGATGCGCTGAGCGCCATGGCGGGCGATGTGGCGAGTGCGGAGCCAGTTGTTCTGGTTGGCCTCCATCACGTTGCACACTTGGTACGAGCGCATGGGCGTGTTGCGCTCGTCCATCACGCTGATCTCCTCCCACTACAGGGGGAGCAGGAAACATGTTAAACGTTAAGGGGTACATATAAAAATCCTTTGTGATATGTGATTTTTGTTTGCTACAGCAAAATCCTACAGTGTGAAGCTGACTTTACGCGGAAAAAAATCAGCTAAATCTTGAACTCTAAGGCTTTCTTTAGCTTGCACCCTCGGGTGGAACCATCCATGCACAACACCTTGTTAGTACCTTGTACCATCCAAAGAACCCTTGAGTAACGTTTCCTAAGATTATACTTACTCCCTGCTGGTGTTTTTTTTTTTTTTTTTTTAAATAAACAATAATGTAGATTAATCTCAGGTTAGCTTTATAACCTACTACATTGTCCTGCCCCTATATAACTTTGTGTTATAGCCGGGAACTTGCATTAACTGTGACCAAAAGACAGTATTGTGGTGGTACATTCCCAATTAGCCAAAGAGTTGCATGTTGAGACCTACTGTAAATGGCACACATCGTGCTGATGTTGGCCAGATGTTTGTGTGCTATATGGGTATGCTAAATACTACTGTGGAAAAACCGAAACCTTCGCTTAACCTCAGAAACCGAAAAGAAAACTTTTGCCTCTGTTAGCTTTTCAAATGACAGCTGCATTTTGTGGAAAGAAGCATTTTTTCCCCCTCATGGGGAGCAGCATGATGTCCTCAAAATGTCAGAAATATCTGTCTAGCTAAATACGTTCAAAGCTCAGAACCCAAAATAAATCAGCATTTTGTGAAAATAAGCTGAAAATAATCTGTTTTTAATGGGGGCCAGGAAACAGTCCATGAATGTTAATGGGTTTTCAATGAATTTTCATATTATAATCTCATATCATAAGGTATTAGTGTGGGAATGTGTTAGTGTATGTGGGTGAGTCGGTGCAACTTTGCCTACATCTGCTTTCACTTGTGTGAGGTTCTGTACCCGAGGACACTTCTCACATGAGTAAGAAAACATCTCAATTTCTTAAAGAGAAAGAAAATAAACCAGGCAGGAACAATCCCTCAAATGTCTGATCCCCCCAAAAGATTCCGATTTAGCCAAATAAAACTCAGATCCCAGGGTTTATGGATCTCATTTCGCCACGGAGATACATTAGGAAACCGCCGTCTCAGTTAAGAGCTTGAGTGATGTGAGTTACTGTTAAATGAACTGATGTCTGGTTAGGCATCAAGCTTTGGGCCATAACATAAAAATCTCAGGGTTCTCGAATGTCTGTATCACTAAAGTCATCTCTTTAAAGCTTTTCCCTTCCTGTCTGAAGCTAGCCAAAGGAGAACCACAGTATTTAAGATGTATTTATTTGAGTAGCTTTTAACCTGCTGAACAATTAACAAGTCTAGACAAATACTAGGCTTTTTACAGGTTTAGTTTTGCATGTACTCTACTTGTGTTTCCTTGTAGATAATATACTTAGCTAGTTAGTCTGCATAGGCTTTTTTGGTAGCAAATTAATATAAAGTATGGTATATGAACCAAAATATGAAGTAAAATATCGTATTGCATATTCAGAGTTAAAATAAAACACAAAATAACTGAATGCGCTGGATCAAGTGCTATTCTTTAAGCTGTTGAATAATGACGGTGCAAACATGGCACAAAGCCAGACTTGAAAGTCTATTGATACCTATTAGATTTTAGCTCTCCTATCTAATATAGGAACGTAATATGAGGCTGCATCCATGGTCCAGTTCGACTACGTTTGCCTAGCTTCACCACAGGAAACCGTTTGAACACACCCAAGATGTATCAAAAGAAACTTTCCAAAGAAATTCTGAAGCGAAACTATTTTCCACGCTTACTCTGCTCATTTGAACCGGAGCTTTGCGAGGCCGTTCCTCTAACCTGCCATGATGTTATAGGCAATAATGACATGATTACAAATGGAGTACAGTTAAAATATATCAACTGAGACACAAGGGTCAATTATAAGTATGGGCTGTGTTTAAACAGAGACATGTGTGTGTGTGTGTGTGTGTGTGGGTGTGTGTTCACTTCAGTCCACAGGCGGACATTGCAGATCACATCAACGTTGCTACGGAATGACTTTCTGGATGGAAAAAAAAAAAAAGTCTAGCCTTCCCTAGAGTGCAATGATCGTGACATTTGGAGAAATAATCATCCGGTGAAAAAGACAGGCTTATGAGTTCCTGTTTATTTATTTTCAAAAGTTAGTCTGCGCTCAACTTTTATATTTCCATTGGGAAGCCGCGGCTGGGAGTTAGAAACTATTTTACAAAGTGAAGTTTTTTTAGCAGGGTGTCTGGCACACATACACGCACATCAGACGCAACACGTAATAACTGCCATGCCATATGGCGAGCTGAGTCACCGTATAAACGACATGCAATTACCATAAAATGGCTAGCAATCGCCCACATACACAATGGTACATGCACAAGGTTAAAAGCATTCTGTTTAGACAGGAGGTAAAGGTTAGGTACTTTCAAGCAGCAATGCTGTCAGGAGGATAATGTGGGTGTCTGGTTCCCTGCAGCCCTTGGCACTTTGAGAAAAAAAAAGCCTTAACTCCACTCATCAGTCATTTTTCGGCATTGCCTGGCAA
Organism: Pangasius elongatus; assembly: GCA_033441825.1. Classification (NCBI taxonomy): domain Eukaryota; kingdom Metazoa; phylum Chordata; class Actinopteri; order Siluriformes; family Pangasiidae; genus Pangasius; species Pangasius elongatus. Next base: position 24,355,555 of record JAKKZN010000004.1, read on the forward strand.
CTCTGAAGAAGGGTAAACATGTCAGTTCTCTGGCTTAACAGAATTTCCAACAGTAATTATCTGGTAGTTTAAGATCATTACTGTCTTTAAGTCCACAAAAGAACATCTGTTTTTTGAAAGGAGGGGTTCTTTTTGAACAACACATGATTAGGAATACCTGTTTCCTGGAAGCCCGATGTGAACCGTCCCTGTTGGGTTTTAGACACACACGCACTCACACGCACACATCTGAAATGAACTTTAAGCAAAACCAAAGCCAAACCTTCACATCTGGCTTGGGGCTGAGGGAATTGGTTCTGACCTGCCAGGNCTAAGGAAAAATATTCAGCGGAGCTAAGCAAACAACCATGGGAAATGACTGCCTTTGCTCCAAAGGTGGGTCTGGCTGTTGAAGGTCAAAGGTCAGCATGCTAATCTCCATGTATGCCAGCCAAGACACAACAGAGAAAGTCCCAAAGCTCAGCACCTTCAAGTGGTCACCTCAGTGGGGAAACTACTATGAGTACTTTGATTGATTTATCCTTAGTAAACACTTCATGGTGGATCCACCTATCCCCACTAATCCATTCCAGATCACCATACACACACACACACACACACACACACACACACACACACACACACACACACACACACACATTCACAGCTATTTTAGAGTACCCAGTCCACCCAGCGGGATGTTTCTCGGAGGTGGGAGGAACCCGGAGGAGGCCCCATGTGGACAGTCACCCCAGATCAGGATCAAAATGAGGACCCTGGAGCTGTGAATTGGCAACTCTACCTGCTGTATTACTGTGCTGTACAATCTGGGCTAAACACTGATGCCAGCTGGAGACTTGGAGAAAAGCTCACTCGGTAGCACAGCAACAACTTGTTTGTGCTTCAGGGGCCCAAAATCTTGTCCATCATCAATGGTTATTTATGGGCTCCTGAGGGGCACAACACAAAAATCATTCACTCTATCACTGGGAAATCTAGGAGTCCAAGACAGCAAAATTGGCCATGCTCCCTGGCTGTAAGAGATGGCATTACTCTCTCTTCTGTCAATCTGAGCAACAACAACCTTAAGGGTAAAAACCTCAATATTAATGAGAATGGGATAGGATGTTTGGAATGAGATGCTCAGTACTCAGGTGTCAACATATTTTTGGCCATATACTGTATTTGAGTGCTGCAGACAGCCCAGAGACCAAGTGCATGACTTTTTGCCCAACCACCGCTTCCCATTTGGCTAAAGTTAAGGCTAGGTACATACAGTAGCTTCAGATTAACATAATCTGTTCAATCACCACCAAAAAAGTCTCAGAGAGTTCATTTGTTTTGGAGAAATGGACAGAGAAGAGCGCAACTGTCGCCATCCTCATCCTTAGCAATGGCTTCTTTACTTTAGCTGTCTTTCTACTTTCTTCAAGCCAAAGGGAAATAAAAATCTCAGCTCTGCTAGATCATCCTGACCTACTACACCGAACGTTCCCAAACAGACCTTTGCAAAGTAATCTCCACATTCCCACCAGACTATCATGCCTGCTAATCTCCTTAATGTAAATGGAGGATGCTTTAAAGTGGTACGGTAGTCACTAGAACCCACAAATCCTTCCTTACACTTCTACCATGCACTCATTGTACACTGATAAGTGTTTTCACAGCCATCTGACTCAACCATGCTGTGTGCTAAATGTCACTGTAGCTCTCAGCTCTTTTGGACACGGATGGCTGAATCACATTTGCACCTAAATAATGGCCAGTTAGATAACATGGACAGCATTATGTTAGCATTATGTAAGCCCAGTTTTGGTCCCAAAATTTGGGCCTGATGCTGTAGAAAAATGAGGTTTAATACTAGGGCCAGTCTTGGTAGGGGTGTAAATAAATTGCTGTGTATTTGTCTGTTTGTGAAACAAGTACGGAGATCCGATCCAGCTTCCGGCTGCTCCGTTAAATCATTAAAACAGGTGGCTGTGAAATCCTGAAGATTGATTTCCTTTAAAGCCCAGTTTGACTTTCGCTAACTTGATTATTTTTAGCCCGTGCCGGGTGCATTATAGAAACGGAGAGACGAAGCAGCTCTCCTCTCTTCTCCTTAACCTTATCCTTCTCTCTCTCTCTCTTTTACAAACAGAGGATCATGTTGTGTTTTAAGAAACCTTATTCGTAGCTTCTTCGCCGAATAAGAACGGAACTGCGTCTGGCCATAGCACTAAGCACTAACCATCGCTTTAGTAGAAAATATGTTAGGTATTTAAACCCTGGCTGTCTGAAGAAATCCTACAGATGACCTTGACTCACACACACACACACACACACACACACAGTGGACACGTACAAAACTTCAGAACACGGTTTCTACACAGTGCGCTTTTCACTTGCTCATAAATATTCATGAGCAGGTGGAGCTCGACTTCCTGCTGGAATTCATTCTGTTGATGTATTGCATTTTCCCTGTGATTATGAGTCTTGGACAAAAAAATCCAAAACACTTTCTTTTCCATTGGAAGGAGAGAATTTGGACAGAATAAAATACAGTTCTGGTTTCATGCACAGCATGCTTAAAAACATCACTAGTTCTGTGATCAAACTGCCTCCCATTGGCTTATATAGAGTATTAGTGTATTTGGTGGATGCACCAAAATGCACTCGCGTGGATGACCAGCTGAAATTGTTGATTCTGGAACTGAGAGCGCGCAGCATGGAAGCTCATGTCTGTAAACACCTCAACGGCTTACAGTATAACGCACTGATTGGCCTTCCTTAGATGGAGAATCCTACATCTGCAGAATTTATTTTTTCCTATTGACAAGCTCTAAACTTTCTGATAAGCTAGCGGTCCAGTATGTGTGGGGCTTGGAGGAGTGTATCAGGCTTCAAACTGCGATATCATGTAGCACGATCGGTTGAGGGGCCGCAATCGGTAATTGTACACCTACAAACAGTACATTCTGCCTGATCAAATGGCCAATATGTGTGTAAGGTAACTGGCGGCTCCATATAAATGAAAACACTTGAATAGGGTTAAAATATATTGAGCTATTGATGCTTGGTGGCTCTTTAGTGGCTACTCACCCCTTCCGCTGGATACGCCTCCCATCCGAGGTCCCCCAGAGCAGACATCGAGTCCAGTAACGTAACTACAGAGCGGGAGAAACAGGAAATAATTTAGTTTAATATTTCAATTTAATTTGATGTCACTGACATCAACATTTGCAATTGTTTTCTGGCTTGTACTCAATTACTACCTGGTACACGCAATGCTCCTAATCTCAATTTTCAATTTTCATCCCCCTGGGGGAAAAAAATCACCAGGAAAAACTGCTGCCCTGGGAGTCTTTCAATAACAAACCACTTGAGAAAGTGTGTGTGTGTGAAAACAACCCGTAGCTCGCGCTCTACATTTCAGCACCAGGAGTATTAAGGGAATGCGAAGCACTTGTGGAGGTCATGTAAGGAAATGTATATAGGAATGTTATATAAGGCTCCTCTTTCAACACAGACACACTCCGCTACTCCTTGTCCCGGGGCTCTGAACTATGTTTTCCCAGTCTGTTCTGCATTCCAGCGTAATTAAGGTCTTGGCACCGCACGGCATCAATTTTTCATTAGCTCCCATCTGCAGATGCTGCCGTCCACACTCAGGACCTGAGCAGAGTCGACGAGGAGTGCGGCGAGATCTGGCTCGGAACGCAGCCGAGTCATGCTCACACGCGCACAAACACACACACACACA
>JAKKZN010000004.1:24382463-24393485 GCA_033441825.1 Pangasius elongatus
TTTGAGCTCTACCAGATCCTGAAGCTCGTGGCCAGAAAAGTGCGCAAAAATATCAGACGCTGTGTGTCCTCTTCCATCTGAAACCAGGACTAGGTCATCAAATGATGGTGATTAAATGATGAGCAGTAACAACAACAACAACAACAACAACAACAAAATCATGGCTTGATGATGCTGGTATTCTGCAGCCAGAGGGTTTTGGGGAGAGAGGAGTGTGTGAGGTCAGGTGGCAAAATAGAGAGCACAGAGTCAACACATTTAACAGGTGGTTTAAGGTCCCGTGTGGCTGACCACTCAGATATCTCGATAAGGGAATGGAGAAGAAGAAGAAATGGAATCTGGGGATTAGAGGGGGGAAAAAAAGAGCCTACAAAGCTTTACAGGTCAGTGGATGGGAAAAGGTCTGAGTATTGATTTTGTCAGAGGTGCTATTGTGGCACATGGACACAAGGTAGAGGAATTTTTTTTTTTTTGGTTTGTGATGGCAAAGATGACCTTCTTTGGATCCTCTGAGATGAGGTGACTGGCTCGGTAAGCTTAGAAATCCGAGCGTGGAGCTCGGCCCTATCAAACAAAAAGGGGTTTTGGTGAGCTGGACCCTGTATTGAATTTAATAAAGAAGCAGAGAAGGAGAAAGAGCGTTGTCTGATCAGACAGGATTGGCAGGTCAAGCGCTCAAGATGACTCATTTGTAGAGAGTTTCTCACTCAATATAGCATTAAATATGTCTATTGTCATCAAGATATCCCACTCAGATGGAAAGAATAATGACTAATACCATACACACACATACACACACACACACACACACACACACACACACACTGTGTAGCTGGAGGTCAGCTAATGATAACACACCTCTATAAATACACCTCTTCCTGTTAGAGAACAGCAAAACGAGCAGCATCATGAAGACCAAGCAGCCATCAAAACAAGTCCAAACAAGTACAACGTTCTGGAAAAATGCTAATCAGGGTTTGAGGCCAAGGGTAACTCTCATCACGATGCTCCCACCACCGTGCTTCACACTTAAGTCGATTTAAGTTCCAGATTGTAGCACTGGAAATTGTGGAGAAGTTCAAATGCAAGCCCCTGTAACACACCTGATTCTGTTAGCCATAGCTTTGCAAGCATCTGAGCGTTAGCATTAGTTAGCTGCAGCTTAACCGAGTGCAGAGGTTTTATTTTATTATGCAATGTTATAGTTGCACTGGTACTCTGAAGCTTCATGAGAAGGTACTGGAATGTTTAATTACATAAAAAAAGCCTTCTTCTTATGTGCATTGGCCATTTTATCTGGTACGTCAAACATATAGATCACTTTATAGATATACAATTACTGATTATTGCCCATCCATTGCTCTGTCCATCAGTGGAAGGGGACCATGCTAAGAACAGATTTGTGTCTGGGTGGTGAACCATTCTCTACATAGCAGCGACACTGGCATGGGTGGTGGCATGGTAGTGTATGTAGCACTTATGCAACTGTATCAGGCCATCAGGATCGTATTCATGACTCATTCCGACTCAGACCCATTCATTAATTTCTTCAAAGCGAATTGCAAAATACAGCCCAAGCTCTATGTGAGCAAACTCTCAATTTACCAGAGCAGACAGGACGTGGTATTGATTAGGGGAGGGGAAAATCCATTACCGTGGGCTATTCTTAATCCCGTCTCCGAAGGATGCCACTCTCATTGACCAACGCAGGACAGATTGACTAGAGGAAGCGAAGACATGCAAAAGAAATTCCCAGAGCTATCTCCGAACCCCGCCTGAAAGTAAGAGGTCACCGTAAGTGGCTCGAAAAAAGCAGGATAACACACCGTCAAGAAGATGAGTTTAATTTTATCCTCGTTTGACAGGAAGTCTGCATCCTTTCCCCCTCCCCAACAAATTTTTACAAACATTTTGATCTTAATTTGGAATGGAATGTCTGGACTTTGACATTTATAATGACAGTGAATTAGGGAGGCAGTTTGGCCCTAAACACTTTAATTATGTTAATAACCTGAACTTCCAAAGCTTCAGGAGTATTCTTACCCTCCAAAAGCCGCAACCAGGAATGAGCTGTAATGCAAGACACACTCCAAATAAAGATAGATGCTAAATTAAGATGGTGTTATGATACGTTGTTGTTGTATGCTGGGTACTGGAGCTGCAACTATGAAGTGTAGACAAATCATAGACTCTGTTTTTACACTGTAGAGACTTTAGTGTTGCATGAGTCGGCTAATAGATGCTTCCAGTTTGCGCACGCTGTTGCTTTCAGGAGCATGGACATTTGAGCAGATGTAATTTTGAAAAGCACTCACACCAAACATCCTGGAATACCCACAGCGACCATCAGCGTTACTCCCAAACCATGCAAGTTAGCATGTAACATTGGGAAATTGCAGACTTTAACATCAAACTGGGATTCCTGATCAAGAAAACGGTGCAGTTTCAAAAGTGCAGTTCATAACTTTGGGTGTAATTAACACCGTTACCTCATTTTCAACAGTAATAATGCAGGACAACCTGTAGTGCCTTGATTCTACAAAACTTTAAAAAGAAAGTAGTGGGTCTTCCCCCATAAAATTGGAAGCACACAATTGTATAGGACGTCTTTGTATGCTGTATCATTACATCAGAGCGCAGTGAAGGCATCAGCGCCTGAATGAACACAAGTCCCCACAGCCACCCTCCAAAATCTAGTGGAAAGCCTTCCCAGAAGAGTGGAGCTCATTATAAGAGCAAAGCAAAGGACTAAATCTGGAATGATGTGTTCAAAAAGCGTTAGTCAGGTGTGTTCACAAACTTTTGGCCATATAATGTACTGTATATCCCAAATCAAGGCTTTAAAATGCTTTATACATGCCACCATACATAATACATTGTTGATTCCTGTTTCGTACATATGATAGACGTTTCACACAGCCGCCTCCCCTTTCATCCCAAGTGTAAGGTCGACTAGTCAGTGCAAAGCACCAGGACCTCCATATGGATTGCCGAGCAGGAACAAAGCCGTGGTCTCTCGGCATACAGCTCACGTCCTCGATCTGGATCCTCCATGCAAATGAGATTGGCCTTTTCGCTAATCATAAGTCCCATTAGCAGCCGAGCTGGCCATTATTATTGCATTTGCGCATCACTATCGGCAGCCCGAGTGCAAACACGGTCTCCTGGCTCACTCCTGTCAATCAAATTTGACCTCTACTGGTAGGACTTTAGGGCCTCGAGCTGCATTTGCGCTCAGACAATTTGAAGAAAATGCTCGTTCCATTCACATGTCTCAAAAAATGGAAATACCGACCACAAGTGTTGAATTAAATTGTACGGATGACTTGTTGTATAAGCGAAATGTCATCAGTCATCAGGCAGCTGTAGCTCCTCGACTGTCCTTGTCCGAAGCAGGTATGTCACTGAATATAATCTGCCGGTTTCACACAGAATCGATTCCCTCACAGCTCCTCTGGCTAAGAGGTGAGTTCGGCTCTCTGTTCATATACCGTATGTCTATAGAGCTTGCCACAGGACACGTTCTGATATGGACAAAATGGTATGTTTTTTTTCTCTTAAACGATACAACACATCTAATTATGTGCAAGATCACCCACAATCCCTGGAATATACTGATTACAGATACAGCACGCAGGCCAGGAGGGGGCGATCTGATACAACCTTGACTATTTGCAACGACTGCCTAGTGTGAAATTGCTTCTCAAGTCAGCCATAAAATGACATTGTGAGTGTGCAATGGCACTTAACCCATAAATAACCTGCGATTACAGAACATTAATGGACAGAAGACAGGGATCTCGATCAAATCTCGAGAGTGACAGAGTGGGAATCTGGTTCTGAGGCGTGCTAGTAGTGTCGGGTTTTGTGCTGCACTAAAATTAGCAGGTTTGCGAACAGTAATGACAAATTAGCTGGACAATTTAAGATAAGCTAAGACATGGATTTCTTACCAGTAATGTGTTATATTATCATATTACACGGACTAGCGTTCCTCACCCGCGTTAGAACACGGATGCAACAGCGAATACGGTGGTATAACATTTTGTTACCCAAGTTACAGAGCCATAACTCTTATTTATATGTATTTTGCGCTCTGTTTGTTTTGACTGGTGCACCTTCACCTCTCAAACTCCTCCTGTAGCAGAAGGGGGATTGGGAGGGGAGCTGAGCTGCTCAGGTCTTTCTTATCAATAATGTGTTATATTATCATATTTCACGGACGAGCAGGCCAGAAAAGGTAATTACCAGTGCCGTGCTATTAAGCCTGGTTTTTATTTTCCTCGTTTTCGCCTGGCCGGCTCGGGTAGAGGGCGGTCGGCATTTATTTCCCGTCTGGAGATTTATGAATGGCCTAGCCTGGCTCAGCCAAGCCATAAAAATATAGAAAAGAAGAAAGAAAATTGCAGAAGGGGAGGGCAATGGCATCGTGTGTCGGAGCACGCACGAGACAGAATTACTGCCGAAGCCAGTAAACATTCATGCGTTTCTGTTAGAAAATTTAACCGAGGTGACAGAAAGGAATAATAACTTCATGGCCTTTTTTGTTTATGGAAAAAAAAAATACAGAAATACAGCCAAGGCTTTCGCTCACCCGCGGATTACAGAGTTGCGTACGTGAGAAGTGAAGGCACGGCGAGATCTTGAAATGAGAACGTCATCTAAATCTAGTATTCGTTCTAGATCTAAATAAGAGTCATTTGCTTGCTTAGCAAAGGCAGTGCTGGGTTAGATAACGTTGTTTGTTTGTTTGTTTGTTTGTTTACTTGTTTGGGGGGTGGTGTTATATATGAAGGGTGCTTGGACCCCGCAGATTGCTGCTTGTTGCTTTATTATTATTATTATTATATTTATTTTGCATTTATTTTTTTGTGTCTGTTGTATTTTACAATGTGTTCTATATCTACCAAACAACAACAACAAGAACAAGAACAACGGGGTCGATATTGGAGGATATGAGGCCGGAGTATTGATCGCCATTTCCTGCAATGTTGCCTCCAATCACAAACTTTATTAAGAATCTAATCTCGATCTGCCATGGAATTAGTGACCCGGCTGATGTGAAGGAAAGATTCCTAACGAACAAAAATCAAAGCCTCGCGTGCGGTGAGGTTCGACTTTGTCATGCTGCTTTAGTGCTTCTCTCCAGGTTTGGCTGAGCATCATGCTTCATAAGCTCTTATGATCTTCAAAGGAGGCCTCGGTCTTACAGTCAGTGGATTAAAGATAGAGGCTTGGAATCGGTTTTTGTTTAACATGGTAAGAACCAGGTGGGATTGTGTTAAGTGTACGTTGTGTTAATCACGGTGAATTCCCTGTGGTCCATTTAACGCTCTGTTGCATCACTAACATCAAATCTCACTAGCTTTTACTTTAATAGTGTCTCTGGATACTCTGGGATGGGACATGCTAAGACACTATTTCCTAAATGCTGTACATTTTATAGGTTTTATTCATATAATAAATGATTGATCTGAAATATCTACATACAGTACGTTGTAGTAAAGTTGTTTTTTTTTTCAGTTTAAAGTGTCTTTTACTTTCCTTGACTATCCCACACACCATAGCAGGTCTGTGTAAACTGACACAATCTTTAGCTGGTAGCTTTCACAGAGGTCTTCTGCGTAATCAGGACTCATGCGGGGGCTCCTGCATAATGAGATGATGTATGAGATTAAATTCCAGGATCAGACTGAAAGAAGAAGTGCCCGGAGTGAAACGGCAGGACGATGGCTTTTCCTCTGGATGAGTGTGCCCCCGTGTGGCGTAGAAACTCCTCCGTGACTGGGAGTGTTGTATAAAACAATGGTTACGTAATATGACGTCTAATATACTTGCTTTAATGAGATGAACTGAGACATGACACAAAACTGGCCACATAAATATTGTAATTGCTGTAATAAATAGCATAGTATATATATATACATATTCATTTTAATTCAAGAAACTACTTTATGTTACATTGAAATTAATCCATTATTGCACATCAGAGCAATGGTTCGATAGAACAGAGATAGTGTTGGACAAACACTCTTCTGCTCCATTATATATATATATCACATTCAAAGCACCTAAATAGTAAAACAAAATAAAAAAAATAACACGTAGCATGAAATTATACTGATTTACATTATTACGCATATTTGTGATTATGTACAGTATAGTTACACTTAAAGGTCTTCATGGATCTATGGCTCTGTAATGGCACCCGAGTGGTGGAATCAATCTTCCCTGGCTGGATTCACTAAGCACTTACATGTGAACAAAACAAAAGAAAAAAAAGAAAGAAAGTAAAATTCACCCCTACTACTACCTAATCTTGAACATGGACTCACCCATGGACTGGTCAGAAACCTAGCACATTGCACAATACGCATCATGCCCATGTCAATGAGTCAAAAGTCTTAAAAGTCCTAGTGGCACTGATCTGACTTTCGAATGAGTCAACATGGAAAGAAAGTGCACAGACGAAACTGGGTGAAGAATAACCACAAGACTTTTCTCACAATGTTCTGCGGTCATCTACAAGGGCAAAAGATTCTTAACCTTTAACCTTACAGTCTCAAAAAGATCTCAAAACCAAACTGAATAGTCTTGGTCAAACTTCTACACATCCTGTGTCAATCTTGGACTTCATCTGTGCTCTCCTTAGTCCCTTCTTACTTTTCTTTTTCAAACGTCTAACTGTCCATGGAATTTTCTTCTTTCCTGAGGAGCTGCTGGACTCTCCGTTGGGCTTGTCTTGCTTGGAGGCCACAGATCGTGGGCAGCGTGTTATCCGTGGTTTGATATTTGGTGTTGATGGTTTCTGGACTGGTCTTCCCTCGGTTGATGTTCCTTTGGTTGTTGTCGTGGTCATAGTCATCTTTGTTGTCGTAATTTGCGTTGTTGTCCATTGAGGCGGCTTGTTGGTATTCCCAAGCGGTTGTTTGGACGAAGATCTATGAGTGATATATGTTCTTGGTTTCCATGTGGTCGATGGTCCTTGAGGTGTTGTCGTGATCCCTGGGATTTCTGTTGTCATAGTCATTGAAGTCGTCTTGATATCAGTTGTCAGTGGCTTCCTATGTGTAATAGTAGTCATCTTAGTTGTTGGAATTTGCGTTGTTGTCCATTGAGGTGGCTTGTGGGTATTCCTAAGCGGTCCTTTAGTCGAAGATCTGTGAGTGATGTATGTTCTTGGCTTCCATGTGGTTGATGGTCCTTTAGGTGTTGTCGTGGTCACTGGGATTCCTGTTGTCATAGTCATTGAAGTCGTCTTGATATCAGTTGTCAGTGGCTTCCTATGTGTAATAGTAGTCATCTTTGTTGTTGGAATTTGCGTTGTTGTCCACTGAGGAGACTTGTTGGTATTCCCAAGCGGTCGTTTTGTCGAATATCTATAAGTGATGTATGTTGTTGGTTTCCATGTGGTTGATGTTCCTTTAGGTGTTGTCATGGTTATTGTGCTTTCTGTAGTTGTGAAGATGGTGCTTGTAGTCCGTGATTTTGGGGCAGTGGGTGCTTTTGGAGTTGTTTTTTGCAGCTTCCTTATGGTCTGTTTGGCCCAAGGGTCATCTGGATCAGAGCATATTGTAATGCCGTTTACCAAAAGGAACCTGTGAAATGACATTTTCTGTAGTTAGTGATTGCATTACATATACTACTACAGATAATGGAAATCGTCTCTCAATATCAAAAAGATTAATGAGTCTTACTTGCCTTATAGCTTTGAGGTGACATGGTGGTTTTTCAAGCACATAGCTCTCAATTTCTAAAACACTGACCCTGTCTCTGCTGGTTTTTTTACAACATGATGGTGGGCGTCCATGTCCTGCTGGAGAAAAGAAATTATATTTCAATTGAACTATAATTATTGGTTAGAGAAAAAATTCTCTAACATATTACCCTTGAAAAGACACAAGATTGAACTCTATCTCTGAAACTCATTGTGTGACTACCACATACTTTCTATATCAGAGTGAAAACTGAGGTTAGACCACAGTGCTAACTGTTGAACTTAACTGAAGAGGCAAACGCACTAAAAACTCACTCGTAGACACGCCAATGATCCACTGCATGGCCAAAACAATCCCTGCAAAGTAATTCAGCTTCATCTTGTCTTCTCCGACTCTCTCGTCTATACTGTAGAAACTTCTTTTTACCCAGAAATGTATAAGATGAAGGGGGTGAAGGTCTCAGCCCACTAACAGCCTCCACCCCTCATTGTCAGTCCCACTTAGACCTCATTCAGAGACAGGAACAGATGAGTGTTCAGTGGAAACCAACTTTCACAATGCAGTGAGAAAGACCCCTGAATGGAACATTAGGGGTGATGGAGTATATCTTCAGGCCAAGGGGTTAAACGTGGTTTAGTGCAATATTGTTTAACTTCTAATAAAATACCTAGCAAGGGTATAAGACGGGATACAAGACTTTTTAAAATAAATCCTTTGAACATGGTTCTAATGTCTTTCGAGAAGTTCCTTGTCGGCTGGATCATGACACTTTCAGCTAGATTAATATAATATAATAGATAATAGATATCCAGTCCCGTGGCCAGAAACATCTCGTTGATAAGAGAGGTCGGAGAAGAACGGCCAGACTGGTCCGAGCCGACATGTCGTGTGTCCTGACATGCGTTTCTGCTCACCACGGTTGTAAAGAGTGGTTATTGGAGTGACCGGAACTTCTAACTTCTACTAATTGCCTTCTTCTTTTATTCTTCTTCTCCATTTTTTTTCATCCTTCCTCATTCTGTGTCTATTACCCGCTGCTCAGGACGGGATGACAAGGAACACCAAAAGTTGTAAACTATATAAATATTGAATATTTTCTGGTGATGAGGTTAAAAAAAAAAAAGGGTAACAGTCTAATCAACACAATTCCATTATCATACAAGAATAGAATAAAATGTTATTTTTCTGGTAGGAATTTTTGTAATAAATGCCTACACACTACAATAGCTGCATGTAGTAAAACCAGTAGTATGATTTTTCTTGCATGGAAACTCCAACCACTTTTTTGTGTTACGGTTTACACCTACACTGTGAAAAGTATATTCCACCTCCTCAAAAAGGAGCGTGCGTCTCCACCGGCGCTGAGACAGAGCAACGCATGGCTTGATATTTTATGGCTTTTTTTTTTAAATCAAAGAAAAATACAAATAAAAAATGTCATATGTGAAAAGGAAAATGTGGAAAACGGACATAACATAGCGTAGTTTCCCAAACTGACCTTTGGTGAAATCCAGGGAATATTACAGAAGGACAAAAACTAGATAATGTCATTTTACGAGCAAATACACGACAATAAATGGACGTCCACGTACATTCAGGTTGCTTTTAGAGTAAACCACAGTCAATAGCTTCGACACATCTCTTAAAGAGGAAGCCACATTAAGGTTGCACGTAGCATTGCAGACCCCCAGCAAGACACTTATCTGGAAACTGATAGGTGAAACTTTTTTTTTTTTCAGCATGGTTACTAGGCAGCATACTCACATCACAGGAACGCCCTAACAAATCACATACACACACACACACAGAGAAGACTTTATCTCTTAATCTTACACAATCTCAGGGTATCAGTGTTTGAAGCATGAATAGACATTAGACAACAGACTCGCAACAAAAGACATTATAATCTGTTCTATCTGTCTGTATCTAGAGTTCTTTCATATTTTAAAAAGCTGGCCCCGTCACCCAGGTTTCTCCTTTACAACATCGTGAAGATCAGGCCACAGAGGGAACAGAGAACTTCCCTTCAGTCCCTTATCACCTGGAGTTCAGACTACTGCAGATTGCTTGTGGCAGATCTTTCCGTGCATGCCATTAAACCTCTGCAACTGTTCAGCCTCCCCAAGTTCTCCCACATCCCCCCATTGCTGCGTCCCTCCACCGGATTCCTGTAACTGCCCCTTCAAATTCACAACAATGACGCTTGCGTCCAAAGCCAACGACCCTTATCACACCTTTCACCACACCACATTTTCCTACGAGTGTCTAGCACGGCATGACTTGACCCACCACCCATCAAGGTACAAGGAAGACATGATTCAAGGCTCTTCTCGGTAGTCGAATGAACTTCCCTTGCCTTTCTGAACATCTGAGTCACTGGATGTCTTCAAATGAAGGCTACCTTTTCAGACCACTAATTTTAACACTGTACCATATCATACTGATTCCTTTCTAAAAGGGTTTTAACTTGACGATATCCTTAGACCTACATATTCACACTTACACGAGGATATGATTTTAATGGAGACTTCAACGCACTTCTGTAAGTCGCTCTGGAACATGAACATCTGATCAAATGCTCTATGCAGAAGAAGTCAGCTTGCCACCTGTGTTAATGGCTGGTGCTATTTTTACGCTATGGCTAGGTTCAGAAGAAGAAAACCACAAGTGTACAGCATGAGCGTTTTTTTTTTAAAGGGAGGAAGCAGCATTGTTGCACTGCAAATTACCAAGAAAGAGAGATCATCAATGTCTTGGTGCATTTCTTGGTTTTCTTTCAACGTGGACACTTGGCAGGACATGTCCACTAAAACGTGGCGACCTCATACAACAGACTGAAAAGCCGATGGAAACCAATGACAGACAGTTAGAACAAAGTTAATTTGATCTCTTATCACTCAATATCACTGCAATCAGATAGCTGAAGATCACAACAATGTTAGAGAGAGCACTATGCTACGAACAACAAAGCGAACCTCGGCTACATCCAAAGTATGTGATTTGGACAACGCAACATGATACATAATGATCCTTGCCAAAGTCTTTATGACAAATCAGCACATTACTCATTGCTGTGAAACAAATCATTCCTTCACAAAGGCCTCGACTAATTTGTAGTCTCTGTGGATGTTCTGGTAGTTGAGGAGATTTGTGTTGTGCATCGGAACTGCCTGGGGTTCAATCGTTTCATTTATTTCATGAATGTTATATGGTTTTCAAACCATTTGTAATGGTCTGAGAGTCGGACTTGTAACCTGAAGGTGAACCTGAAGGTCGTGGGTTCGAGTCTCGGGTCCGGCAGGGA
>JAKKZN010000004.1:24467852-24479086 GCA_033441825.1 Pangasius elongatus
TGGAGAATGTAAAAGCTGTGGTGAAAGAGGAATAAAACGCTTTGGGGTATGATGTTATTGGAACCATCCTGATATTTACTTAGTAACTAATTAACTAATTCATTAATGTGCGCGGGCGTCCTCGAGGCACGTGACTGACAGTTCACGCGTCACACATACGCAGCAGCCTGATGTTGCCGAAATCCCCAACGCAGGAGAGACGCACCGCGCGCAGGAAACGCGTGCGCACTGGGGCTCGTGCACACGTCCGGCTCGGGCGCAGTGGACATGTCCTCTGCGCGAACACTAGACGGCGCGCGTGGACTTCTCACGCGCGCAGGGTAAACACCGCAATCTGCTCCGAGGCTCAGTCCATCATCTAACCTGGCACACTGCAACGTGTGTGTGTGTGTGTGTGTGTGTGTGTGTGTGTGTGTGTGTGTGTGTGTGTGCATTTTTCCTTTAATTTTATCATTATTTTTTGAGCCTCAGAGTGACCCCCCCCCCTCCACACACACACACACACACACACACACTCTATATGAATAAAACACTGCTTATATTCCCTCACTCACTGTTTACAATTTTCTTTCCTTCTTTCCTTCTTTCCTTTCCTCCTTTTTTCCCCCTCTCTGGTACACTGTTTAGGTATTCCAGGACGCGGTGAGACTTTTTAGCGCGAGGTGATTGGCCGCCTCAGGGTGACGGACAGCCCCACAGGCCACGCCCCTTCGTGTTGTCGAGGAGCGCGCGCGGCGCTTTCCGCTCTTCACTCGCTGCTTGCGCGACTTCGGCGGCGCTCGCGAAACGGCGCAAATGGCAACGACCGCGTTCTCAGCCGCTTGGGCTCTCTTATTATGGATATCACACACAGCCTCGAGCGCGCGGGTTTATCCTCCAAATGAAGGTAAGAAGCACGGGAATGAACCTTTAGTATTATTACTATTATTATTATTATTATTGTTGATATTATTAGGCTCGTGCTGTGCGCAATGGAGATTTAGCGCAGAGTCGGGATGGCTTTTTAATGATTACTGTGCCACATTAGGCTCCTCACGCGCTCTTAAGGCGCACCGACACTACACAAGTTTACTAATCACCTCAGACTTATTTATTTATTTACTTTATTTATTCCTGCGTGCAGATTTTTTTTTATATCGCAGCTCCAAAGTCCTTTCAGCTTTTACGCATCGGACCGCGATCGAGCTGACTCTGTGTGTTATTAGAGGAATGCAAAATAAATAAATAAATAAATAAAATAAAAATGTAGACTTGTATAAACAATTCATTGATTTATTGATTTATACATTTGTAAAAAATTTGCTTTGATACTTTGTAAAAAAAAAAAGAAATAAAGAAAAGAAAAGAAATAATTTTCTTGTTAATGTCGCCTAATTAGTGTTGAATTCTGCACAAAAAAACCAGATGATGTTCAAACCAGTACTGTAATATGTCAGAATAAATAAATAAATAAATACAGTCACAGTGATTTCCAGAGTTTTGATATTTCCAAAATCCTGATTAATTATTTTATTTATTTATTTATTTATTTTTTTTGGGGGGGTCAAGTTGCATACTAGAATTCTTGTAATCCCATCTCATGTTCTTTTTTTTTTTTTTTTTTTTTGCTTTATTAAGCATTTTACTGGGTCTTTTATTCAGTCTGATCTGAAACACAGACTCGCATGTGATATCTCTAAGGATAGAAATCTAAAAAAAAACAAAAAAAAAAAAACAAAACAAGCAAATCTCAGTGTTTTGTTTGAATGCTGTAACCGCATGAATGTTTCAGATCAGCTCTTGGACTTCAAACGTGCATTACAGCACAGCAAACGGTTGAGGGAAAGAGGGGTCCGTACAACAGGAGAACATTCCACGCAGGGCAGCGAAACAAAACCAAAGCAGAAAAAGGAGAATTTGAGATTCTGTAGTTAGTCGAGTCTGTCTATAGTCTGTCTATAGTCTATTATACAGAACACTAGACTTGCAAGTGAGCAGAAAATGTGTTAACGGTGACGTTCAGTCATTTTAAGATAAAATCACGGTTAGATGT
This sequence comes from Pangasius elongatus, assembly GCA_033441825.1. Taxonomy (NCBI): domain Eukaryota; kingdom Metazoa; phylum Chordata; class Actinopteri; order Siluriformes; family Pangasiidae; genus Pangasius; species Pangasius elongatus. The sequence continues at coordinate 24,469,885 of JAKKZN010000004.1, forward strand.
GTGCACTTGGAGGAAATCCGCAGCAAAAAAAAAAAATTCCCAGTTATGTTAAAAAAAAAACAGGAAGGAAAAAAAAAACACTTTGTCGTATTTCTCGCTTCTTTTTGCAGTGACTTTACTGGACTCGAGAACAGTGCAGGGTGAGCTGAAATGGGTCTCCAGTCCAACAGAAGGAGGGGTAAGTCATTAAAAAAAACAAACCAAACAAAAAATAAACAACTGGTGTCTCCTTAACTGTTTCTAATTCAAGAAGACTCAATCACAGCCCATTACACTGAGCATGGGATGATGGCTTATATTATGTCATGCCCTATGAGGCATTCGTGATTCAGCCATTAAGTTATTACAGCACAGGGCCTCAGTGGAACAAGACATAAAAGTAGTTAAACAGTTAATAAGTTGCTGCTTATTGAAAAGGATTATTTGGACGGATTGCAGATGTATACTGTATGTAAGGCCAAAAACAACCAGCTTGCTCTTTTCAAAACAGCGCTGCCCAGATGAAGGCCTGTAAGTAAAATTCCAGCTTTGTCTACAAGGAAAAAAGTTCTTTCTGTGGCTTCAAGTAGCTAAACGACATTGAGAATGGCTTTACTGCTGCGACAGTTGGACCTCCGAAGGGTAGAAAGCGTCATAAATCATGACGGGCCTTTAGGGACTTCGCTGTTTGTTCGGCACTTTTCTTACATTTTGTATTATTGGCTGCGATAAATCTAAAAAAATAAATAATAATAATAATCACACTTTTTTTTCAAGCGCATACTGAAATCTCGACTGGAGTGTCAAATGATCTCTAAACTTAAAAATGTAATTTGATTTAAAAAAAACAACAACATTGGATTAAATATTGATGTTCAGATAAAGGCTCACGTCTTTGCTAATACAAATTTGGCTTCAGCTGAGTAAAGCTCTAATGGATACTTGACAATTTGACATAGCCTTGAGTGCTTCCAGATTTCAAGTGCAGTTGGGGCCAAATCTTTTGAAACAATCTGCTCCTCCAAAAAAGCCCAGAGAGGCCATAATGTTTCCAAACAAAAGAACCTGCCAGATTTCACTGTTTGAGAAAATCCTACTTTGAAAGTTTACTTTGAAAATGCTTTTATTCTGATGGGAGGTGACGGGATGGCAGATACGTGATTAAATTCTCATCAGCAAGTGATCGATGCAGTGCAATCTGAGTGTGCGGCGTGGGATGTGGTGCACCTGCTGAGACAAGGGTATCCATAACTAAATATGTCTTTCTGGCTGTCTTTCTGTCAGTGGGAAGAAGTAAGCATCATGGACGAGAAGAACACGCCCATCCGGACGTACCAAGTGTGCAACGTGATGGAACCTAACCAGAACAACTGGCTTCGGACAGACTGGATCGCACGTGGAGCGGCCCAGCGCATTTACGTCGAGATCAAGTTCACGCTGCGTGACTGCAACAGCTTGCCGGGCGTTATGGGCACGTGCAAGGAGACGTTCAACCTCTACTACTACGAATCCAACAACGACAAAGAGCGATACATCCGCGAGAACCAGTTCATCAAGATCGACACGATCGCCGCAGACGAGAGCTTTACGCAGGTGGACATTGGAGACCGCATCATGAAGCTCAACACCGAGGTGCGGGATGTGGGCGTCTTGACACGCAAAGGCTTCTACTTGGCCTTCCAGGATGTGGGGGCGTGCATTGCCCTGGTGTCTGTGCGGATTTTTTACAAGAAGTGCCCACTTACAGTACGCAACCTTGCTCAGTTTCCGGACACGACCACGGGTGCGGATACATCGTCGCTGGTGGAGGTCCGTGGCTCTTGCGTGGACAACTCAGAGGAGCGTGAAGTACCCAAGATGTATTGCGGTGCTGATGGAGAATGGCTGGTGCCAATCGGAAGCTGTCTCTGTAACCCAGGATTCGAGGAGCGAGCAGGAGCATGCCAAGGTAGGGTCTCTGTTAGCTCTGTTTGTGTCCTTTGACGTAGTCCATCATCGTTTGTCTTGTGAATGTTCACCTATTCTTTCTGGCTTGTGGGTTCTTCTGAGGTTCTTGAGCCATGTGTACCTCTCCTGGAAGAGCTACACAGGGTTCTTTTTCAGGAGCTCCGTAGTCCAATCATTGGAGATAGCATTTGGTAGCATTCCAAATATTATTATACAGCACCCACTAGGTTTTCCATTTCCAGACAAGAAATAAAAACCAAGATGTCACACTTAGAACGTGACTGTGTTGTGTTTTCTCAGCTGGACAATGTTAGAAGTTTGCTCCATTACAGACAGCTGGACACATAGCAGAGCTCAGTGGATTAGGAGGCCACTGCTGGATCTTTCTGTTCCATATCAGAATGTCTTAGCAAGAAGCGTTGGCGCTAATCGTTTTTGTTCAGGCACCAGCCGTTCGGCGTGTGCCTGCGAAATGCACTTTATATTAGATTGTAGGTTTGATTTCTCTTACACTGTCTTGCTGTCTTCCTCTCGCTGTCTGTGAAGGTGAGAGATTTTTGTTTCAGGGAACAACAAAAAGCTTGTGGGTAGAGAAGGAAAGGATGAGTAGTTGTTTCCCTTTCCTTGTTCTGCTTTCCCCTCTCTCACTTCTCACTGTCTGTGGCTTGGCGGCTTGGCTAAAGGGTTCAGAAGAGCTTCCCAGCATCTGGGTGAAGCTGAGGTCAGTGCAAATGAACAGCAAACCTTGAGATAGGTGGACAGTCGAGAATGCCCCTCTGCCCTTTTTTTTTTTTTTTTTTTACTCGCTTGTAAAAGACATCTGGTCCAAGAGAGGGTCAGAGCTTGTGCACGGTTGATAAATGGCATGCTGGCCAGTCCACTGTTGGTTATTTATGAAGGCAATCTCAGCAGGCTAATTACATGACAAATACACAACGTAATTTAGGGCTGCTTTGGGCCAGGGGGGTTGTATTGTCTCTGCAGGCGGTCTCTCGGTGAATATGTCCGGGTGGTTGCTTGAACGGGTTCACTTTTAAAAAAAATGGGCAGTTTTTCTTGTTGACTCTTTTGTTGGTGGTGCTAGGCGGCATTCCACTCTCTTGCTCCTTCACATTCTCTCTCGCTCTTCCTCTCTCGCACACTCTCTTCTCTTTGTTCAGCTGTTATGATTTAAAACGCAAAGCTGCCATAATTCAGTCAAAGCCAAAGGCCACATGGAGACTTGGAGACTTGGAAAATCCAAAATCATGTTGCAGTTTGAGTTTAGTCCCTTTTAGTTATCATATTTGGTGGCAAGTCTCACCAAACTCAAAACTTCACAAAGAAGCATCACAAAGAAGATGAGAACATCTATAATCCACTAGATTCCAAAGTAAAGGTGCAGTGGATGACTCTAGTATGCATGCTATTTTCATTAGTTCTTTTGCATGGTCCATGGCATCCATGGTGGATTAACCCATCAGATGTTGTCCTCCGCAAGCCAACAATTGACCGCATCCTCATTGAGGAAAGTTCAAAAGGTGGCCCACTCTCCCAGGGCGAGGATGAGTGTCAGTGTCTCCTTAATAAGCCCATATGGATAAGGAAGGGACTTATGGGTTCACTTTCAATGTGAGGGGTGTTGCAAGGGGGAGAGGATGATCTCAATGGGGCATCTATTGAGAATAAGGCATATGAGGCTTATAGCACAGAAGGCGTGAGTTGCACCCTTTGCCTGATTGTTGGGGATGCTCGGGATATTGGGGGGTGGCTGGGAGCGAGAAGAGAGGAACACTAGATGGGGTCAGGGGGGTCATCCCGGTTTTTCCCTTCACACCCACGCAGAGACCAGGGTCACAGACTAGATTGATTAAGACGTCAAAGTTTTGACAGCTACATCTAAGCTGGGACGATAGAGAAGGTGGACAGGATCCACGAAGACCTTAAGTATGAATGGAAGCAGAAGAAGGACATGGGATATGCGTCCGTCTTTTGTTTGTGAGAGTTTTTCATGCTCATCTGCCAGAAGGCATGAAATAAAGAAAGTGGAAATCAGGTCTTTCAACCCATTGGTGCGAGTTCTCGAACTCTTACAGCAAATATATTCCAGCTAGCAGTATGATAAGAACCATGTCAGATTTTTATCCGTCTGCAGACTTAGGTAGGGAAGAATATTCCAAAAACCGTCTGAGGCGGTATACACTTGACATTTTGGACAAAATGGAGTTATAGGCTTTGGTGTAATGAGAAACCTGCCCTTTGTGTGCTTGATATTGGAAAGCTGAGGCTGATTTTTTTTTCCTTATGGAAAATGGACATTGAGATTGTTTCAGAAGTACTTTTTTTTTTTAGACAGACTGAAAAAGCAGGGCAAAATTTAAAACATTGTATAAAGAAGTGTGAACTGTGTCGACCGACAGTGGTGGAATTGCGGTTTTAATCACACCTTGACCAAACAAGTGTACTTAATAAACAAGAAAAAGCTGAACAGTGTGTGTGTATGTGTGTGTGTGCGCTCCATGTCCATCTAATTACACAAAGCTATCGTGTTTATCTCAATCCTGTCATAATTATGAGCAGGTGTGTGGGGTTCATCATCGGCCTCAGCTGGGTCTTGTTGTTATTGTTTTTTTTTTTCCAGCAGACAATAGCCTTCATCCACTGAAAATGCTTCCCATTATGAATATTCATTACTTCCGTCCTTTTTTCCTGCGCTTTTGATGGCAAGTGCATATGTTGATTCCTGTCACGATCCCCTTCAGTTGTGCGTCCAGGGCTTCTGCGCAGGACAGTGAATGGGCCGTCAGCTGTCTTGGGTAGAAATGAGAGAAAGAGAAAGAGAGAGAGGGAAGGAAAAGGGGGTGCTCTTCTCTTTGATATCACACAGATACACCATTTGCATATTTTTGTAGGTGAAATGCAAAGGCAGCAAACTTGCGTCTGTTCCGCACAATAGCGTTCCCTTCGCTTTCTATGAGAGAGGCAGAAGAGGAGGCGTTCAACTGCTTTCTATTTTTTTTTTTTTCAATGCAGCAGGCAGTCTGGAATCATTGTGACATTTAAATTTAAATGAGATAGCTAACTGTCTCGCATTACATGCTCACATCTGAATAGGATTCGTCTGATTTCTGAATGCGACACAAGGAATTTAGCCTCCTTCCTACCAGTGCTTCAATTTGAGTGCTTGTCACTGTCAAAGTCCTGTTGTTTGCCGTGAGCGACAATGTATATATGTGTGTGTGTGTGTGTGTGTGTGTGTGTGTGTGTGTTTGCTGGCACATGGGTGTGCATTCTCCTTGACCCCATGCTGTTGATCTTGGTTGGTTGCTCATGCTCGGAAATGCCCCTGACAACTCCCAGCCCTTCACTTGTCAAGGGGTTGATGGATGATGGGTTTCCGAGTGTCCACGGTTACTGAGACAGAAAAAGAAACAGACTTAACGCCGTTTGCCCAAATCACCACATTTTGCTAGGTTCCCTTCTTACCCTTCTTACTGTTAGCCTGCTAAAACCTTATCCACACCGACACAAAACACCTTGCTAAAGTCTTGACATCTCGTACTACCACGCTAACAATACTAACAGTGTACAATGAGAAACTTCCACTTCCACCTCTGTAATGTTTGTGTAGATGATGAGAAAGCATAATTCTCTAATCCCACTAACTCACTCCGGCAGAGTAGCCTCATATTTGAGTCTTTGTGTTTCAGTGACTTGCTGTTTGTGTGCGTGAGCCGTATAGACCCACGGCTTGAGTAACTCTCTCCTCGTCCTTGCTTGTTGAACCCGGATCTTTTTAAACCAGAACACACTGGATGTTCATTTGACGAGGTGTCCATCACCATCACCACCAGACAACACTCCCCATCGGTTAGCGCCGAGCAGTTAGCCGCCGTAAATGAAGCTGGCTTCCGTCCAGGAGGGTCAGAGGTCATCTGAGTTAGCACCAGGCAGGGAACGACAGCGGGTGATCCGGAGAAGGACTAGAACCATCCTTTTCTTCGTTAAGTTGCTGCCCCATTGATTTAAATGTACACTCAGATTAAACTTGACAGTCGCCATCGCCACTGAGTGCCTTTGTCTTTGGTTTTGATTAGGACGGTGCCAACATTTCTTCAGACCAACGCACCAGATGGATTGTGGGACTCGGTGAATGCGCTTGTTTTGTTCCGCTAATGAAGCATTTGGAAAGGCGTCATAGCTTGATTTATGATGACAAATGACACAAATGAAATCCAAGTACCATTTGGTAAATCTGCTCTGTATAAACACTAGACTTGTTTCATGGCAGGGGGGGGGGATGGCTGGATTTGAAGGAGACTCTTTGTCAAATTCCCTCGAGTTTCAACATAAACACTAGAGCCCATAAACAGTGAAAGTGAGCTAATGAATATTCTTACAAAGACGTGCTGCGGAAATGCTAACACTGCTAAAAATGAAGCACAGCTAGTACAGTGCTGAGGTGCAGAACTGACACTCGCTATCTGTTTTTCCATGAAGATATACAGTGCTGTTGAATCCTCGATTCTGATTGGTCTGAAAGGCGTCGGTTCATTTTCCATAACAGCAGTCAACTGATCATTTTATATTTTAATATGTTATTGTTTCTATAGTAACAACTTACTCAGAGACTTGTGTGGTGGACATTTATGGAGGAAATGTTTACTTAGCATTTATGGAAGGAGTCTCCAGTGTCAGTATTGTAATCTAAGGCTAATAATAAACAGATTTGTTGTTATTTAACAACGATAAATATATAACTGCGGACTTGGTGAAGTTTTCTGTGAGGAGGTGCTTATTAAACATTTATGGAAGGAGTCTCCAGTGTCAACGCTTTTTTAACAGTCAGGATGGAGGGATTTGTGTTTTCTGGTTTCTTGATAACATGAAAAGCTGAAGAAAGAGGAAAAAAAGAGCGGCTGATGAGGGAATAGCTATTTATAGCTGCAGTACTTATACACGTGTTTACGTTAAATTGTCAGTATGTTTAGCAACGATGTGTGTATTTAAAAGTGGCGTTTGTTTTCCTCTCATTCCAAGATTTATCTGTGTGTTCTACCTTTATTTATTTCTCTACCTTGACACAAGGCTCTGCTCACAATCCTGAGCCATACGTAGAGCATACTTACGCATTGTCTTAAGATTATATCAGGATATAAAAACGTGCATTCGACTCCCATGCCATACGATCGCTCTTAGCTTTCATTCATTTTCTTTAGAGAGAAATATTCCTTTAACTCGCCGTCCTGTGGGAAAACTATGCGAGACCTGGGATCATATTTTCCTCACTGATGGGGGGGCGATTCTTGACAGAAGTGGCCTGGGGAAGGCTCCCTCCATGTCTGTTTATCCGAGATCTGATAGGACGTCAGTTAACAGATGTCAATTAGCTCAGAGTGCGTGCGTAAAAGCGGCGGCCGGATGAAAAGATGGATTGAGTAATGAGATTATTTAAGGACCGGCAGCCTTGTTTCCACAATGCGTCGTAATCGTGGCAATTATGCCCGAGGGCTCACCATGCTGACTGAACAATAGGCATTAATACTTGTAATTATTTGGAGAGGCTGAGGTATGGTGGGCTTGAAGTCTCCCAGCTGAACTGAATGGATTTGTTCCTTTACCTTAAGATTTTGGAGTGGATTTGAACCCTTTCAAACCAGCTGCTTGGACTCAAACACTTGGTTCGGCATTGGAAGCAATTAGTTTTGACTTTTTACGGCTTTGTTAGGTTGAACAGACAACGTTTGTGGACGTCTTGGTAATACAGATCCTAGCAGGTCCACGGATGGATTAGGATTTTTCAGCCCTTGCTATGGCGATACGGGAAAGGTTTTTCAGCTAAACGAGTGGCCAGTCTAAAAGCTAGCCCTGTGAAAAAGCAGGAAGTGAAAGACACATCCAACAAGGTAGAGACAACCTTATCTAGGTGAATCCATGATCCGTGGTGTTGTGAGCCAGAAAGGTATCATCTCCGCAAAGGTATGCTCTCGGCTCGGTTTGTGAGTGGCATCGCCAGTGAGCTACAGCAATAAGCTGTGTTAGCCACCATGGGATCCAGTCTGGTGTCCTGTATAATTAGCACATTTGTGTGACCGGTCGTTAACAAGCTTGCCATGGATTGTTCCAGACACTTATAGTACAGCAATTGACTTTTAGAAACCCACGCACGCTTCGTCTGAGTGTACACATCATGTTTGATTTAAACACATGCTCCCAAAATAAAGTCTGAAAGCAAGACGGATTGTAACTCAGATGCCGTGGCCATGGCGTTGACGCTTTCGCGCTTTGGATTTGGAGACAGGCATTAATCAGAGAGCACGGCGTCACAGGACCTCGCTCAACACCTATTACAAAAACACACACCTGCTAGGAACATCTCAGAGGAACATTGTGCAAATATTAGGCAATATTAGGTCACTTCCGTGTGTGTGTGTGCTGGAGCGAGACTCAAAAATCATATCATTAAAACCACGTGAACGCGTTCTTCGCTGGGTGCTACTAGATCGCTCCATTTCTCCGCATCCAGCTCGCCCTGCTGCAGAGGCAGGAGCTAGTTGCAAAGCGAGGATGTCTATTCAGTGCCTAGCTCACTACACACACACACACACACACACACACACACACTTTGCTTTGTGAAGCTGGCGCTCTTTGAAGGCCCTTAGCTAGAGGGGGACTGAAGCTGACAGTGAGAACATTAGCATGTCAAAAGCCCGCTGAATCAATAGAGCCCTTCTCTCTGCCTCAATTTCTCTCTCTCTGCCTGGCGCTAACACACACAGGCCTCTCCATTCAATGGCACTCAGCGCGACCTACTGTAGGAAAGGTGCTCTACTAATACGTGCGCTGCAGGGGAGAGACATGGGGGACGGGGGGGTTCGAGAGAGAACTATTTATATTGTACCAGTAGATATGAAGTGGATATTTCAGATTGTGCATATGGTGGGTTGTTAAAGGAAAAGTGCACCCTGAAACACGTTTAATATGTTTACTTTGTGAGTCAGATTCACGTTATTCCTTAATTCCCAAATTAGCGGTTGTCTGCTGCACTGACGTCACGGGTTGATATTGTTATTGTTGGTGCAGTTACAGTGGTGTTTACGAGGACAAAAAAAACTCAGCATTCTCACAAATTAAGGATAATACAAGCCTTGGTGTTTAAAAACGAAAGAGCAACAACGTTAAATGTCAAACAATGATAGAAAGACGATGTAGAAACGTTTCTAGATCTACAAGATGAAGCATATGGAAGTTTTAGCAGAGTGTACAGATGAGGACGTGAGAGAGCTAGACAAACTAA
>JAKKZN010000004.1:24483550-24500807 GCA_033441825.1 Pangasius elongatus
ATTTTCCATGATTTTGAATTTTTCTTTCTTAGTTTTAAAGAATTTTAAGATAGATCTCCATAGTGTCCTGGTTTACTTTTGTTGCCCCAACACTCTTATCTCGAGGACTAGCAGGTGATCTGGTGAAGCCTTACACCCCATAAAAGTCATGCTCTTTCTGTCTCTTCTTTCCTGCTGAACTCTCTCTCTCTTTTACGAGCGAGGAGAAGAGGACTGCTGACCCCTGAGTAACGAGCCAGTGCCTGTTAATTACACCTCCATTAGGACATGAATGGAGGGATCAGCACTTCCCAAAGGTTGAGGATGGAGATTTTAGGAGAACATGGTGGGTGGGGGAGTGTGTGTGAATGGATGAAGGTGTAGGGATGGGAACAGGAGAGAGAGCCATAAAGAGCTGCCATAAAGAGAAGCCAAAGAGAATAATATTTTGAGGTGTAGTCTAAGACTAAGGCTAATTTCAGTGTGGTTTGACTTCAAATCGAACCAAAAAAGGGATTTTGAACTGAAATTCCAGCTGGTGCTCGCTGGATAAACTTTCATAACTGATATGAATACAACATTTTTTGGTGGTGGTGGACTTCACTGGCCTGACAATCTGGAAATTCCTAACATAATGTGTTGTGCTTGTTTAACACACACACACACACACACACACACACACACCCTAATCCTCACTTAACACACCATACCACCACCTAATCTTCCTTAGCAGCTCCTCCAATTAGCTCTTTCCTTCAGTTTCTGTTAAAAAGATCCCAAGCTCATCAGATGGACTCTCCATCTCCCCTTCTTCTACAACGCACAGCCACAAAGCACGCCGTCCTTTGAAGGTCGTGACCCTGAGCTTCCTATCTCTATTTCTCCCTCCGTCCCCCGCTGTTCTTTTGCCATGTTCGTTTCGGAGGATGACAGAAAAACTTGTTAATCTCTTTTCGTCCCCGATCGCACCCGATGTAGCGGCTGATTGGCCCCCGGGCAGACAGTGATGGATGGATTGCGCTGTAGAGATAGAAGACAGGGAAAGGTGGAGAGGTGTTAATCCGGTTCCCCGGGGCGCCGTCACTTCTGCACGATTAAAAGGAGACAGTTGGACGGGGAAGAAAGAGAGATTAATGGAGAGTTGTTTGAAGCGGTTGTCTTCTGGAGGGATTCTGACATAAAAAAAGAAAAGAAAAGCTGAAGAATTAACAGGTTGTTAGTGAAATGTCCCAAGCAAAGGGAAACTGTGTGTGTGTGTGTGTGTGTGTGTGTGTGTGTAGATAGATAGATAGATATTTATTGATATTTATGTCTGAATCAGCAATGATGAGGCTGAAAAGGACATTATGAAAATGCCAAATAATATAACTACATTCACTGGGCATCATTTATCTTTTTTTTTTTGTAAAATGTTGGTAAACCTTTACGGAGGCTTATTTTTTGTTTGTTTTTTTTTTTCTCGAAATGCTGATTTTCTGCTGATTGTGCATAAAACGCTGATTTTCGTTAAAAGGTGTAGAGCTCAAATCAACAAAACGGCGACTAAATGGTGATTGCCAAACATTCCAGTAATGCAGCTCGGCCACTGCGGCGAACCAGCTACCACTCACGCACACTAGCTCTTACTTCTTTGACAGGGTGTGATGTTTTAATTGTTTTAACGAATTGAACCACATTTCTGTGAACACGGCATGTCTTGTGTAGATGCTCTTGCGAAGGATTTATGGGTAAATTCTTTGTAGCTTGATGGAGAAGCATGTAGTACATCTCTGTTGTAAAAATAAATAAATAAATAAATAAATAAATAAATAAATAAATAACCGGAAGATAAAGTAAATATGAATGAGATGAGAAGATTCTGTTGCACTCTCATATGGCGTGTGTGTGTGTGTGTGTGTGTGTGTGTGTGTGTGTGTGTGTGTGTGTGACGCAGCGCATTCCTGCACTATCGCTTCCTCTGTTAATTAGAGTGTCATAAAACCATGAAGTTCTCTCTCATTGAAACACATTCCATAGCGCTCCAACACAGCCCCATTCCGTGAGGGCTGACCTGGCAACCACACACACACACACACACACACACACACACACACACACACACACACACACGTTTACAATACATGAAACAGAATTGCAGTAGTATTGCGTTACAATAGGGTCCAAAGGTCTGATGACTTCTTGAGGGTTTTTTTTTTATGCAGTTGGAAAATTTCTCCTATGAAGTTGTAATATAATAAAATTTCCTGTTAATGGAAGTGGATCAATGCAGTAATTTATGCTAATCTCTCTTTCTCTCCGTTTTTTTTTTTTTTCACTCCAGCCTGTAAGATCGGCTACTACAGAGCTTTGGCCAGCGACGCCGGTTGCTCCAAATGTCCTCCTCACAGCTACTCGGTGCGCGAAGGCTCCACGTCATGCGCGTGCGACAAAGGCTACTTCCGATCCGAGACGGACCCCGCATCCATGCCCTGCACCCGTACGTATACGTCCACATCCTCTCACGCGAATATATCACGCGTGCACGAAGGTACAGCAGGGTTTAAAAGCCTGCATCAATCATTACTTTGTTTGTACTACGGAGTTTTCTCCATTTTTCTACATTATTTAAAAGGATTTTTAAACAGATCCTTGTGAGAATATCATCTTTGCTATTATCCCCTGTCAAACTCTGCGTCGTCTAATCTGTCCTAGCCTGCAAAAAAAAATAAATAAATAAAAGATGAAAAAGCTCGGAGGAGCATTAGCCAGAATTGACACCTTTTGGAGGAAAATGACGCTGATAACACGTTGTGCCGCATTGTGTTTTATTCCTCACTTATTAAATATTCATTACATGGCCCTATCTCGATTTTTGGATCTTCAGTGTGCCTAATTATCTAATTAACTGATGAATAGCGCTTTTTACTGCAGTGTTATCTTAAGGGCTTTTCATTTGTATTGTATGAGCGAAAAAAAAGAAAAATCTTTTTCTTCGTTTTTAATTGAAACAATCTTTGGTAGCGAACTCAGACTTTTGAACCCTGCGCTTGTTTAGTGTGTGCGCAACCTGTCGATAGCCTTCTGCTCACTTCCCACACACACACACACACACACACACACACACTCTCTCTCTGTCTCTCACTCTCTCACACACCTGGCACTCAACGTCAAATCCCATAACCCGTATGAAATAATGCATAGTAGAAACAAGGTGTTTAAGTGTGTGTGTGTGTGTGTGTGTGTGTGTGAAGGAAATCCCATGATAACATGTACCTTAGCATCTGAAGCGCATTAAACCAGAGCGCCTGCAGCGTGCTTGCTATGGCTTCGTAACACACAAAAACACACACGCATACATGATAAACAGACGCTAAATGGCCGTAGCGTGTCGAAAGATGCAGTAATCTCTGGAGGGGAGACAGATGTTATCAGTGTGTGTGTGTGTGTGTGTGTGTGTGTGTGTGTGTGTGTGTGTGTGAGCTGAAAGAAATTAATGTAAACATAAACTTTGCTAGACTTGCCTCTGAAAGTGTGTTTGGTAATCACGCCTTTTAAAAATCACGACTTGAAAAACAGAAATCGTGAGTCATGGAGAGAGAGAGAGAGAGAGAGAGAGAGAGAGAGAGAGAGAGAGAGTGATAAAGACGACTGACCCCCATTACGCTAAACGTCTCTCACACCTTATTGTATTGAAATGTAGCTTAATCAGCTGCTGTCCATCACCACTGAAGCACTCGGTCGGACGCTCGCTCTGTCAGAGAGGCTAATAATACAGGATAAATAGTTTCAAGAAAGAAGAAATCACGCAGTAACTGCAGTGTATGTCAGGAATACATATGTGTGTAGATGTGTACACTAACAACAGAACAAAAACACCAAAGAGATTATTCGTAGGAGTCGAATAAACCAAGTTTTAAATCGAAATTTTGTTAGCGTCGTGTACTTTACCTCAAATTTGTATCATCCGCCTTTGTCTTTTTGTTAAATTAGCAAGAAAACAGCTTCATATTAGCAAGAATGTTAGTGTGACTTTCGCACACCTTTGCGTAATCTGTCAAAATACACACGTTATTTAGCTACGTAACTTCTAGTAAGTGAAACGTTTTGTCACAGATACACATTATATAACAGGAGCCTTCTAAATTGTAGGCTACTATTAAAATTAAAACTACTGTATCACTAACATTAGCTAACTTAGCACTAATATTAGCCGACCTAGCTGCTGAGCTAGCAAGAGTCCTATCCTGTAACTTGGATGCCCCTGGACATCACCACAACTTTACCACTTAATTAACAACAGTTTAAATCCACATATAATGTGATTTAGGAATGTTCCTAAAATTCGCTAACTTAGCTGCGCAACTAGCTAACTGCTAGCAAACTAGCTCCTGAGTTTCACAGGGGATTTCAGTATCTGAGTCTTGAATTACATTGAAATATTCTCAAATTGTTTATTTCACAGTAGCTTAGAAGTGTCAAAATGTAGGCTTCTACTCAAATTAAAGCTATTTTGTCCCTAAAATTGGCAAACCTAGCACTGAAATGAGCTGACTTAGCTACTCAGCTAGCTAACTGCTCACAAACTAGCTCATGTGTGTCACAGGGGGTTTCGGTATCTTTTTGCAGTTCTATTGAAATATTCTCAATTATTTATTTAACAGTAGCCCAGAAACTCTCAAAAAGTAGACTGCTATTCAAATTAAAGTGATTTTATCACTAACATTAGCTAACTTAGCTACTCAGCTAGCTAACTGCTAGTAAACTAGCCCACTTTTTCCACAGGGGATTTCGCTACCTTAGTAAACAAAGCTATCAGTCATAATACACTATAGGTTATATAAATAAGTTAGCTAGCTGGTCTACTTAGCTTCTAGCAAACTAGCAATGTTGAAATTGAATCCTGAGTCATTTATATAAAGTGTGAAAACTATTTTATCGCTAAGTTTAGCTGAGTTAGCTGTATATCACGCCATTCCTTGGTCTTAGAGCTCACAGGTCGAGAGCTTTGGGAAAAAAAATAAGTCTGTTGCTCTGTTTAGCATCTACAGTGCTAGCTAGATAACTTTCCTTTCCTTTCCTTTCCTTTAGAAGGCAGTTTGAAGAGAGTCGTCGTTCTCATTTTACACAACTTTTGCAGGCAGTAATATAATTCTGCTGACAGAACGAGCGCTCTGGTACAACAGCTAACTTTATTTACAAAGCGTAGCTGTGTTTCCCGTAAGCTCAGCTAGCATGTCGTAACATCCGTAGGATGTTTAGGGAAATGGCTTTTCATGCAAAAAGAAAATCTGCCCTTTGCAATAATATCTGTTTGTGGAGAGTTTGTCGAGTTTTGGCTAGGGTTCAGAGCGTGTTTCAGGCCTGTGACATTTATTTGTGAGAGCTTCGTTTCAGTAGTGTGTGTGTGGTTATGCATATATGTGTGTGTGTGTGTGTGTGTGTGTGTGGTCTAAACAGGGCAAAAAAAAGCACGCAAGGGCAAAGCAATTAGTATTAATAAGATTCCTATCAGCCACCCACTCGGTTATAGAGATGAACATCTCATGATCTCTCTCGCAAACACAAACACACACACACACACACACACACAGAAAGCAAACAGAGGGGAATGCCTGCGGCGACGGTTTGTCATAAACGTAATTATGCCTAAATTCAGCAGCGCCCGGTTTACAGAAACACACACACGCAATAAAAGGGCATGGGATTGTGTGGGTCTGTGCGCTCGTTTCCTCCTCTCTCTCATTTCCCAGTGCTAAATAAACACTGACCTACATGTGCAAATATGGAATGACTTTGATCACCACTCATTGTTCCATGTCCAAAAAATGATTTTTTTTTAATTTAATAGATTCCGGATAATTTATGGTGATGACACTAGAAATGTTGAAATATAGGATATGTACTATAATAGTATAACATTTCCTAATCTAATTCGGCATTTTATAATGAACTGAATCCTCGCTTTGGGTTAGATGATGGGGGAAAAAAAAGGGCTAAACGATGCACATTAAAAAAAGATAGTCACTGATCCCCTGCATGCTTTGAATCCTTTAGTGCCATCATGGCGACTCGTAATGAGCCAATAACTACGATGGGGAAGTGGAGGCAGATTTTGTGTGATGTTTTCGTAGCACGCTCCATTTCTCTTTTCATCTCACAGTCGCATCATGATCTAATCGCCTGCTCGCTTTGCTCCACCAGAGCCGCCGTCCGCGCCGCAGCACCTCATCTCCAACGTCAACGAGACGTCGGTGAACCTGGAGTGGTCGGCGCCGGCGTTTTCGGGCGGAAGGCAGGATCTCACTTACAACGTGGTGTGTAAGCGGTGCGGGCCGGACGGACAGCGGTGCGAGCCGTGCGGCGTCGGCGTCCATTACACGCCGCAGCAGCTCAGCTTGCGGACCACGCGCGTCTCCATCAACGAGCTGCAGGCGCACACGAACTACACCTTCCAGGTGTGGGCTGTCAACGGCGTGTCACCGCAGAGCCCCGGGCCTGACCAGGCCGCCTCGGTCACCGTCACCACCAACCAGGCCGGTGAGTGACGCAAATCCACCATTTTACTTTATTGCTTCAGGAGATATATTAGGATATGTTCTTCGCAATACAGGAACAATCCTCGATTCGGATTGGTCAGAAGGTGCCGATTCATTTTCAGACTTCAGTGCTTAGCATCATCGTTTCTATAGTAACAATTAACTCACTTTTAACTGCTCCATATAATCTACGACTAGAAAGAAACAAATAAAAAAAAATGTTATTTAACTGTTGATTATACGTAGATGTTTATTTATCATTTTTGGAAGGAGTCTCCAGTGTCAGAACTTGACGATTTCTCTGTTTTCACTGTAACATGAGATGCTGGTGAGGGAATGTGTATTTATAGCTGCTATAACGTAAGTGAAAACTACGTTCTTTAACAACTAAAAAATTGTAATAAACGTTGCTGTGATATAAAAGGAATAAAGCACTTACAGATTTATTCCTTACGTCAACAACGCATGCTCGTACTGGAAGCGTTTTGCGTTTTTGTTGTGTCTTTGTGTCGCCTAATCTACATACGCGATCAAGTAGCCAAGCTACTCTACTATTCATGAAGTAACGCATGTTCACACCTCGGAGCTGCCAGTTTATTAGCTAGCCCAAGTTAATAGCTAGAAGCTCACCGCGTGCGTGTTTATATACGATAATAAGAGCGCTTTAAATCTCCTCAAAGATATAGTGAGATTTGCGTGGCTACACAGCCGTATGACATCACTAAATACCAGTATGATGTCTTCATATGAGTAGGTGCGAGGTTGATGCGTAGCATGCGTAGCGCAGGCAGCTGGAGTTGCTATCCAAATATGGAAAACCAGTCTACGTTTTTTTTTTTTTTTTTTGGTCACTGCATACAAATTTCTCATCACAGCTTGCCATGTGAGCGTCAAAAGCAATTACTCTGACAATAAACTGTGTGTGTGTGTGTGTGTGTTAGCATTCCTGCATTTCCAAGCATGTGCATGGGAATCCTAGTTTGTTAGTGTTGAGTGGTGATTTTTTACAAGGTGTTTAATTATAGGTTGGCGAAGCCGTGGCGTATGTTTGTGTCTCATTAATGGCAGACACACCTGTCCATGTGCGCTTGACCGATTCCCGGTCCGCCGTTTACAACACGCACAACTGGATTCTTTTACGAGCCTCACTTCCAAATCAGCTTCCATTCCTCTCTGTGCAAATGAAAGGCTGTAAGCCTCAGCTTGATCTTGCATGGTCTCTGGAATGTGGATATAAAGCTGTATAGATTACAGCAGACTTGCTTCCAATAATAAAGTCTGGCTACGAAAGAAAATAAAAAGCTCGCGGGTCGCCGCCTTTATCTCCGAGAAAACCGAGCCGTCGTGCTGCTATAACGGCCGCCTTGGCGAGAGCAGCCTTCATACGGGGAACACGAAACCCACATCGATCAGCTGCTGCCGTTAAGCGACACTCCGAAAGGTTTTTCATCCTCGTCTCGGCACGATAACGTAAACATATCTCGCTCGCTGTAATGGTTTATAGCTTCATGGGGCTAATATGTTTGTCTTTTAAGCAATGTTTAACAGCAGTTTTTTTTTTTTCAAAACACAGCATCCGTCCTAAATAGCAAATCAGTGCTGGTCTATGCTTACCATCCAGTCTAGAGGGTAATAATGGTGACTTAGTGATGATGGGTGATGGTCATTAGGCTGAAATTCATAGATATAGTTGGTGGCATTTGCATCATTTTTGTGCCATTATTCCCAATTCGGCACCATTGGCATCTTTGGCGCAATAGACCTTCAGCCCAGAGTTTGAATCTCTAGCTTCCTGGGATCTCCAAAACCAAGCTCATAAGCTTATTTTCATCCCAGTTCTTGGGAACAGAACCAATATTAAATTAGTCACACTTAGCGCTCCTAGCTTTCTAGACTTTTCTCTCCATGTTATTTTACTCTTTTATTATTCTTTTCATCTTCTCCAGCTCCCTCTCCAGTTACGTCCATCCAGGCCAAGGACATCACGCGGCACGGCGTGTCGCTGGCATGGCAGCAGCCCGAGAGGCCCAACGGCGTCATCCTGGAGTACGAGGTCAAGTACTACGAGAAGGTGAGTAGAGTGGAATGGGAGTCGCAGCCTAGGATCGTGACCCATCATCATCACCATCATCATCATCATCACCACTTTCATAGCAAGGGGGCCAAGAACTACACAGAGCGATTCAGGCAATCTGCGACATATAGCTGAACTTCTTTTATAAAAAGGTTGTGGGAAACGTGACGGCGATGGCTAATCGAGAGCAGGGAAGAGAGAGTGATTGAGAGATTACGCGAAAAATTCCACATAAACACAAACACGGAGGCTTACGTTAGGCTCCAGCAGGTACAAACCCAGCATTAGGGGACATGGAGGAAAAATCTCACTGGCTTTGCTTGCTTTGGTGCAGATTTGGAAGTACCAAAGTGGTATGAATGCAGAGGAAAGCTCCAGGGATTTCTACTCAAGCAAATTCCGGTTACACCCATGGGAGGGAATGCAAACAATAGACAGGCGCTTTGGGTTTTTTTTTTTTTTCTTCCAAAAATGGTTTGTGGTTTCCCCTACAGAAAGCCTCCCCCTTCTTGTGTGCTCTCTTTTCCAGCGCTAACAAAGCAGCTGATCACGTGGCTTCGTTCTGTTCAGATATTTTAGACAAGACGCTGCAGGTAGACAATTTTGTTAACGTCAATTGAATTTTTGGATAAAATCGCGGCTTCCTTTACACTGTAGCAATAAAAAATATCCAAACTCAGCAGCATATGGTTTATTTTTTTTGTCACCTCGCAACACCACAACTTTGAAACAGGCTTTAAGCTCCGCCCACTCGGCAACCACTTTCACGTCATGGTATATCCCTTAAATTGAATTTTCTGATGTCAATTTAAGTTATGATGATGTAATTCTTTTATAAACCTTATAAATGCACTAGCGAGAGGAATCCCATCAAAACATTGTATATTTTATTGTTTTTTTTTTTTTTCCGAACTTCAATTTAATTTTTTTTTTGCACTCAGGACCAGAACGAGCGCAGCTATCGCATCATGAAGACGTCGTCTCGCAGCGCTGACATTAAAGGCCTGAGTCCGCTCACCTCTTACGTTTTCCACGTACGAGCCCGCACCGCCGCCGGCTACGGAGACTTCAGCACTCCTTTCGAATTCATGACCAACTCAGGTGTGTGTTTTTTATTAATGATGTGTCTGATGTGTCTGTAACTACAGACTGAACAGACAAGGCTTTGTTAGCTCAGGGCTTAAAAAAAAAAAAAAAATCAAAAAAACAAACAAACATTGTTTGTTTGTTTGTTATGAGACTTTTCTTATAGCTAAAGCTTCAAGATCTTGCACACGTATTGATCATTAAAAGCTTGTTTTATTTTGTCCCCACCCCCCAGTTCCTTCTCCTATTATCGGCGATGGCGCGAACTCCACGGTTCTTCTGGTCTCCGTCATCGGCAGTGTGGTCCTGCTGTTCATCTTCATCGCCGTCTTCGTCATCGGGCGCAGGTACGTTACTCTATAAATAACACCATCACTCTTCCCCGCGTTGTTATTCCCGCCGGTCACCTTTCTGTCGTCTCTATCTGTCAGGACGTATCTCTTCACCGTCGTTCCTGACATCATCTTTCTGTCAGAACTCCCACCGGCAGAATGTCACTATTTTCTTCCTTTTCTTCCACCTCGCTCGTTAAACGCATCTCTGTTTGTGTAGGCGTGTTCGATTCCACACCAGCAGCCACCTTTCCCCCCTTGCTTTCCCGAGTGTCCTTTAAGTGAGCACTTCTTTTCTTTTCCACGATCGACGCTGTAGCGTTATCAGCTGTGATAATCACCTGTGTCCTAAATTCCAGTCACATCCCTAATGAATGGGCTCTTTGTTTTCCAAACAGCTGCCTCTAGACACTTCCTGACATTGTCCCTTTTCGAAACTTCACTATCTTTCCTTTTCTCGCCCTTTCTTTCGGGAGGATCGACATGACAGGGTCCAAAAAGCCAGAGCACACCAAAAATCTACAGTTGTTGCTTGGCAACCAGCACCTGATATTGACTTTATTAGTACAATCACGATTTCAGGAAATAAGAAGAATCCTGATATGTATTAAGTACGGAATAACGCACTCGGGGTTAGCACTGTTAGCATCCTGACGTTGATTATTTTCCTATAACAGCATGTCCTGAAGTGTTTCAGTCCTCTTGTGCCAATGCAAAATCCCATTTTATATACATTTTTTAAATTAATTAAAGATCAACATGTTTCTTGGATCATTCTCACACACACACACACACACACACACACACACACACACACACACACACACACTCTCTCTCTCTCAAGTGAGGCTATTTCAGGCCACACCAGAGCGTTCAGGCGTTAAAGCCTGGCCTCCTCCTTCTCCTGTTCTACCTGTGGATCTTCCCCCTCCTCCCTCTCCTCACTCTCTCTCTCTCTCTCTCTTTCACACACACACACACACCCTTCCTCTTTCTTTCTGTCTCAACCACCCACCTCAGGGGGGATTTTGTCAACGCCGGGCTGCAGCGAAGAAACAATAACAACACAGTCGCATTCCTGAAAAGGTTGATTTGACTCGCCCAGGTGACCCTGCACACAGCGGGGTGTGTGTGTTTGTGTGTGTGTGTGTGTNCTGCTTAGACCAGGTGACCCTGCAGCTTTGAGGGAGAGAGGGGAGTTGGTCTTGTTTGTGTGTGTGTGTGTGTGTGTCTGAGTGGTGTGTGTGTGTGTGTGTCTGAGTGTGTGTGTGTGTCTGAGTGGTGTATGTGTGTGTGTGTGTGTGTGTGTGTGTGTGTATTCTAGTGAGATAAAATTATTACGGATTTTTTGTGGCTTAGAAACAAAAAGTCGTTTGTGTCGCTGTACACGACAAAGTATTGAATTTAAATCTTTTGTTTTTTTCTACAGAATGGAGGCAAAAACAAACAGTAATAATACCAGCAGTAATAATAATGAGTTTATTTCTTTCTTTTCGTTGTGTTTAATTTATTTGTATTAATTTTATGTGTTTAATTTATACTGAATGATTACAAATCACATTTAAAATAAACAAAATATTGTTATTATTATTTTAGGAAGTCAAAGCGGATATCATTACTGTAAAATAAAAAAGAGAGAAATGGAAAGAAAGAAAGTAAAAAGAGTTAGCCCGTGAACGGAAGTGACATCATCGAGTCAGCGCTTCCGATATACAGCTGTTCGATTCCAGAAGCTTTGGAGTCGACTCCTAGAAAGATTCGAAGTGTTAGTCACCGATTGAACCGATTCCAAGAGTCGATTCCACAAAACAATTGTCTGAATACTTAAACTACAGACCAGGAAGTAAATATCTGATTAAATCAGCAGAGTGCGATATTAATGCAGCATTTACACCACACTGCTGACGAGTTCTGCCTTCTGATTGGTCAGAAGGTGTTCATTAATTTTCTTTAACAGTAGCTCTGACAGTAGTGACAGGTTTATGTTAATGCTAATACATTATTGTTGCTATAGTAACAGCTCATTCACAGGGACGTGCACATGCTGATAAAAAACAGATTAATGGAAGGAGTCTCCAGTGTCAGCGCTCTGTAACAGTCAGAGGTGAAGCTGTATCTTTAAGTTTTCCGACGTCTTCAGGACAGAGGAGTTTATGCTTCTCTGCGGTTTCTCGGTAACGTGCGGAACAAAGCTGCGTTATTCTGAGAGAATAAAGAGGCTGGTGAGGAACGGGCGGTTATAGCTGCTATAACGAAAGCGAGAACAGGAACTAACATGTTTAACAGAACATTAACATTAACTGTTACTATAAATGGATAAAAAGTATGATGTGTCAGTCTTTAATAAATAAAAAAATGTAATTGATGGTACATTGCTGTGGTGTAAGTGGAATAAGACACTTGGGGTCGTGCTGTGAGAGGAAAGTAATCAGCTACAGGGTGGGAACAGTAACAGCTCGGCTTCATCACACCACACTCATCATCTGAACCTTAGACTCTGTGGAGTCGACTCCCGGTTCGGAGAATCGACTCGGGTCTTTTTTTTTTTGGAACCGACTCCCAGCTCTAGAAAGGAGATGACGTCACCGACCCGGTGCTCCGGTGGTTAGTCGCGCGCGAAGCGGGAAAGCAGTGGGAGGGGGTGAGCTGTTCTCTAACCGGAAGAAAGTGTGTGAGAAAGAAAAAGCGCCGAAAATCAACCCCAAAACTCCTCCTGAATCAATCCTGAGCCATCCGCAGGAATCATGGCCGATCCCAAGGTGAGAGTCGCATCTTCCCGCCTTTACAGCCCGCGCGCGCTCCCTCAGCCGCCTCGTTTCCAGTTTATTCCGGTTTTTTGTAGCGTAATGTGGCTTTGCCGCGGGTTTGTTTCAGCGGCGCGTGCGGGAATTTAAAAAAGCCGGCTCTATGTGTGTGTGTGTGTGCGTGCGCGCGTTCACTCCCGTGTGTGTGTGTGTGTGTGTGTGTGTATATATATATATGTATATGTATATGTGCGCGTGTGCAGTTTACAGTGTGATTAAAACAGCTCCTGTTTCCCCTCAGTGTTTACTTCAGTGTTAGTGAGTTAAAGTGAATTAGCGCTGCTGCGACATCAAACCCCATAAATACGTGACACAGTGACGTATCAAAACGCGCCGATTCCTCTGTGGCTAACTAGCATTAGCTCAGTTAGCCGCTTCCAGTGTTTTAAGACTAGCTAAATGAAAAGCTAGATATAATAATAGCAATAATAATAATATAAATAAATAATAGTATTGTTTTTGGTGGGAATATAAACCTGGTGTGTTCTCGCATCGTTTTGTGTGCTAAGCTAGCATGAGTGCACTGCTAACGCTAGTTCCGGGGTGGCTGTGCTAGTGCATGCTAATCAGACACACACACACNACACACACACACTTAATTCATTAGTGAGTGAATGAGTTAGTTAATTACTGTTTTAATGTTAAAGGTTTATTTCAGTTAGGAACTCTGCTAGGCCAAGATTTCACCAGCTAGTCAGCTAGCGTGCTAGCTAGCAAAAAAAAAAATCTGCGTGCTTTTTTTAAAAGCAAAAAAAGATACCTTTTCGCGTAAATGATGTGTGTGGTTGGGGAGAAAATGATCAATGAATTGCTCAGTGTTGAATAATTTATTATTTTATTATGTAATAATGACGTCCTGAGGCGGTATTAAGATTAGATTAGCTTAGCCTGGTTAGCATGCTAGGCCGGATGCTGAGAGAGAAGCCTCGCGCGCACATGGGCTTCACTCTTCACCATGACTGAGGGATTTTATTTCTCTTTTGTTTTGGCGAAATTCCGACAATTTATTGATGAATAAAAGATAATTTCTGCGTCGGTACTGGAGAGAAAAGACTCTTATAAAAAGTTGAGCTCTTAGTTATTATTAATAACTCCTTGTAGAAGTGTTTATTTATTGGAACTTTAAAAAAAAAACACTTCTCTGATATTGTGCAAATCATTTTACAACATTTTTTTATATTGTAAGTACAAACTCTGATTTGATGTAAAATTGTAAAATTTAGTTTATTAGAATCTCATTATGTATTCAGGATGATTCTAATGTTATTTTTTTTAATTATTTTGTTTAGTTTTGTCTCCATATTTTTTTTTTTAAAAGGGACATCTGTTTGTGTCTATTTGTATATGTTTGTCTCACAAATCCATTAAAAATATACATTTGAATATTTCTTTCCCTCTTCAGTCTAAAATAAGTTTTTGTAGATATAGAAAACCCGTAGTTTTTTTGTTTTTTACGTAATGCTGCTGTTAGTGAGCAGACGCGCATGTCCTGATGTGATGTTTTGTCTCCTCTCTCAGCCCCAAATGACACTTCTTCTGATTAAATATGCGTGGATTTGCATACGTTAGCTTTGTTAGAGAATTAAAATATTTATTACTTAGAAAACACTCTCAAGACAACGACTTTTACAGAACATTTCTTTAGTTTTATCGGTATAAAATCCAACATTTTGGGAGATTCCTCAGTAATAAGCTTCTTATTTGGGATGTGAAAGAACGTGTATTTTCATGAATACGTGAGATGATGGGGTTTAAGAAGTGGGCGGAGCTTAAAGTTTAAGATAATTCGGTGGTCGAAAGAACAGAGTGGACGTGAAACGTGTATGTTTTCACCTGTACTGTCTTGCTGTTAAAAGATCTAGAGGTTTTTTTTTTTTTTTTTTGGAATGTAGCTTTTAAGGTAATATAATAAAGCTCCGCCGCACTGAGGCAGAGTTAAACCCGGATATCTCCAGGAGTGTGTTCACGGTTCACGGCTCTGTGATTAGACAAAAGAAAAGCACGCCACAGAGCGAGACTCCAAATCCCCTCCGAGTCCTTTTATCCTGCGGCTGTGATGAATGTACAGATACAGATCTGGATTGTGTGTGTGTGTGTGAGTGTGAGTGTGAGTGACGTAATAAAAATGTGTCTCTTCACCTCTTTCCCAAGGACGCACAAGAAGAGCACGAGACCTCCACAGATAACGTAGACGACACGAACCATGACCCGCAGTTCGAGCCCATCGTGTCGCTGCCCGAGCGCGAGGTCAAAACTCTGGAGGAGGACGAGGAGGAGCTGTTCAAAATGTGAGTGCTGCTAGGGAATTGTGGGTAAAATAAACAAACGCTCAGGGCTTTGTTCCCAGCTGGAGGACTGTGCAGTTATCACAAGGCATCTGCTCCAGTTTGGATTGGATTGAAACTTAACTTCCTGCTCTGTCAGTGTCGCGAGTGCTGAGTGCAGTGATTTGGGACGCGTCCGTCTGACACTGAAGATTTACTAGTCTAATCTCATTCAAGCCAGATCAGGGTTGGACGATACGACACGTATAATACGGCATCAAGATTCTTAAAAACATTTCTATAAGATACATGATGTCTCAGAAAAGTGCCATAATTCATCATGATATCGATATTATGTCAGGCTCTAGCGTGAATGCTGAGTGTTGATGAAACTCTCCGTCCGCATGAAGAGCCTTTACGGAACGAAGAGCGCTGGATTCAGGAGCGGTGCAGCACCGGTCAGATTCTGGCCCCTCCTCACACATAAGGCTGTAGTGGTAATAGTAATAATAATAACAACAATAATAATTAGTAATGATTATAAATATGTTATCCGATTACAGGTTACGACCTGATCAGCAGCTGTGACATGAATGCGCTAGGACACAGTTTAACACGCGCTAAACACGTGCGCAGGTTCACGAGCTGACGTTCTTCAAAACGCACGTTTCCCCCGTCCATGCGTGAACAGCGTTCATAAAGCTGTGTGTGAGAGAACACGCAGAAAAATATCCAGAGTTTGCAGGAATATCAGTATACGTGTGGCTGGGCCGGAGGTGCAGTGTGTGTGTGGACAGAGGTGCTGTGTGTGTGTGTGTGTGTGTGTGTGTGTGTATACGGAGGTGCAGTGTGTGGATGGAGGTGGAGTGTACAGTGTACAGTGTGTGTGTGTGTGTGTGTGTATATGGAGGTGCAGTGTGTGGATGGAGGTGGAGTGTACAGTGTGTGTGTGTGTGTGTGTGTGTATATGGAGGTGCAGTGTGTGGATGGAGGTGGAGTGTGCAGTGTGTGTGTGTATATGGAGGTGCAGTGTGTGGATGGAGGTGGAGTGTGTGTGTGTGTGTGTGTGTATACGAAGGTGCAGTGTGTGGGTGGAGTGTGCAGAGTGTGTGTGTGTGTGTATACAGAGGNCAAGTCATTTTGAGAAAATAATAACCGTTCTCATGGCTGGGCAGTTACACTAGTGCTGAGTGTGTGTGTGTGTGTGTATACGGAGGTGCAGTGTGTGGATGGAGTGTGTGTGTGTATGTGTGTGTATACGGAGGTGCAGTGTGTGGACGGAGGCGGAGTGTGTTGGGGTTCTGAAGAGAGATCCTGAGATCAGATGTCAGTGTAAATGTCATCAGTGTGAGGAACAGTGAAATGGTGAGCATCCTGTGACCGATACAAAGTGCACTGTGATGATTTCAGTGTGTGTGTGTGTGTGTGTGTGTGTGTGTGTGTGTGTGTGTGTGTGTGTGTAGGAGGGCGAAGCTGTACCGCTTTGCGAGTGAGAACGACCCGCCGGAGTGGAAGGAGCGTGGAACGGGGGACGTAAAGCTGCTTCGCCACAAAGAGAAAGGCTCCATCCGCCTGCTGATGAGGAGAGACCGCACGCTCAAAATCTGCGCCAACCACCACAGTGAGTGCGTTCACAGTGTGTGTGTGTCGCTCCCGGGCGCGTGGGCGGTGTGTGTGTCGCTCCCGGGCGCGTGGGCGGTGTGTGTGTTGCTCCCGGGCGCGTGGGCGGTGTGTGTGTCGCTCCCGGGCGCGTGGGCGGTGTGTGTGTCGCTCCCGGGCGCGTGGACGGTGTGTGTGTCGCTCCCGGGCGCGTCGGCCGCGCGTGTCAGTCCCGGGCGTGTTTGCGTTGCTGTCGATTACTCAGTGTGTTACACGCTGCTGTATTCTCTCTCACTCTGATCATTTCTGATGTTAATCTACAGTAATGTAACACACTCCGTTAAACCATTAAATACATCTCTGAGCTGCTCTGTTGGACACACACACACACACACACACACACACACACACACACACACACTTGTCTGTATGACACTAGTGAGTGATCAGTGTGTAAATGTCTAGTAGTTTCCAAATTCCTTACACCAGTTTCCATCTTAAAAAAAAAAATAAAAAATGCCATGAGATACTTCTTCTTTGGGCTTTTCCCTTCAGGGGTCTCCACAGCGAATCATCACTCTCCACCTATCCCTATCTTCTGCAT
>JAKKZN010000004.1:24500907-24518778 GCA_033441825.1 Pangasius elongatus
TGTGTGTGTGTGTGTGTATTAGAACTCCTGCTGCTTAGACCAGGTGACCCTGCAGCTTTGAGGGAGAGAGGGGAGTTGGTCTTGTTTGTGTGTGTGTGTGTGTGTGTGTTGAGAGGAGGGAGAGTGTGTTTGGATAGGGTTGACCGTTTCGGCCACTTCCTGCATCTCTCTCTCTCTCTCTCACTCACTCACTCACACTCTCTCTCTCTCTCTTTGGCATGATTGACTCCTTAAGCATCTGCTTGGCTGAACCGACAAATGGTGTGTGTGATAAATTGGACATTTTTATCAGGAAAATAACGTTCAGGTCATTTTCTTTGCCTAGGAGGAGTAAATACAGCAAAGCTAAGCAGGATTCGGATGAAGAGAAACACCTACACCCAGGTAATAAGGCCAGCACTGAATAAACATATCCATAGACACACACACACATACTGAGTTTGTTGGAGAAGATGAGTAAAAAAGAACAAAGGAGATGCAGAAACGAGTGTTGACAGAAGCTAGCAAAAACGTGTGTCGCGAATAGAAAACAGATGTCTCCCATTTGTTGTGTTTTAGCCTGCACTACTGTTATTTCTTGCATTCATCTCTACCTCTCTCTCTCTCTCTCTCTCTCTCTCTCTCTCGCTCTATCCATCCATCCATCCACAGGGGTGCGGATCTATGTGGACCCTTTCACGTACGAGGACCCCAACCAGGCCGTGCGCGAATTCGCCAAAGAGATCGACGCCTCCTGCATTAAGATCGAAAAGGTCATCGGCATCGGTAAGAAGCCGCCCGGCTGTGTCCCATTCAGAGTTCACAATGTTCCGATTGCTTTATTTGCTGCAAAACAGTTCCTTTCAAAAAAAAAAAAAAAAAGGCGTCCACTAAATACACCACAGTCTTTGAAAAACCGGCGTATTGTGCCAGGGTTATATAACTCAGCGTGGCGTGTATCGCAGGTGAGTTCGGCGAAGTGTGTAGCGGGCGCCTGAAGATGCCGGGGAAACGAGAGATCTGCGTGGCCATCAAAACCCTCAAAGCCGGATACACGGAGAAGCAAAGACGCGATTTCCTGAGCGAGGCCAGCATCATGGGCCAGTTTGATCACCCCAACATCATCCGCCTCGAGGGAGTCGTCACTAAATGTGAGTACGGTTGGACGAAGCGTCATGAAACTCAGCCCAGATCTGATTCTCCTGTCCTGTCTGTGTGAGCCTTGGAGGCATCTCAAGCCTTCACCTCTCAGAATTCGGTTTGCTCAGTCGAAAATTCATTTTTGTCCCCATTCCCTAAAGTTTCACAAGTTTAGAGTCTGGCTTGGTGCTTGGCTTCGAAAGCCCCCTTGAGTGCTGTTCTTCTGCTCCACATTCTAAATTACCCAGTGTACCGTAATCTCCATTTGGCGCCTAGCTTAAATAAAAAAAAGTGTATCTAAAACTACATACTCCCTTTTTTTTCCCACCTTGATGAAAATCAAGTTCGTCTTTTCCAGTGGCTGCTTCTTTGCCAGCCCTGGAATCTTGGCACACTGGCAGGTATCACATCACAACTTTAAGTATCGCCACGTTGCCTGAAAGTATCTGCCTGTATATGTGAATTAAGCTAGAACGTTTTGACGTCTGTTCTCCGTCATAACTCATACTTAGCTGGTTATATTTGTACAAATAACAGACGGTAATAATATTACATTTTTACCAGCACATTTACAGTACACATATTGAGGAGAGTAAGTATATTGCTTGCTGCTGCTGTAATCATTAACAACTGTCCTGTGCTCATCCCAGGACTCTTTATTCACAATCTGCTCATACTGAACATCAGCAAACTTGGTACTGTTTGTAGAAGAGGATGGGCTCCTTATTGAGTGCGAGATGAGGGAGATTTCCACGCCACTGCCGCCTCTAGTTTGCTCATTAACCTATGTTCACACTGCTAAGGCTGTAAACACAAAACAGAGACTTGGCAGCATTACAAATGTTGTTAAATTTCATCACATCCTGATACTGATTTATTTCAGGATGACCTAAAAGCCTTCATAGAGCTAAACAGTCATTTTTTCCCCCCAAAACATACAAAATTACCCAAAGATATAACCGAGATACAAGTCAAAACTGCAAATGCAGTGATTTTAACTGACAAAGATTGATGTTCAAAGAATCTAAGTGTTCAATCACACAGCATTCAAAAACCTTCAGGAAACCTGATTCCAGCGAAAGTGCGACAAGCGACATTCACAATTCTCAAATAACCACCCTTTACAAACATGGTGAGCAGAAAAGCATCTCAGAATGCGTCAAACCTGGAAGAAGACGAGCTACAACAGCAGAAGACCACCCTGAGAATGAGATTTTCTCAATCCTAGGCAAATTAGGTAGGCTGCCGTAGAGCGACAAAGCAAAACGACTGACTCGATCGATTCCGTGGACCAATCCTATGGCACATGGGGTCTGACACTTCAGTTCCCCACTCACAACAGTAGCTCCTAGCTGCAATTAGTTCCCATGTACTGTTTGAAAAGAAAAAAAAAAAAACTTCTCAGATCTCAGAGGTCAGAGGAGAATGACCTGGCAGGTTTGAACTAACAGGAAGGCTCAAATTGGTAACTCAATTCACTACTCTATACAGCCATGATGAGCAGAAAAGCAACTCAGAACCCTAAAGGAGCTGGGACTCTAGAGCAGAAGACCACCCTGGGGTGTGAACATTAACTGAAGGTCTTGACCCGTATCTGCATCATTTTATGGATTGTGCTGCTGCCACATGATTGGCTAATTGGATAATTGCAGGAATAAGCAGGGGTGCAGGTGTTCCTATTAAAGTGCTGGTGAGTGTATAAGGATATTTTATAGGAGAAACAAGGGTTAGGTTTATCTTGTTGACTTCAACCTTATTTGTGGAGATGCCTGGTAGCTATACTGCCTCTATGTAATGGATTAGAGAAGACACTGCCAAGAGAGAAGAAGAGGAGGTTTTTAGCTTAGCTTCCATTCTGTCTTAAAAGTGGCCCTTTTAACTCCGGGCTAGTTGGCCTGGTGAGAGCTGTTGGTTTTATTAATGGCGGTACGAGGCCTTGTAAAAACCGTGGCCTGACTAAAGAGGGCTCAAGCTGATTGTTATTGCCGGCGAATAATGGTGGTCCTTCCATCTCCAACAGGGCCAATTAAATGTGTTAAATCACTAATGATACTGCAAGTGTCCTGAATAAATAAGCACCGAATGCCCCCAAGCCTCAGGCAGACAGAGAGCGAGAGAGGGAAAGTGAAAGATGCCAGCCGTCCCTAAAGGAGGCATTCAGAGGCGGCTCGGCAACACGTTGGCGCTAAATGCAACAGCGCTAGATTGCATTTGCATAATGAAGCCACAGCTTTTACACCATAATGATTTCTCATAGGTGGAGAGCCCATGTGTGTGCGTGATTGTCATCCATTGTAAAGCCATCAACGTCGCTGTTCTGTGTCTAAGGAGGGGCTCGTAATTCCGCAACGGAGGTCCAGTCGCCCCACGGCAATGGATGCATTCGATAAACAAACACGCAGAGAGACAAGCTGGAAAATATCACCTATGCAAATAAGACAGGGCAAGTGTGAGAAAAGAAGGCTCTTGATTGGGAAGTGTCACTCAAAGCGCACTAAACAACGCACAACAAACTTTCCGAGCACTTCTTATTCATTCAAAACCCCATTTTCTCTCTATTTGCAGTAGAGACGGTTACGCAACCAGACGGCTAACAAAACAATGAAAAACTGCTTATTGTGCACGGGGTGTTTTTTTTTTTTGTTTCTCTCTCTCGAGGGTTTTGATTAGTTTTTCTCTTGTGCGGCAGAGATGATTACCATTCATGAGGCAGCCTCTGTGGAGCCTTTGGCTGAGACAACATAGTGTTTGTTGAGCAGATGGGTTCGTTGATTGCTAGTTATGAAGTAGTGCTAGCAAAGAAGCTCGAGTAGAAGGAAGAGAATAGAAAGAGAGGTCAGAGGCGGGGGGGAAAGATGTATTACAGCTGCAGCAGCTTTATAATTTCAAAATGGAGTTTATGCTTATTTCAAACACTGGCTTCCAACGTTAGCATATTGCTTAAGGCGGGTGGAGACAAACTGCAAACTGAAGCCTGCTAGATTTTCTTGACAGGATGTAACATTAGCATTTTCATTAGCATTTTAAAGGATATGTTTAAATGAAGTCACTTTGCTATGTAGCATATATAGCATGATGTAGCACTTTTAGCTATACCTAACTTATATAGCATAGCTAACAGTGAAAACTTCCAACATTAGCATTTTGCTGAAGGCTAGTGGAGACTAATTGCTAATTAATGCTTAAAGATGGAACATTAGCATTTTGATGGAGTAATGGTTTTTTTAAAAAAATATTTTTAACAATTTTTAATTATTTCCATTTTTAATTTGCATATCTAGCGATGCCCGATAGTCCTAGAAGCCATGTTAACATGTTGATTTCTCAATGCTAGTAACGTTAAATAATTAGACACAACATTAGATTTTGGTTTTATCGACCAATTGGATTAGCTTGTGCTAAAATTACATTAAATTACCTTAAGGCAGAATTGGATTGGCTTCTGAGTCGTGTACAAAAAAAAAGTCTGTTTTGTTTTTAGTTCCTTAACTGTAAGTAATTTTTTTCCTTCTCAGGCAAACCTGTAATGATCATCACCGAGTACATGGAAAACGGCTCCCTGGATGCCTTCCTGAGGGTGAGTCAAACTGAGAACGTCTGGAATATTATTAACACTGACAGTGCAAAAACGACTTATAGATTCTATTCATCATTTTTTGCATGGGGAAAAAAATGTGTACTATTTCCTCCACTTTCCACGCAGAAGAATGACGGCCGCTTCACGGTCATCCAGCTGGTCGGTATCCTGCGAGGAATTGCGTCGGGAATGAAGTATCTCTCGGACATGAGCTACGTCCACCGTGACTTGGCCGCCAGGAACATTCTAGTCAACAGCAACCTGGTGTGTAAAGTGTCTGATTTTGGCATGTCTCGGGTCCTGGAGGAAGATCCAGATGCAGCTTATACAACACGAGTAAGTTTTTAAAGCGTCACTAAGCTGAAAGTAACCGTGCCAAATTACCGTTCGCGCCGAGAAACGTCCACGCGGCCATGTTCTGTGTGGATAACACAGATTTTAGCAAGTCTGCCTGCGCCAAGCTGTCGCTTTCTATGTTACTAACCCATGGTGCCGTAGTCCTTTGCATGTCTCTGAGTGAGTGTGTGAGTGTGTGATTAACCTCGTCGCACGTGTTTGTTGTGTCTCTCGAAAGGAAATAATGGGAACCTATCAATCACAGGGTGGGAAAATCCCCATTCGCTGGACAGCACCGGAGGCCATCGCGTACAGGAAGTTCACTTCAGCCAGTGACGTGTGGAGCTACGGGATCGTCATGTGGGAGGTGATGTCGTACGGCGAGCGGCCATACTGGGACATGAGCAACCAGGATGTGAGTGACGAGACTTTTTCGAGAACATGCTGATTCAGAGATGCGAAAGGAGGCCAGTTTGTGACCTTTCGCTTTCTCAGCATTCTCAGCTTTCTCACTCCTCCTCTCTCATTTTTTTTTTTTTGTCTTCGTCCTCTTTCTTTTTCAGGTCATAAAAGCCATTGAAGAGGGATACAGGCTTCCCCCACCAATGGACTGTCCCATTTCGCTACACCAGCTGATGCTGGACTGCTGGCAAAAAGAACGAGCTGAGAGACCCAAATTTAGCCAGATCGTCAACATGTTGGACAAATTAATCCGTAATCCCAATACGCTAAAGAGGACTGGAGGAGAAATAGCAAGGTACACCACGGAATCCACTGTTATGTTCTGATCAGAAGGCGTACGGAAAATAGGAGTTAGTGTAACCACACTATAGTTAATAGTTGTCCTAAAAGATCAAGGCTACTTTAGGTTTTATTTTTTTAACCCACTATAAAGTGGGGGTTTGTTTCATAACGCGAACAAATAAAGTATCTTTTTACTGAATAATATTCCTCTTAAGACTGTTAGTATAAGGGCTTGCATTGGCTCTTCAAGAAACATTAAATAAACCCCTGGATCATTATTTTAGATTTATATTACTGTACATTATAATAAATATAATACACAGATTTTGGCTACGACTTTGACGGTTTTTATTATAATAGCTCTGTCTTGGTGACTAGAGACTCTTGCGTGCTGTTATAAACTTTTATGTTCCTCAGTGAACCTGTAACTTTGTAAAATACTTAGCTGTAAAAAAAAAAAAAATGGAAAGTTCCCAAGCAGCAGAATGCCACTTTAGACTTTCTCTCTCTTTTCCAGACCCAACACCACCCTTCTAGAGCCTAGCAGTCCAGAATTCTCCTCTCCCCTGGGCACCGTGTCTGACTGGCTAACGGCCATCAACATGGAGCGTTACCGTGACAACTTCACCGCCGCCGGCTACACCACCCCAGAGGCGGTAGTGCACATGACGCAAGAGTAAGTCATGAAAATTCGGCACCGAGGCCCACGTCTAGGCGGAGAGCACGCTCGATATGTTGCTGTTGGTGTGATAGTGTAATTAATGACTCTGCTATACTTCGATACTTCGGACACGGAATTGCGAAACCGTCAAGAGGAGGAACTAGAGCCCCTTCGTACGCGATAAGTAGCCTGAGAAAACTTCGTAAACAGGACGAAGAGTTCATTACTCGCAGCGCTCGTCAACAAGCACAGGCTAGGCGATGATAAAATGAGAAAAACTAGCAGCTCTGGGTGGGTCGTTGACATCGAGGGATTCCGTCGTAATGAAAACGACAAAACCTACGTTAAATACAGAAGTGCAACGCTACTCGGTCTAAGACCACGTGATATAACGTAGCTAGCTAATTTAAAATCGGCTAGCTAACATTAGAAAGAGGTGCGTGAACAAGCACGGGCGCTTTTCATGGCCACTGTGTAAACCGAGAGACGTAAGCAGCGCTAAATAAAATGTTCATTTACGCATTTCGGTATCGGGATCAACCGCTAAAAAAACTCGTACGCAGACTTGTACTTGTCTTTAAAAAAACGGTATCGATGCGCTCTCAGTTTTGAGTCTCAAGGTTTCTTCGCATGGTTGTCATCTCAGGGAGCTTTTCCTCGCTTCCGCCGCCTCTGGCTTTCTCATTAGGGATCTAAATATAAACCTCCATCCGGATTTCTGTAAAGCTGCACTGTGACAATGTCTATTGTCTAATGTCTAACAGTCTATACAAATAAACTGAATATAATTAATGGAAGCTTGTTCTTAAAGCGGCGCAGAGGGGGAAGAATTGCCTTGACATACAGTCTAAAAACATTACGCTTCTAAGTAAAGACCTTTATAGATACTGATTTTTTTTTCCCCGCTTAAATGCCAAATGCTAGTTTTTCCGTTTACCTCGAACGGCCTGTGGAGCTTCTCGAGGAACACACACACGGTTTAAACCGCCGGTTCGAGGTTTTCGTGACGCTCCGCAGAAACCTTTTAGAACCGTTTTTAAAAATGTGCTTTTGGTTATGTTCTCATCATCCCTTCTTTATTTTTTCCCCTCCATCAGAGACATGACGAGGATAGGCATCTCGTCAGCCGCGCACCAGGACAAGATCCTCAGCAGCGCGCGGGGAATGCTGTCCCAGATGCAGCAGATACAGGACAGGATGGTTCCGGTCTGATCGGAAACTCTTACAACACACTTTTCCCCCCTCCTCCTCCTCCTCCTCTTGTTTTTGTTTTGATTTTAGACAGAAAAAAAAAAAACTCCATT
The DNA here is from genome assembly GCA_033441825.1 of Pangasius elongatus. Classification (NCBI taxonomy): domain Eukaryota; kingdom Metazoa; phylum Chordata; class Actinopteri; order Siluriformes; family Pangasiidae; genus Pangasius; species Pangasius elongatus. The sequence continues at coordinate 24,508,649 of JAKKZN010000004.1, forward strand.
TTTACCTCATCCTCATTTACGCACTTTAAAAAAAAATTCGGATGGAAGACAAAAAAAAATAAAACAAGAACAAGAACAAGGACGAAAAGGCTAACGGCACTTTTTTTTTTTTTTTTTTTTTTCCTGGATGGCCTTTCGGTCGGAGGACTCGTTCCCTTCCGCGGTGTTGTGAAACTACGTTCTTCAGTCGTGCGTTCTGCGACACGATGGAACTCTGAGGGCATGCTCTTTTTCCCCCTTCACCTCGTTTTTTTTTTCTCGTATGTATCTAAATGTAAATAAGTAGAACTTTTTGGATTCGTTCCACTTTGCCATTTCATCGTTCAGTCCACCTGGCGAGTTACAAACTGTGGCTTTAAAATAAACAAAAGACATTCTGAAGCTCTTTATTATTATTTTTTTTCATTCTGGGATTTCTGGCTCCATGTGAAGGCTTCTCCGCCCCTTTGAAATGGAATATCTGTCTCCACTTGGCTGGCAACTCGTGCGCACCGATGGATTAGAGAACTCCGAGTTGAGATCTCTCTTGCCTCTTTTTCTCTCCAGCTTGGTCTCTATGGGTTTTTTTATTTTTCCCTCTCAACCCCGGCAGGCTGTGAAATTCCCACTCGCTGGAAGCTGGATGGAATTAAGGTAAGCACTATTCCATTGTTTATGAGATCTGCTCTATTTCCTCGGGTGTTATTTCTACAGTCCTAGAGACAGAGAAATGGTGACACGGTTATACTTCTGTTATTCGGTAAGATAGAAAAGAAAAAAAAGGGAGGGAATAAAAGAGAAGCGTCTTTCTCTTGAGCAACAACGCAAAAGCAGCTATTTCAGCTCTGAGTTACTAGCAAGCGCTAAACCTAAACGCTAAATGCCTCAAACGTTCATCTCTGTCCTTTTGTTTTCTCTGCAGGGTCTCATCGGCGTTTCCGCATCGTAGCGACATCCTTCGCCACCTTAGCTAAAGCGTAAAATTATTTACGACTCTCCCCAAGATTCCTCTCGACGCAGAAAATCTTCCAGACGCAAATAATACGTTGAGAAGAGGCTATGGATAATTTGCACACCCCCCCCAAGAGCTTTGTTTTGTCTGCATTTCTACATATGCTAGCGACCGAATGTATGCTAGCAACAGAACACGTGCTAGCTGCTTAGCTGGATGCACTCTACAGCTTCGTGTGTGTGTTTTTCTGCGAAGGATGACTCTTGCTCTGAGGAACACACAAAAACACACACTTAAAGAAGACATAAAGAGTATGCTAAGATAAAACAGAACCGTTTGCTAGTTTGTTTGTTTTTTTGGGGGGGTTGAGGGGAAACCACGCCGTTTTTGATTTCTTTATTCACGAGGAAGTCACTGGAGTCTTTTGTTAAACACTTCTGGAGTCATAAGCCGTCATGAATTCAGAAGATGCTAAGCTAAATTCAGACGCGGAGGATTAGCAGCTAGCGCTAACACTTCAGCTGTGGCTCTGGGAACTGGAATATGGACACGTGAACTTTAAACTTACTGCAGGAATGTTTAAAAAAACAAAAAAAAAAAACAAAAAAAAAAAAAGAGGGAAAACTTGACAATTCACATTTCATGAAAGCCAACAGTCTTGTTTGCCTGTTTAACACACATCCCCATTCCGAACCCGAGACCGTTTTCGTCCCGTTTTTCAGTTTGAGCACCTGATTGGAAATATGCAAGGAATGTGGAGGAGCTGGTGGAGGAGCTATAGAATGTATCGTGCCAAGTTTCTTAATTGTAGTTTAATTCTGGGGAATCAAACTAACAAATCATGTTTTGTTTGTTTGTTTGTTTGTTTNGTTAATCTAGTTGTGTAGATTAACGATGTGCGTATTTGCAACTATCTATATAATGCCATTGTTTTCTTTCTTTCTTTTTTTTAAAAAATGAATTTAGGTACATTTCATTTATTTATGGTCCTTTTTTTATCTAGTTTGTAAATTGTAAAATAGAAATATGAGAAATAAATGACTGATTGCCAAGTCTGACTTTTTTTCGTGGTTGAATTGATGTATTTGAGTATGATTTACTCAGAAAATATGTTTAACTGAAAGTGTCAAAATGTCAAAAGTCTCAATTGAAAAAAGTAAAAATTAGCCTAGTTAATGTAATATTTTCATATGAAAAGTAACTTTTACTACTCATCTAAACGTGTTCGAAGATTTAAAGCATCTACGCCACCTGTTTCTGCCTGAACACATCACTCGATCTGTGTATGTTTGCTAACTGATGCTACGTAGTTTGCTAACGAATTAATCCGAAGTAAAATATCATGTAAATAACCGATATTTACCATTAGCGAGAATTTGACCCTCCGTCGAGCTAATTACTGTAAAGCTACTAGAATTTATGCTAATCTAACCTGGCATTAGCAAAGAAAACAGGCTAGCTTAGTTAAATATATCCAGCTAATGTTAGCAAATTGATGAAACTTACCTCAACAAGCCTTTTCAGATTAGATTTAGAGTTCATACCTTCTAGGGAAGTAAAGTAGATGCCTCGTTTTCCAAAATTGATGAATTTGATTGGATGCTACAGTCGTTAAGCGGATGAGAGAAGTAGAGACCTTCGAGATTTGGACTTTACGAGAACTTTGAACTTCTTGTAAAGTACATTTTTATTCGTTTGTGAAATCTTGAGAGGAAAGGTTATATGTCCTGTTTAAATAAATTCATTTCTATTGTGTGAAAGCGTGAAGCCAGCAGACGCCATTATATATCAAAACGTATTCTATGTTATATCGGCTCGTACGGTTATGATACCGAAGAGCTTTCCCAGCGCTTTTTTCGAGACATCCTCCTAGATTTCTTCCTTTCCATCCCCACTATATGAAAGTGCTTGTATGAAGCAGTTTGGCAAGGATAAGTACTACATTAAATTTGAAAGAAGAAAAAAAAAAAAAGGATGAAGAGGGCCGATTCTCCCCTGAAGAACAATTGCAACAATCAAACAACATTACTGGTCTGCCTTTCGTCAGCTTTTTTCTTTCATTCCAGCTCTTTTTCCCTCCCCCTCAGCTTTTCCTGTGCTTTCTCCACGCTGAATGGGCCGTAATACAGCCATCCTGGCACGTTTAATCAGTAAACATCTGTTTCCCCACAGCCTGCCATGATGGCTGATTGTGTGAGAGGCCTTTGATAAATAAACGAGGAAAAAAAGCCCTAGAAAACGCAATTTTCGGAATAGGAGAAAGACCCCGGCGCGATCCTGGCAATTTTTTTTTTTTTTTCCCTGTCACAATCACCCTAATGAGAGATGCATGCATTATGCATGTGTTTGGGCAATACGCTGAGAGGAAGTGAGAAGAGAACAAAAAAAAAAATAAATAAGTGAGAAGAACTTAAAAGTTCAACTCAGGAAATACGCTTGAAATTAGCTGGTAGTTAATGAGCTGAGAGAGAGAGAGAGAGAGAGAGAGAGAGAGGTTGAGATAATCTATAGAAGTGTGTGTGTGTGTGTGTGTGTGAGATTGCAATATAGCACTTGGTTAAAAAAAAGAGCTGTGAAATGTCCAGAGACGTAGACATATATTCCATTATATTATATTGTTATATAACTTACCCCATAGCGCTACTGAATTCTTGGTTCTGATTGGTCAGAATGTGTTCATAATGGAATCATTACTCATAATCCACATTCATAAGTCAAAAACCTCACACACGGGTCGAAAGAAGCGAGAGCTAGAAGGGTAGAAGAAAGCGAAACACAGAACAGGTGATCACAGTAGGATAACCGGAGTGGAGACAGGACTAGAACAGAAACAAAGCCACATGGAGCACTGAAAGCAGCAAAAGACATGATACGGAATCTTTCTGATGTTGATTAGTTTCCAATAACAGCAGGATATGAAGTGTTTTGTTCCTCTTATACCGCAGCAATTTACCAACGATCTTCTCTTGTGTTTAACTCAGTTTAACCATTCAGAGACGGATAAAGGTCTAGAGGGTTCCTCGATCTGGATTAAGAACCTTCAACTGTCTAAAGAAGTCCTGAGAAATCTTTTTTTCCTCTCGGATTACATTCTTTCCCCGACACTAGATTCAGTCCCTACAGTGTGGGATTTCTTTCGGAATTCAGGCCCAAATCTGCAATCATAAAGCCAAGCGCTAAAACTTCAGCTTAAACCTCTAATCCTGCTCTTTTCAGCTCTGCGAAGGCAGATTTCAGCAGATCAGATGGACTGTTCCATCTCCGTGGTCTCCTTATAGGGGGGTTTCATCTTCCTGTGTGTTTGAAAAAAAATCTGTTGCACTAGAAATGTTTCCGTGTCAATAGTAATAACACGAACAGAGAAATGTTTTTTTATTTGTTTCGAATTGCGAATAGTTACAAATGTTCAAATCCTGAATTTCCGTAATCTTGGAATTCATAGTAGATGCACAGATGAAACCAACGTATCAACGTAATCCGCAAAAAAAAGTGAGAAGACGTACACAGTACACAGGTACTCGTATGGATGCACCAATGTAATGACCCAAAGTTAAATGTAACTATAAAGGGATAAAAAGCACGACCTGTCGTTCTTTAAACAGGCGTTCAGTGTGTCAGTATTAATAGTATAAAGGCATCAGCAGTCCAATCCAAACTCCATTCCTGTCCCCCTGTGTGTTTTTCTTGTGTGTTTATTGTGTTAGTGTTGCAGTGGTATTTAATATGTGAAGTGTGTAAGTGTGTGTGATCGGCGTGGGCGGCGGACACACACTGAGCTCTGCGCTATGATTAATGACTGAGAGATGGCAAAGATAATGAGGTTCACTCAACAGTGCCACACTCACACACTGCCTCTCACCAGCACAGAGAGAGAGAGAGAGAGAGAGAGAGAGGGAGAGAGAGGGGAGAGAGAGAGAGAGAGAGAGAGAGGGGAGAGAGAGAAGGAGAGAGAGAGAGAGAGGAGAGGAGAGAGAGAGAGACAGAGAGAGAGAGACAGAGAGAGAGAGAGGAGAGAGAGGGGAGAGAGAGAGAGAGAGGAGAGAGAGAGGGAGGGAGAGAGAGAGAGAGAGAGAGGCGGGGGTTCAATACAGTTAACATCTTTAATTTATTTTATCATTCCTTTATCAGTCAACACTTCTTCTGCCCTTTCTATCTCTTTCTTAAATTCCACTTAAATCCTAACTCTACTGCCTTCTTTCTTTCTTTCTTTCTCTTTCTTTCTTTCTTTCTTTCCTCAGTTCTGCCTTTCTTCACTTTTGTCTGCATTCGCATTCTTTCTTTCTTAGTTTATTTTTTGTTACCTGAATGTTCCTTTATTTGTTTTTTCTCCCCTAGCATTTCTTTCTTTCTTTCTTTCTTTCTTTCTTTTTTTTTCTCTCCCCTGGAATTTCTTGCATTCTTTCCTTCTTTATTTTGCTGTTTTTTTTTGTTTTAATTTGTTTGGTTTTTCTCCCTTGCCATTTTCCTTGATATCTTTCCTAATAAATTGAATAAGTCAAAATAATATGGAGATGTCTGAGAGGCTAAGCTAATTGCCAAAAAAAAAAAAAAAAAACCACGCAAAAACATGTTTACAGTGTGATAAGAGCACACGGTCCTCATTAGGATAAGAAAAAGGGAAGGAGATAAATAATTGAGAGAGTGAGAGCTAGAGAGATAGATATAGTAAAAAAAAAAAAGAGGACAGAAATATTTGGAATGGGTCTACAAATTGGTTCATGAGTTTACAAGTACACCAAAGGCTTACACACACACACACACACACACACACACACACACACACACCGCTATGCTAAACTCCCCTACACACACAAAGCCTTTGAGCCGGCTACAGTCCAAGATCAATAGTGGAAGGAGCTTAAGTCCGCTTATAGGACACTTCATCTCTGTCAAACACCAAACATTTAAATTACAGCAGACAATGCGCTATCATTTCTCACCGCGAGGACGAGATACTCAGGATAAGGCTGTATAAATCACACACAGCGAGGAGGAACCAAGGAGGAATCCAGCGGTAATGTGGGAAATGGAGGAAATATATTTTCCCATACGACTGCGATGACAGTCCCAACAAGAGGGTTATGTTACTAACACACGAAATATCGAACACCAGGTCAGCAACATCCATCATAGTACAGCAGTGTTCTTTCTCTTCATTTCTCTTTCTTTCTTTTTTTACTTTCTTTCTCAGATAGATAGATAGATCTATAGTGCTCCCAGTTCACAATTTCCTTTGTCCAAAACGTCGTTAAGATTAAGGTTAGATGTGAAATTTATGGCAAGACCAAGAAAACTTTCAGACAGAAAGATAGCCCCATATGCCTTATAAGACCTGCAGGAAGGAAAAGTTGTCACAGAAGTCGTGGCAGTGCATTATTGTACTGTATAGCATTCCTTGCACCTACATGATCTGCATGGAAGAGTCATCAGCCGGAAACCTTACCTGTGACCTCATGTTTTTCTGTTTGTTTTTCACACCATTCTGTGCAAACTCTAAAGACCTCAAAATCCATGAACTACTTCAAGAAACACAAGCTGAAGCTTTTAGGATGGCCTTCACTGTCCCCTGACTTGAACATGATTGAAAATCCCTAGGTAGATCTTAAACATGTTGGGCATGCAAGACGGCCCTAGAATATCTCAGAACTCGAAGTGTTCTGCAAGGAAGAAAGTTGAAATGACTAAAACAAGGACAGGAAGTCTAGCTGGCTACATAAAGTTGCAATACCTGCCAAAGGGGGTGTAATAAGTACTGACTTAGTAGGTCGTCCAAATGTTTGCATATGCCACAATTTCTATTTTTTAACTTCACCATATATAAAGTAACTATAGCTTGGCATTTGCAGAAAATGTATTTAAAAAAAGAAAACAAATAGTTTATTGGAAAAAGTTGACCCATTTGGTGAGGGGTGCCAAAATTTTTGTTGCATGCAACTGTCGATAGATAGAGTACAGGGAGGCAGGTGGAGTGGAATAGAGGGAAGGAGAGACAGCGAGAGAGGGAAGGGAAGCGGGGCAGGTAGAGAGGATGCTGGGAGACGTTCTGTCGAAATGTTTACCGCTGAAGCAGTGCCATCTGTACCACCCTGTGGGGCAAATGCTATGAGAATCAGTCCAACACACACACTTTAACGTACGCAGGTCTGCAAACAAATCCGGCACGGTGCAGAACTACATGTTTAAGCCAAGACATACACAATACCTCAGGGCTCTTTACATTCTGAAGACCCACTTCAACATAGCGTACAGCAATACCGGGGCAGTCGTGGCCTAATGGTCTGAGAGTCGGAGGCAGTCGTGGCTTAATAGTCTGAGAGTCGGACTTATAACCCGAAGGTGAACCTGAAGGTGGTGGGTTCGAGTCTCGGGTCTGGCAGGGATTGTAGGTGNACTACTGTGTGTGTGCACTTGGATGGGTTAAATGCAGAGCACAAATTCCAAGTATGGGTCGCCACAAAGTCACTTCACTACTAAGAAATGTTTTTATTTATTGAAAGCTTAAAAAGTTTTATTTAACAAAAGCTAATGCATACGTTATGTTATGTTACGCTCCATTACACCTCCCACTGGAGCCTCAGATTCCTGTTCTTGACTGACAGAAGTGGAACTCGATGTGGTCTTCTGCTCCAGGAACCCATTCGCGTCAAGGTTATGAGATGCTTTTCTCCTCACCACGGTTGTAAAGAGTGGTTATTTGAATTACCGTAGCCTTCCTGTTGAACCAGTTCGAACCAGTCGGCCCGTTGTCTCTCATCAACAAGGTGTCTCCAACTGGCTGTTTTTTTGTTTTTCGCACCATTTTCTGTAAACTCGAGAGACTCTTGTGTGTGAAAATTCCAGTAGAATTTTGAGCAGTACTCAATTCAACCTGACTGGTGACAGTCAAAGTCTCCGAGATCACACTTCTTTCTCCATTCTAATGATGTGAACATTAACTGAAGCTCTTGACCTGTCTTTGTTTTTGTTTTTTTTGCCTTGTGCTGCCGCTACATGATTGGTTGATTGGTTAATTGCATGAACGTGCAGGTACACAGGTGGCTGGTGAGTGTATAATCCAATACAATTGCTGTCTGAAGAGACAAAGAGCTAGAAAATGTGTGGTGTGTGTTAATTAGCTGCATCCTCAGCCGGATCCACTCCAGAATGAACCTCTTCTTTTGTGTAAGTAAACAATCTGTCTACAAATTGGTTCAAATAAGAATAATCAGCCCTGAGCAGAGTAAGGCAAAGTGCACAGGTAATTAAGGTAATAGTTAGGCTTACAAGCCAGACTTTGAGTAAATCAGAGAGTCTGGTAATTTTCATTTCTCATGGCCAAGATCTGCCTAATTTCACCGGGAGAAGCAGCTTGTGTTTACGGTAGTCTTGCACGCTGGATGTTTAGCTCATGTGTCATCATGAACCACTCAAACTTTTTTTTTTTTTTTTTTATTTACTACAGTCACTGAAAGTTCATTGTTGTCAGCTAAGTTTACACACTGCATGGGTGAGATGTCCAAGGCTTTATTTATGAAGACATGTTTAACTCGCTAATTTTCATTTAGCATGCAAAAACCTAGCATAAATATATGATCTACCTGACTGATTTTGCTAAAAAATTGTTAGCTACATAATATGCTTTTTTTATTTTATTTTTATTTTGACTTTGTGGCCAAGTACGGTGAGCCATACTCGGAATTTGTGCTTTGCATTTAACCCATCCAAGTGCATGTAGTGCACACACACACCCGTGAACACACACCCGGAGCAGTGGGCAGCCATTTTAGCTGCGGCGCCCGGGGAGCAGTNCTACAATCCCTGCCGGACCCGAGACTCAAACCCACCACCTTCAGGTTCACCTTCGGGTTACAAGTCCGACTCTCAGAGCATTAGGCCACGACTGCCCCCCAATTGCTGTAGTAATTATTGCTAGTTCTGCTGGTTAATCACATTTAATACAGACTAAGAGAAACACTGTGTGCTAGCACCCTGGACAAAAAGTCGTCGTTTAAGCTGAGCTGCGATGCTTTGTTCTTTCAGCTCACGTAAAAGATATTGTTCAAGTTTGGCTAGGATTTTCGTTTTATACTGACTGGCATGTTTAACCATGAAGTGACTGCATGAAGTCTCTTTACATGCTAACATTTCCTGTGTTTTCTGAATCCAATCCCAATCTTCGCCACACCATTGTGTAGCATGTTCATTTCAAAGATCGCTGCATCTCAGACTGTAAGCTGTAGTTTTGTGTATTTTTCTGGTTGTCGAATGTGCTTATCCACTAGACAACTAAACAAAATTTGCTTGTGTCAGGTGCTCTGGCATGTGATCTGTCCGTTGAGGTTAGAGGAAGATATTATGTATAGATAAAGGGTGAGTAGCTTGTTGAATTGCAGGCTGCTACTGCTTCATAAGTTAAAAAAAAAACAACTAAAAGTGCTGACCTTCGTTTAACATAAAGAGCACATCTTGCACACCAAATGACTATCGACCGTTTGAGTTTCCATTCTCCGAATAACAGCTTACTCTAGTCTCTCCAGACCCTTCCTGTTTACTGCTTGTTCATGTTCTGTTTTTTTTTTCTTCACTATTCTCTGATCTAACACTGAAACAATCTATAAATATCTACAGGAGTTTTCAACCTCTGCTCAATCCGAGGGCTCTCAGTAGCCCGAGGCCTCTTTCTGTACTTATGGCTCTGCAATAAATTAAACCGAGTGAACTGTATTAAATCGCAGGGAGCCAATTGATTGCTGGGGATATCGATTATCAGCATCATCCAACAGCAGAAACGGCCAAACATTAATCAAGTTAACAGTCCACGGCTACAGTGGAACAATACTGAACATGTACGTTACAACGTGGAAATAATTAAAACATACAAATATACATCCATTTTAAAAACACACACCTCCTATATACACCCACCAGGCTCCTATATATTGTTATCTTTAATAAGCAAGGAACAATGAAAAAAAAGGGGAAAATAATCAACAACCACAGTGAAGTTGATTATTTTCCAGTAACTATGTCTTAATTTTTTAATTGTTATAGCAACAACACTTGCTGACCAATCAGATTAGAGATTTCAAATACGTTCTATATGTATCTCCTTCTTCTTTGGGCTTTTCCCTTCAGGGGTCTCCACAGCATCCTCAACACTTGCACCCACTAGCTTCATCTCCTCATTTATTACCTCCATATACCTCCTCTTTGGCCTTCC
>JAKKZN010000004.1:24526612-24546077 GCA_033441825.1 Pangasius elongatus
AAGAAGAAGAAGAAGAAGAAGAAGAAGAGATAGAACAAGGGCCAGGTTCTTTTTAAGATATTTTCTTATTCCAGAAAACCTAAATGTTTTCTTAAAACAACTTAAAACATACTAAGAAGATGTAACGTGAATGGTAAACAAACACAATTGGGCTATGACCATAGTCCCAAAGGATGCATTTCTACATTCCACTCGTCGTGGTATACAAGCAGTTCCTTGTGCAAAGTATTCTTTTCTTTGGGCTAGAGCTCTTCCACCCAGGGCGTTCATAAAGTGTGTCATAAAAATTCTTTTCTTGTGGTGTTATTTTTGTTTCAGAATTAACATTTTCGCCTGAATTCGCGATGAAATCCGAAATCTTTTACTTGTAACCTCCCCTTGAACCCAGTCATACATGAAATTTGTAACAAGCAAGAACATTATTAGATTGCATGCAAATGAAGTAAGAAAAGCTGTGATTTCCCCAAAGCCATTGCCTTGCCCTAACTTTACCCTTAACCATTTTCATATTTTCATACCATGCACAATTTCATATCCATTTTTCTTGTTTGTGATCTTGTCAATTTATTCTCGTACAATTTTGCGGGCTGGGCAAAACGAGATGGAACTGCTCACGATGAATAGGAAAGCTAGAACTGAAGCTGTTCTTCTCCTCCCTTCCTATTTTTTTTGTTCTTTCTGTCTCTGGGAAGGCATTGTCCCTTTTCCATCCCCAGATTAGTCCTAGCAAAAGAATCTGCTAATCTTCTGAGGCACTGATACATGGGGTGACGGTGGGGTGCCTTTTTTCATGCAGTCATCCGTACCCAAATGCGTGCTGACCAGCTAAATCGGAGCAAGAAGTGAGGGATTGAAGGGGAAAAAAGATCTCCTCTTCCACTTTTGAGGATGCCATTCTCATTTAAATACCTCTCACGGATATCTTTAGGTGTTCCCACAGCAACCCCGGCCACGGGTGGACACAAAAAGGCGAGGGGCTTTCGGACGTAAGGTTTAGATATTTTCGGGGGGTTCTTTTGAGATTTTGACAACTCAATGAGCTCATAGCAGGATTAGATTACCTATTTCTTTGCCCGCAATTGAGGATAAAAGGGAAGTAGAGGAGGTTTCGCAAGGTTAACCCTACTGTCACACATGGTTATTTCCTCAAGGACTGCCAAGGATATCTAGACACACACACACACACACTCAAAGGCACATGTGGAAGCACAGATTTGCACTCCCTCGTGGAAGTACTCATAACTCTCAGAAAGTCACTCACCCATAACATATGAAAAGCTTTCGGACCTGACAGGAGTTTGAAAGTAGAGGTTTTACAAGAGCTTCACAACTCCCTTCCTTGGCATATAGACGGATATTTTCAAAAATTCTGGGCATTTTGGGTCACTGATCCCAAAGCTTTTCAAAAATGTCGTCCAAGGTGGAGGAATCTTCAGCCTTGTTTTCAGAAGAAATTGTACGTTTTGGAAAAAGTCACAGCATCAACCTTTGTAATGTCTGTTGCATTATGTGTGTGTGATGAATGTGCTAAGACTCTGTTTATCATGGCCGCTGACCAGGTTGTTCGTTTGTGCTCTGTAATTTCGTATTTGATAACACGTTTGGGGAGATTTTGAATAAGATTCAAGCGAAACCATAAGCAGTAGCTGTACCTCATTGTCAGTGTACACGTATGAATCCTTGGGTTTGTCATTTTTGTTCTGAAAAACTCCTTTCTTCCTTCACGCTTTTTAACCGTTTATAGTTACTTTTAATGTTAAGGACATTCCTTCCTGCATTTTTTTTTGTATAGCCAAAAAACACAACTTGTCATGTTACTATGAATGTGGAAAGAGCAAAGTCCTGTGTCCTAAAGACTCATGCTGGAAACTTACCAAATATTTCCAAATCCCTGACACTGGAGACTCCTTACATAACTGTTACATAAACATCTCTTAACAATGAGCTTCACTATATTACAAAATGATTTATTTTTGGTTTATTATTAGCCCTAGTGTATGTGGAGCAGATCTGTTACTATAGAAACAATAACGTATTTAAAGGAGTGCATTAATTATAAACCTGTTGTTTATGCTGCAGCTGGAAATACAATCAGAGCTGGATTATAGAAAATGAATGTTCTTATTCAAGAGTTCAACAGTGTTGTGGTGTTAAACAGTTTGAGATATTGAAGATATTTTCCAAAAAGCTGTTCGTGTGAACAGGAACTTTTCGTTTTCCAAACTATCCATGACATCGTGTCTCGGTCCGCTCAGAGCGATTGGTTGAAATGTATTTTTTTGTACGTTTTATAGAAATAGCCCCCACTGCTATTTCGGCACAAGTTACCTAAGATACTAAGGCACAAAAGCACACATTTGCTCTTGTCTACATGGATGCAGTGAATAGCTGTGAAAAGCACTGACAGCTGGATCCTCTTCATATGAGAGATCCTTAAGCAGGCCCTAAATATGGGATTGTGACAGAGCTGAACCCTGGGGCTGCTCTTTCACATTTGCCCAGCTTGAGCCTCTTAGTCCACACACACACACACACACACATACAGAGAGAGAGAGAGGGAGAGAGAGAGAGATGGTAGACGCTAAATGAACCCATCAACTCGATTGAGCTCTTCCTCTGAGCTGCTGGATTACGACTTCATGAGCATCGTAGGACACCCTTTATGCTCGAGCAGCCTTTGCGGAAGGAAACTTGTAATTCTTCGAAGAACTTTGCCATGTGGTTGCGTCTGAACAATATGACACTTGAAATAAGCTTCAATGCACAAAGGAATGGACCCCAGATTAGGAAACCCAATCACCTGGAACATCCTCTTGTCCATCTAGCGGGGGAATAGTGTGTGTGTGTGTGTGTGTGTGTGTGTGTGTGTGTGTGAGAGACTGTATCGCGTATCTTGCCAAAAGATAGCTGAATGCCTCTTCCTGACCAGGGATGGACAGATTGATGGCACTGAGGAGTCATTGACAGCGTGCGAGCGTGTGTGGCCTCAGGAGGTCACGGGTCACTGAAACAAGCTACCTGAGGAGATAAACCTGCCGAGCTACACTGCTCTCGTCACAATACACCACTTTGACCTGTTCTGTGGCCGGGATGTGGACAAAAAAAAAAAAAGGTCAAAGCAATAATCAAGCCGATCTTTGGTGCAAAAAGCCTTGCTTTGTGCAAGTACACAAAGGTAATTATGCGACCCGTGAACTTTGACCTCTTCGCAGGGGATGGAGAAACGAAAGCTCTTTGTTGAAAGTCTGGTCGAGGATTCGGACCGAAATGTACGACATCCTGCGTCATTCCGGGAGTCTGTCCTGGGAATACTGGAAGCGATGCAGGAATACATCCTGGATTTATTCATCCTTCATTTCCTGTATTTCACTTTTACAAGATAACCGCGAAGCAGCAGCATGCAACAAAGCAACGCAATTAACACAATTTTTTACTATTTATAACATCCAAATTAACGTTTTTTTTTTTTTTTTAAATTAAACATTTTCATTTGAGAATTGAGATTTTGGGAAAGGTCAGCATCGGTCTTATATCAAACAATATATCTGAGCTGAAAGAAGTAAAATATAAATGAATATGTTGTAAAGTCAATATACTACAGTATGAAATATAAATATGTGGAAAAGTGATACAGAAATACAAAATTAATTAAGAAATGATAACTGGTGGATGGCCAATGCATGCAATAAATAGTATTAATAATAATAATAATAATAATAATAATAATAATAATAATAAATAGTAATTTATTTATATAAGGGAAACAATCCTCCCAAGTGCACATATTTACAACAAAATATTACTGAACCACAACTGCAAATTTTAAACATTTTGCATTAGCAAGATCATATTTAAAAAAAATTCTGAATTTCTTATAATTACTAAAAAAAAAATCAAATTTAAAAAAAAGTAATTAATATCATGTTCGCTGTAATAAAGTCAGAATTTACATCAAACAGCAGCAATAAAACCAACAACAGCAAAAACAGCAGCATTCATTGTTCTAATTTGCAAGAGCAGAAAGTGCACGCCTTAAAATTCAGTGAACCAGCAATGGAAACAGGTGTGTGTGTGTGTGTGTGTGTGTGTGTTTATGGAGTGTCACTTATCATGCATGAGAAATCCGGATTACTCAGGACAAGGACACTTACTACAGTGCGACTTCAGTCCTTCCTTTGTATACACACACACACACACACACACACACACACGCGCGGTTTCGCCCTCATTTATCAAGCCGTATACGAACGGATTTGTGCGTGGATCGTTCGTACGATTGTTTACACAAGAAATTTGGCATTCATGAAAATCCCATAATTTCAGGAAAAACGTTCGTGCTCCCGAGTGTGTGTAAATTTACACAGAAGGAAACTAAATATAAATCCCATAAATTGACAAATAAAACGAATGATTGTTATAACAAAAGACACTGCGCCGTATAAACGGAGGACGTTTATGTTATATATTATTCAGTATTTTTATTGGCACAGAAGCGAGTCAAAATAACTTCCGCTTCTGCCTTTCAGTCTTCACCCCGCTTGTTTGTCTCGTCTGAACGTCACTAAATGCAAATGATCTGTTTCAGGAACGTGCTTTTTCACGTTACAGATGGTTGACACGCACGATGCACGTGAGAACAAAGAAAATCAGCCTTTCCGAAACGTTTTTTTTTTTTTTCGAAGCCGAAAAAATGTCCGTCCGGTTTTGGTTTCCGCAAAAACATTTACACACAACTGTACTAAAAGCCCGATAAATGAGGCCCAAAGAACGATGAGACGATCATCACGAATTACTGTGTTTCACATTTCTTATTTTTCAAAGCTGGATATAGCTTAACCTCGTGGCAGAGGCAACCAAAATACAGTGCTTAATATTAGCTTTAACTGTGAAGATGGTTTTTATAACCTGTAAATGTTTGTGTAACATGTAATTTTCCCCATGTTGATGAAGGATAAAGATTTTACACACACATATATACACACACACACACACACTTAAAATCTTTAGTTCTCTCTCTCTCTCTCTCTCTCTCTCTCTCTCTCTCTCTCTCATCATTGCTACTTGTAATGCGTCATTATATTCATCTGAACCTTCTGTTTACTGCTGTCCCTGATTACACCTGTGTGTGTGTGTGTGTGTGTGTGTTATAAAGAAAAAGAAACAAGCAAAGAGAATTAAAAACAGCTTTGATTGCTTGAGATGCCTCTCCATATAGCTGCTGTCCATTTGGCAGGGATCGAAGCTCCAGAGAAGCCTCTCGAGGTAATAAGATCAGGTGTGCGAGGAGTGTTTGTAGATTGTCTATTGTCCACACGTCACAGTAGCTCTTTGTTTACAGATTTCGGAGTGACTTTGGATAGCGTTTAGGCCTACCGGCCATCACTGAATGCACTGTAATTGTATTCCAGAGATATGAGAGAGAGAGAGAGAGAGAGAGAGAGAGAGAGAGAGATGGAAAGACGTATAATGAGAAAGTGATGGAGAGAGGGAAGGAGACGTTCATCCAGGACGCTCTGCTGCCCGACTTTCATTAAGCCTAATTAATTTCTCTGCACTGTTGATCAGAGAAGTTCATTTTAAGGACCATGCATACCATTGTTCCTACATCCAATCTCAACCCATAACACACACACACACACACACACACACACACACACACATGCACTCTCCTTTGCACCAGTGCTTAAAAAAATGACTCAGTGCTCATCCTCCATAATAGAGAAAGACTCAAAGTCAATTCAAATTATTCATATACTGCTTTGTAATCATAGCCCGGTTCCACGTTGTGCTTTCCAAGGACGCCGCCACAGACAAATCGAAAGCAGCCCGATATCGTAAAGCAGGAAGTGTGACATGATAGATAGCGCGATCCGGCACAGCATGAGCACCGCTCATGTGCCTTTGGGGACTGGACACAACTCTTAATAAACAGACATAGTTATGCACGAAAGGTGTCCATGTTTAAAAATCGAATAAGCGCAATACATCTGTACATGTACAACATAGTTTTATTGTCGCAAATCTGCTTTACAGAAATCCCGATGTAGATTTCGATCCTTAATGAGCAAGCCAGAGGTGAAAGAAGTGGTGGAAAGGAAAAACTCCCTGAGACATCATGAGGAAGAAACCCAGAGTCTCTGGATAGTGGGATTCCAAAGTATACAGGTGGAGAAGTCAAAAATAATGTGCTGAAAGCCTGTTTAGTATCAGCATTTAATAAGAGCTGTACTCTTACATTGGAGTTCGGGACTTACGTGCAAAAGTTACGTAAATATTTACACTGTGAAAGTTCGTATTCAGACAACCTGCTTGACTCGGATTTCTGTCATCGGATCAAATACTTATAACATGATGTAATAATAACAAAAGTAATTTTGTAATCACACTCAGCAAATTTGGTTTGATTTACCAACATAACTTCAACCTTCATTATTCAGCAGATTATAAAATAGCACTTGATCCAGCACGTCCTTTTTTTTTTTTTTTTTTGCGTTTTATTTTTTATACCTTGCGCTGACAATGAAGACAAATCGAGGTCATGAAATCATAATGTGATTATGCACAGGATATTGCCTGTTTACTCACGCTTTTAATTCGCAATTTTGATTCGTCGAATTAATAAAATAATCGTAACCAAGAAAATTGGAAACAGTTTAAAGGATGATCTGACTGAGCGCTTATCTGCTACGCTATTGGCTCATTTTAAGTTCATTCATAATTTTATCCACAGTCTTTGAGATAAGCAGCGTCTCCAATTAAGACGCTGTCCTTTGTGTGGGGGGGAAAATTTTTTTTTTTTATCTAATATGCCTCAAATGGAGGTTTTTTGGAGTGTATTTACAGCCCAAAATCATCAATTTCAGTGAGATAGATTGTGTTTACATCAAAATGTCAGACAATGGAACTGAATTTAAGTCCAAAAAATGGCTTTAAGTCCAAGGTCAGAATCATGCGTAACTGAGACATAGCTCATTTTTTGGCAAACTCCGCCCACTTGTGCATCTCTTGCATAACTTCTGAATAACACTCAAGTCTGTAGTTGCTCTCTAAATAACGACGTGCAGGGATTTTCATTAAGAGGATCAAATTTAGCTCGAGACTAACTCAAGTCCAACTTCTTCTGTGACTAAAGTTTACCCCTCTGGCTAATAGGCTAACATGAAAAATAGCTAGATAGCTAGACATCCAGCTCGCTCTTCAACATGGCAGCAAGAAAAGCAGCATGTTAGCGTAAAAATAAAACAAGCCTGCACACAGGGAATGGATGTCCTGGGCAGATCCAGAGCAGAAGAGCAGAACCAAGTGAATATACTGATACGATGCTAGCATGGAGAACATTTTAAAACTGGCTCATGCCTCCCAGCCTTCGAAGTGCATTACTGGATTATGTGTAGCATCCTATACTACCTTCTCGAAAAAGTACTGAAAATACTTTTTTTTTCCCCGTATAGTTGAGTGTCTTATTTATATCTCCGTGTCCCCTATAAACCCTGCACAGCTATACAGCTATAGAGCTGCTATAAAGAGCTGAGTGTAACGCCGGGTTGCTGATGCATTAATGAGCAGGCATGAATACAGTGCCATGAAAAGGAGCGATGTCTGAAAGAGCAGGTTCGTACTGGCCCTTTGAAAGGTGGGCAGATCCATCAGTCGGCATGGAGAGAGTCAGTTGTAAATGAATGTGGAATTAGCAGCAGCGCTCATTGTTGATCTCCTGAGACGGCGGCTCGACCGGAGACTTCATGTGGGTGTATTAATGCGTTAGGGTTTTGTTACAGCGGCAGCTGTATTAAGCTAAAACACACATTTTATCTGGATCAGCACAGACGCCGTGGAGAGCAGGAGATAGATTCACTGAGGGCTCGATGAGTGTAATTAGTGATGTAGTAACTATAAACCCGTCCATACTGAACATCTAGACATGAAGTAGTAGAGCCATTGTTCACACACACACACACACACACACACACACTGTGTATCTTATGTGCAGCACATCTGGAAGATTTAAAATGTCTGTCTAAAATGTTAAAACTTCCCGCTGTCATCGTGATCGTTGTCATGGGCTCCAATCTAAAAACTCTGACCTTACATTTAAAAGTATTTACTAAGCTATAAAATTTGAGATTTGAGACACAATGCTAGGTTTTTTATTGGAGGGAAATTTGTCCGATTTTTGCAGGATAGTGAAAAAGACTAAACTAGCCTGCACCCGTATTCATTTAAATGTGGCTTTGTCTGAATTTCAAAATATCAGTACGCAAAATCCGACTCTGACATTCCTAAGATTATTCCGCAAAATAAATAAATGAAACGAAATTTTTGTGAGTTTCTCTCACGACACCATCTGTAAATCAAGCGAACCCATGTGGGGACCCTTTGTTTCACTCGTCACGTTTTTCTCGGTCTCCTGAGCACGCGTCTACGTAACGCTTATAAACTTTTATAAGCGTAGCTGCAACCGTTTTTTTTGTTGTGGAAACGTTTATCTAATATTGTCTTTGTCAAACATCAGGCACGAATACAAACAAATTCATTCGCGAGGGTGTTTACGCAAGAAATGGGGTTTTCGTGAAAATCTAGTTTGTTCGGAAATTGTTCGCCGTAATTTACGAATTACGATTACGAAATCTCCTGAGCTGCGTAAGAAATAAGCCGCGACTGATGGACTTCGTACGTATAATTGCCGAGTTACTACAATAATACACTGGAACTTTTTGCAGAACTCTAAATGAAGATTAATAAGACTGAACAGAACAAAAGTAATAGCGCCCTAGTTTTTACAAACAGGATATCTTCTTAAAGCAGCAAGAATGTCACCTGGAAATTTCAAGATGAGTTGATTTCTGTGCTCAAATTAAATATACGAGTTAGCAGCTAGCGTCTATATTAATGGCATGAGGACGTGAAGGCTGTTTTAATGATTTACCTCAGATTATGTCGGTAATGAATAAATGTATAATTTGGTTAACAGGGATGTACGTTCAAAGTGACCTCATCAGTCAATGTTACAATATCTTTGAAAATGGAAAAAAGACTAATAAAAATGAGAGGAGTTGCTTTTCTTCTTCTCGTGCTCATTAGGAAATATGGATGATGCAACTTCCTGTTGAACACGTGACATTGTGGGATATTCTGAATATTTCCTAGAGGTGAACGTGTTCGGGTAAGAGCTACACTTCTGACTCGTGGAAAAGGATGTTTTGAACATGAAATATTACGTGGATTCGCACCTTAACGTAAAACTATTATCGTGTAAGCGTTTTAAAGATTATATTTCAAGGTAAACTGTAGTTAGTGGGCTGGGGTGGGCAGAAATGCTGTCTTCAAAATGTTCTTTTAGAGGTTTGATTGATGTTTCAAGCTATTTATCTGAAACGTGCACATGCAAATCTGCAAATTAAAAACCAGAACAGACTGAATTAGCACTTCCTGTCAAGGAACGTACCAAATTTCAACCTAGCAATTTACCTTTCATTCAATTTATCTGGCCTCATTAGACTCCACGTGGATCTCATGATGATTTCAATGTGCAGATTTGAAAATTATGTGCTCTGACACAACATTAAAGCAAAAGAGATGTTGGGAGATTTTAAGGATGACAAAAAAATAAGCATGAGAGCAATTATTTTCAGCTTGGGTTCATTCAGACAGACAGTACACACTTTTAATAGGATTATTGTGTAGGCTGGAGGGGGTGGAGCCTGATCTGTGATGAAGGTGGGAGGAGTGTGTGACGAGTGTGTCCAGACGGAGATTCTCCACACCTCATCAGGGTGTAATATTACTGTGTTAATGTGCTCGGGAATGGGCCTCGGCTGCTAGCGGCTAATAAGCCTTCCCAAGAGGGGGTGAGTTCTTGCTGATTCCACTAATCCAGGACAGACAGTGTCCTCTGCTACGCTACCCTGCTAGAGCACCAGGGACACAGCAGACTGATGGAAGATGATTACAGCCCTGCTAAGCCGCTACGCCTCATGCTAGGGGACAAGGGTGAAAAAAGTAGGCTGCTTCCCAATAAAGTAATGACTCCCATGAGGCAGCGAGTGCATAATAAAGTGGCAAAATGAAGCCATTGCAATGCTTATCTCACTGCTAGGACCTAACTCGGGGAACTTAATAACACCGATTTCCATGTTTATCTCGGTTCAGCAGATACCTGAGCACAAAACTCCAGAATTCAAGATCAGGCATTTCATCTACACATAAATCGATGGTTATGTGGCATAGGGCTGGATTCTGAGTTGAGTTGTGCATGTGTAGCATAACGAGGAGCATAAATTTATGAACGCCTACTGAGTTGAGTGGGTTTGAAAAATCTTTCGAACCGTGGGCATGCTTTTTAAATTTATTTATTTATTTATATATATATATTTTTTAACAGGAGACCACATGAAATTATTTTATATATTATTTTATTATTATTTTAAATATTATTATTATTATTATTATTATTTTATTAATTATGTAGCTTGCCTTCATTAGATTGCTCACAATAAACTATCGTGCAAAATAATAGGGTGTGCTGGATCAAGTGCTATTTTGTAAGCGAGTGAAAAACAACGCGGAAAATTGTTGTTCGGTTGAAAAAAAATCTGCCGTGAATAATATAATAAACACAATTAAGACTACACATAGAGCAGCATGTTGGTAATATATCAGACTAGAGGTTTATTTCAGTGTTTTAGTTTAAATGGTCTGTTCTTTTGTTTTTATGTTAAATTATATTACGTTTGCTTCTTCGGTCCTTATTTTCTATCTCCAAACTTTTTCTGACACACGGAAAAACCCTGTCTCTGGCACTTATCCTCAAGAAAATATCTGGCAACCCTGAAGGAGCGAACCACACGCAGGTATTCTGCATTAAACGAATGACCATTTGAACAGAACACGGCCTTAACTGCGTGCGTAACCCATTTCTGAATACGGGTAACTTTCCCTGCATGATCACTGGCAAGTTTCAGAACTATTTTAATGAATAGGTTTCAATGTGTGCTGCACACCTTTTAAATATTTTGCACCTTTGTTTACATACATATTTGTAAGCGTAAAATCTTACCTAATAATGCTAATAACGTCAAAATAGCCTGCTCGCAGTAGTTCGGTAGTTAATTGTGTTGTGACAGAGGGTGCCAATACTTGTGGAGTGATTGTATAGCATACAGCATTCCTTTCTTTCTGTTTCATCAGTTAAAGAGTGCTGGAATTTTGGATTTCACCTTGATTGGATGGAATGACTGTGTAGCCCAAGTGGCCTTGGCTGGATGTTGCAGCAAGGCATTCTGACACACACACACACACACACACACACACACACAGTCATTCTCGTTCTCCTGCAAAAAGCCTGACTGAGCTACCTCTGATTGCGAGGTGGTACTCGGGTTACTCACTACTCCAGATGGGTAATGGTGGCGGCCCGGACGTTCTTCCTTTCATCTACTCCCAGAGCACCATGCGGCATCACAGAAGGTCATCACCTCTTATGCTGGACGTGCAGCACAATCCTGGCCACTCAGCCGTGCGAGCCAGCCGAACCGAGAGGGGGAGAGAGACGGCGCTGAAGAGTGAGAGAGATTATCATGGGACGCCCAGCAGCTGTTGCTGTAAAAACTCGTTTGCGATGCTTCGCGACCCGAGGGACGGCGAAGGAGCAGAATTCATGAGTCACACGTTATCTGTTTCTGGTGTGAACTTTCGCACGGAGGAGGAGATTAAGATGTCGGTTGTATTGAGATGTGTCTAGTGCTGAGCCTTCGCCACATTCCACACGTCTGAAATGTTTTAACGCAACAACAATTCACTTTCAGCTAGCTTTAAATACTTCTCTTACTGACATGTTGGCAAAATTATTTTTAATTTTAATTATTGAATTTTTATTCCATTTTTATACACTATTTTACAGTTTTTTACATTGTTATTCATTTCTACATTGCTGCTGCTATTTTCAATTCGATTTTTATTATTATTATTATTTATTTATTTTTTTTTTTGACTACTATCTTTTATATTTTCTTAATTTTTTCTCATGATATATGAATTTTCATAATTCTGCCTAAATACTACTTATATTAAAAAGTAAATGGAATGTCCATGAGTAAAAAAAAAAGAACTAAAACAGTAAACCTGAAATAATAAAAAATATTAATGCCTGTTTTTTTTTTTTTTTTTTTTTTTTAACCAAAATTTCTAACATTCAGGTCTAAAATATGCAATATGCTGAAGACAAAAATATTAGAAAATTTAAAATTAAAAAAAAAAATTGTTGCATGACACAAGGAGGTTAAAAAAAAATCATCTTTCCAAACATAATACTAAAAAAAAAAAAAAAATAGTTTTTAAAAATCTAAGGCAGAATCTGGCACAAAAACATTCTTTAATTTAATTCTTTTGTTTATTTATGTATTTATTTTTTTATTTAATGTACAAACTTAATAAAGCCTGAGAGCAATAAATAGCTACAGAACGTTAATTTACAGTAAAGTGATTTGGAGGTGATTTACTATAAAATCTATGTATATTTTCCTAAAATATATATAAAAAAAACAGCCATAAATGAGCAATTAGTGAGAACTGTACCGTGACATGCTACATACTCCGCTCACAGGTCACTTTATTAGGAACACTGTGCTAATAACGGGTAGGGATTGGCTGATTAGATGATTGCGTGAACGAGTAGGTGTACAGGCGTTCCTAATAAAGTGCTCGGTGAGTGTATATTACAGGACGTAAACTTATGACAGTCACATTTCGTGTTTGAGGCGTGATTATGTCTGAATTGTGACACAGGGCTATTACAAGTGAAGAGCTTCCTGATAAAGTGTCAGTGACAGTAATGTAATAATGACTAAAATGGAGGAGGTTATTCTTGGTAAAGTAGTGGAAAGATACACAAAGTATTTTTCTTCACTTCTGGAGCATCGGGGAACGCCGCTGTCTCTGTGCTTCTGGTGCTTGTGGAATTCCACCAACTCCATCTTCTTCACTCCGAGACTTAGCAGGTCGTCTTGTACCTATGGAGAAATCAGTTTAGACAAGAGCTTTATGGATGGCTGTTAAATTCAGTACATTCACTCCTGTGTCTTAGCATCTTATCCTGACAGATTTGCTTAGATTCACATTTTCCCCCTTAATAGCAGGTCTTTTTTCCGCTTCAACAATCGAAGCTTGCGCTCGGGTCCACTTGGGCTCGTGCTAGGACTGACATTCTTCGAAATGATTTCGCAGACACACCCTTTAAATTACACGTGAAACAGCCGTAGCTATATTTCACGTGTGGGTGTGGGACTCGAGCCGCCATCATTTAAGACCGCAGTGCCTTCGATCATTTGTTAGGACTTTTCAGAAATATTTTCACCTTATGCAACCTGGACTAGTTTGTACTAGTTGTGCTGTGTGTGTGTGTGTGTGTGTGTGTGTGTGTGTTTTAACAACATTCATCCTTAATCAAGAAATATGTCGGTCTTAAGTGGATTTTAAGACTGTTTGTTTTTAAAAGTAACTCACCGGATTTGTAACTCGGGCTCATATTTATACAGGAAATGTGTTTCTCTTATTCTTATCAATGTAGTGAGTGTGAGGTTTGATCTCTCCATGATTCTTTTTGTTTGGTTGGTGGTCTTTGGTTTGTGTCATCGTCTCATATGTTAAAAAAAGAATAGAGATAAAATTATTCATTACATATCAATCTTACGTTTGAGCTGGAATATTGAAATTCAACGTATTTGGAGGTGCTGTAGATAATTAGCACGCGATTGTATTGATCTGTGAGACTCGGTCGACTGAAGCAGGAAGTACTAGGAACCAAGATCCAGACACGATCGGGAAACACGCCGACGTCGGGACAGGGGGCGGAGAATCACTGAGGCACAGATTAAAACGAAGCAAAACCTGAATTTCAGAACCACGCTGCACACTAAGACAGGACATTTGACTCTCCTACGTAGTGTTCTGTTTGTTTTGCTATTTACTTTCCTCGTAGCTACTGAATAATATGCGTGAAGGTAAATAACCGAAACGAATATATCAATGTAAACACATTTCACGACGTTTAAGACGTTTTCCGAGGTAGACATTGGCAAAAATAAATAAATAAATAAATAAAATGCCTCTCTTAACTCGATCTCCACCCACCAAGCCGGAGCTGAGAGCAGAGCGACAATAACAACAAGGATATCGGCTAACCTATCGAGAAAAAGGAAATAGGGTTAGAAAGGATGGAAAAATGCTTCTGGGTTCTTTGTAGTGTCTAATTATAGATCTTTTACAAGTGTGATATTCATCCACACATAGCAGACAGATTAGACGTTAGCTCAGCTTTCACCAAGAGAATAGAACCAGAGCTGTTCTCCAGGGCTGCTTGGTGGCAGAGAAAATGTGAGCTTTAATCCAAGCCGTGATTTTTTTAATTTAATTTGATTTTTTTGGTCATTAATGACCCAGTTACAATGCTCTTTTCCCATCATTTGCAACTCCATGTGCCAAACATCTACTTCTGATAGCCTATTTAGCCATCGTCGTGATATTTAGCCAGGAATGAGGATGAAGGGAAAGAACTAGAAGGAGCGATATTCATTGGTAGTAAATGCATCGTTCGTTTTTTCCTCCCATCACTGCGGATGGTACTTAAGTTAATGAAGATGGATGTTATCGCTGAGCGTCTGCATCAACCCAGAACTTTTGTTACTCTCTCCATCTTTCGTTTGAGAGTAACTAACATGTTGGCAACTTAAGTCTAAACGTTATGTCAAACATTACATGGGAAATTTTGCGCAGAAATATTCAGAGATGGGCTACACAGGTGCTTAAGTCCATTTTCTGACCTCCATACTTTACCTGCATGTAGTTCAGAGGTTGCTAGAACTTTCTTGAGTTCCTTTAACTCCCCAAAACAACAACAACAACAACAAAAAAAAAATCAGGGATAGAAAATGTGGACTGAAGAAGAGAAACTGTGTTTTCTCCCCTTTCGTTTCAAATGAAATACAACGTAAGGTGAAAGTAAGACCATTTAAAAAAGAAAAGGACTAATATGATGATACATGAATGAATACGACAAGCTTTAGAAATAAACCTAGTGAATAGTCTAGCTGATATATTACTGTATGAATAACCGTAGTCGTAATCATCACATCACACAGCTCACTGCGAATCGATCAAAATGGCTTCTGCCCTCATTTACCGAGCAGCTTGTAAAATAACACTTGATCCAGCACACCCTATTATTTTACATATTTTTTATATCGTGCTCTGACAGTTAATTCCTTTATTGTGAGCACACTTTAATGAAGCCCCAAAATGCCACATCGAGTTCGTGAAATCGTAACGTGTGCTTGGGATGTTGGCTATGTTATCAAGTGTATAACTTTGTTGAAGGATAAGCTGACCAAGCACTCGTCTCTGCAGCATTTCCAATTTGATCTCTGATCACCTCCATTTTAAAGGGCCGGTATTATTAATTAGATGATGGTATCATAGTTGAGTGTTTTGATTCTCAGAGTGTAAATTTCCGCATGACATTTAGTGGTGACATGAAACTGTCAGACAGTTTCGCTAAACTTAATACTGCTCCTCGTTTCAGCTAATTTTCACACAAGGGAAAAAAGGGTGATTATGTTCAGAGTCAGCATTGTCCGAAAACTGAGACACACCTCAGTTTCACACAGTTTTAGGCAAACTTTGAGGTCTAAATACGACACGGACGTGCACAGTTTTGATATTTAATCCTCACTGTGCGTGCGTAACTCACCTCATACGCGTAACTCTAATCTCAATCTCCTTCTTGTTGATAGTTTTTACACTTAGAGAGTGTAGTAAGCATTTAAAACTCATTTAAGCTGCAGAAATGTAACCACTATTACATAAAAGGACTAGCTAGTTTCAGTGTGCTAACACTGTTACATCCATTCAGGAGTAGATTTACATTGTTTGATCCTTTCAAATTGAAAATACACCTGGACAATACAATTTTCCAGCAGTGCTGTGATGGAGAGAGAGCTAGGAGGGAAAAGAGCGAGTGAGAGACATTCAGGCTGAGGCTGACCTGGCCTACTTGGCCAGTCGACTAGCTGATTAATGAAGCTCTGCATTTTGCTGATACCGTTTAGTGACTAATGAGGGTCGCTCACCTTCACACCCAGAGAGAGACACGTATACACACACGCATACACACACTGATGGGAAGACAGCAGGTGCTGAGTCAGAGATACCTGGCACCGACTGCTAACCACAAGAATCGGTGTCTCGAGCCCCGGAGTTGACACGTGAAAAGCTATTAAGTGCTCCAGTAACGTCGCTCGAGTTCGGGTTTGAGGAAAGCTAGCGTGAAATGACACACCGTTTATGTAACAGAATATTATTCTAATCCTGGCTAAGCCAACGGAGGCTAGGAGAAGTGAAAATATCCATAGTTAGCTGGTGACCTGCTGAAGACATTACTTTCTTCCTCCCACACACACACACACACACACACACACTTCCACATGCACATAGAGGGATCAGTGCTCATACCTCAGCCTTGCTCTCACACTCCCACACACACACACACACACACACACACACACACATGCACCTACATGCGTGAATATATAGACACAGATACAGTATATATAAGAGAAACAACCGTTAAAAACATTACATAAGGCACGAAGAAGAAGAAGAAAAATCCCATCACAAGGCGTTGATTAATTTTCTATAACAGCACGAGTTCAAATATCCATGCGCTTATTCTTATGCTATCGTTTCCGTAGTAACGACTCAGGGACTTGTATGAAAGACGCCCAGCATAAGCTAAGGCTAATGATACAAAATATACAGTTTAGACAAAGGACAAAGGAGTCTCCAGTGCCAGTTTTTTTTTTGGTACTTTTTTAACTTTAAGAACGAAAAAAAAAAAATGGAGGGAAAAAAAATGATGAGGGAGCGACTGTGTATAGCTGCTAAAACATCCGTGATAACTTGTTGCGCTAACATTAAACGTAACCATAAACAGATAAAAATGACGGCGTGTTGTTCGTTAACAAACAAACAAACAAATCGCAACTGTTTAGTCGCTGCTGTATAAGAGGAATAAAACTCTCTGAGAAGTGCCGTTATTGGAAATAGCTTCAGGGAGGTAACGGCGACTCCNCCGTTCGACTCCGCCGCCGTTCGACTCCGCCCCGTCGTTAATGAACTCTCCATCACAGCAACGCCCTGTTTTTCGTGTTTTTATTCCTTGACATCCTTAAACCTAGAGCTTCTGAAAAATGCCCAGCCCAGATTTCAAGTACACACAGCTTCTTATCCACCCAACAATTCCGGGAATTATATTAAATCCGGACTAATGAATAACAGCTATTAACTGTATCGCAAAAACAAGCGCATACAAACACACACACTCCCACACAAAAGCTAAGGCAGCATACAAGACAGGCAAAGCCCGTTATTAGCGAGAAAGGCAACGAGTTTAGGCGTAAGGCTCCCTCATTGAGAAGAGGATCGGGGGCAGACAGGGCCATCATGGTGGCCTTAATAACACGAAGAGGGAAACAAGGATGTAAACAAACATAAAGACACAAATACGTCGCACGAAAAATGAGAGGCCTGGCATTCTCGGGGTTTCATCTATAATGCATGTCTTGTTTTGGTGTCAGGTTCCTGCATTTGAACAGACAGAAGAGATGCAGATGAGCTAACGGACGTTTTAGCATGTGACATCGAAACAACATGGCCGCTCACAGCATCAACCGTAAACAAAACAGCAATTCTTTACTTTAGTAAGAGGTAAGAGTTAAACTCTACAGTATGTACTAGGGTTTGTTTTCGATCAATCAACCTACAGAAGCATTAGCATGCTAAGTCTGTAACACTGAGTAGACATTTCGCTGTCTCAAGAAGAAAAATATACATCGGTGATCTCTAACGTGAGACGAATATGGAGGCGTCCATGTTTTTTTTTTTTCTTACTTTATACTCGAATGCATGAAGGTTGAAAATAATGTAAGTCACTATTACTAAAAATCCCCGGAAGCCCCGCCCCCTTCCACCCATCTCACATTAGTAACGTTTTACCTGGTGCTCTCTCGTCTCGGCTTGATTTTCCCGCTTGAAATACGTAAAGTATATAGTTAACATCAGTTTTAGTTAGCAACTATGTTTATCAGGGACAACACCAAAAAAAAAAAAACTTGTCAGCCGTAACAGGAAACAAATTATTGGCCTACAAGGTATATGTAAATATATGTAAATGTGTCTCATTTAACACTTTACAATTCATTTAAATAGTAATGATATTAAGAAAGTAGTTAAAAAAAAACACTTTTTAAAAATGTTCTTCTTTGTTGCTGATTAGCGCGTTTGCGTTCACACAGTTTGAGCAATGACAAACATCGTAACGAATTTTTTTGTTTTACAATGGATGTTAGGACAATCGTTTTGCAGAAGGATTATATTAAAAAAAAAATTGATGTTATGTTTTTTTTCTGTTTACAACATTTTTAATTTAACTCCTCCCCCAAAAACACGTTCAATAAATTTACATGATAAAAATTCTGACATAATTTAGTTATTTTAATTTTTTAAATTAGACACACATAAAACTTTATCAAGAGAATTCATGTTTTTAAGGTACCACTGTTCGGCTATATTTCTTAAGAATTTCATAAAAAAAATAATAATAATTATAATAATAATAAATAAACTTGGTAGAGAAAGACATTTTGAGTCTGTTAAGACCCCACAAGATTGAAGTTAATACAATTAATATATAACAACATTAATCAAATTCAGTGAAATGATTTTTACAACTTTTACAACACAGAAAAGAAAATGTAGAAAAATATTAAAGATAAAGAAAAATATAAATAAAGATATTTAATATAAGAAAAATATCTACATAAAAAATATATACAAAAAAAAACAAATTAATTAAAATTAAACTAATTTTAATAATAATAAAATAAAACTAATAAAATAAATAAATAAAAATAAAACAGTCCATTGTTCGTAAAAATAGCTACAGGTAGTTTCCTGAGAGGAACTCATGCTTCAGCCAGTTTGAACTGGTAGATCTTTAAAACATTATTTGAAGGATTTAAAAACATTTACAAGATCAGTTCCTAATCTCATCTAGAATACTATTCCAGAGTTAGAAATGCGTCTACTCTCAGCCGAGGATGGTTTAAGAATTGATGGTAAACATGCTTCAGCTTGCGGAGGGTTATACTGTTTCAAAGCTCAGTAAGATACGCTGGAGCTCAGTGACGTGCAGCTTTATCGAACATCGAACATCAGCTCAACTTCGTAGCTGAGTACGTTGAGTAAAGCTGGAATGGTGTGATCGGACACGAGCTGGAGAGTTCTGGAGAAACAGCAGCTAGCTAGCGACATACATGTGCTAGCTTCTTAGCATCGTAAAGTTTATGCAGCTTTGATTATTTTTGCTCAAGTTGCCAGAACAGAAGTTATACTGAGGTCACAACTTTTGGGCTTT
>JAKKZN010000004.1:24624844-24648362 GCA_033441825.1 Pangasius elongatus
CCAACATCTAAAATTCAAGTGTACTTCCTGACATCTTGGATTTTGTCCCAAAGAAAAAAAAAACATTTTGTTTTTTTTGCTACTCCTCCTACAAATTATGTCCAATTAACACCAGATTTGGCATACATCATCTTCAGAACAATCTGGACAAAATTTATCAAAAAAGTGTTTATATTCGAAACATTTTGCCCGCAATCTGAGTGATCTGACTGCGAAGCCACCAAACAGGAAGTGAGGTTGCATCTCAGCAACGACCGTGCATACTGACATAAATCTTGGTAGGCATCTTCAGGACCATGACCTGAGGCTATGCAACAAATTTCATGAAAGCGCCACCTACTGGTCAATGGTTACAATAACATGCCAAAAATGCTTCCATCTAAGTGCCATTCTTTGCTACCCCTTCTCCAAATTTTATCCAGTCTTCTGGGTGCTTGGCCCCCGGAAATGCTGCTTGCAGCTTTATTTATTATTAATTATTAATTTATTATTCATTATTATTATTATTATTATTATTATTATTCCAGCAAAATTGTTGACTCCTACAGCTTTTAACATACATCCACCAAACTTTCATACATTATCCAACTTATATCCGCAAGGTGTACTTGTGCTTTTCTAAATGATCTGACCTTCCTCTCATCTTTCATCCCTCTCTTTTTCACCCCCTTTTTTCCCCCTATTCACTCGAATGGGATTTTTTTTTTTTTTTCTAAACTGCTCTAATTCATTCCGTTCTCAAGCTACAACCACCAAAAATTCACTTGCTTAAACCGGGGTACGTAAGGACCTCTCAAACCAAACTGCAGACAGATTGCACTCATCCTTCTCTTTCTATCCATTTTTTTTCTTTTTCCCCCCAATTCATTTACATGAAGGAAAGATAGCTTTTGGAAGTAAATTGTCTGAATTTGCTGTTTCATCAAAACATTTTTATGTAAAATCGTTATACTTTCACCTACAAACTATTGTTGCTGTTGTCGTTGTTGTTATTGATATTGATGAGGTCGTGGACTTGAAATATTAACTCATGGCCTCAATATATTAATTAATTCCCACACCATAGTTCCTTTCCAAAAGTTATAATATCACCACCTTACAGTGCCTCATAGAATTATTTCGAAATTTTTAAGTGAACTCCATTTGGGTTTTTTTTTGGCTCATGCACGCTCATACTGTACTTCTGCTGCAGGGGTTTCTGTATTTTTATGCTACAATGTTTTGATTTAAAATTTCGTCGTCTGAGCATGACACAAACTTGAAATACTTGAACTTGAAATAGAAAATGTGTGTTTAGACTGTAACTGTCACGGCCTGGCGTTAGATTCAGTAGCCAAACACTGCGTCCTAACAATACGCAGACCCGACCTGAACGAAAATACTGAGCACATTTTTCATTCTTTCCTGCTCTTTCACTTGAGTCCTGCTTTCCCTGGGAAAGACTTCAGCACAGTATGAGCTTCTCTCACTATTTTTTTTTACAGCCTCCTGTCTTTTGCATTTTGGTTTAATGTTTGAAAAAGCATTGAAATCTTGGGACACAGTCGGCCGATTGTCTTCTACGTAATTTTCCACTGGAGAAAGGAATACAAGAGGGGGGGAAACTGCTGGGAAGACTGTTCTGTTTCATGAATGTGTCAGTTGGAAAGCATGGGAATGAGCACCACCTGTGGGACACTCTTTGAAATGAGGAATTATTGTCCCTCAAATAACACAGTCTATTTCCAAGTGTATCACGGCTTTCTAATGGGATGGTTTTCCAAGTGTGTCACTGCTGCTGCTAGGATAGTTTGCCTGCTGCGGCAATTCTCCTGGAATTCTCCGGCAATTTTCCTTTCTTACTGCATTACTGCATCTGTTTCTCTAGTCCATCACTGCTGCTACTGACACAGTTTTCCAAGTGTATCACTGCTAATGGGACGGTTTTCCATGTGTATCACTGCTAATGGGACGGTTTTCCATGTGTATCACTGCTATTGGGACAATATTCCTTGTGCATTAATGCTAATGGGACAATATTCCTTGTGCATTAATGCTAATGGGACAGCTTTCACAGTGCACCACTGCTAATGAGACGGTTTTCCAAGTGTATCACTGCAGCTAATGAGACGGTTTTCCTGCTGCACCATTCTCCTGGAACGGCCTTCTGGGACAGTTTACCTAGTCCATCACTGCTGCTACTGAGACAGTTTTTCTAGCGTATCACTGCTAATGGGACGGTTTTCCAAGTGTATCACTGCTAATGGGACAGTATTCCTTGTGCATTAATGCTACTGGGATAGCTTTCATAGTGCACCACTGCTAATGAGACGGTTTTCCAAGTACTGAGACAGCTTTCAAAGTGCATCAGTGCTGCTAATGGGACAGTTTTTCCTAGCGCATTTTCCTAATTTCCAGAAATTACATTTTGATCCAATGTAAGCAAGTCATATGGCGGAATGACAACACCCACTTGACTTGCCTGCAGGGATTCCCAAAGAGCGATAAATTTGGAGGTGTAAATGTGTCACAACTCAGACTCAACTGTATCTGGGGCATATACAGCATAGAGACAAGAAAAATCTTTATTAGTGTTTTATTTATCCCCAGTTCTCATCCCTGAGTCATCTCTCTCTCTCTCTCTCTCTCTTTCTCTTTCTTTCTTTCCTCCAGATGCTTTGAAGCTCACGCTACCCCTGAATCCCTACAGTCATCTCATTTGCAGAATTCTAATAAACTTCTCGAAAAGCCAGACACATTTCTCAGGCCTTCACCTCCCAAAGTCCCAAATCTCCAAATTAGATATTGCTGTAAGGTCAGTGACCTCGGCTTACCCAGAGAAACACGGAGCATCTGAGGAAGATTAAACGACTTCCAAAGGACTTTTTCTTCACGCTGGAGCCCAAGCTGGGCTTAAATCATTTCCGCATAAACAATACGAGATCGGATCAGCATGTCGATCTAAGAGCAAAAGACAGTGTTATTGACGCAGAGGGTTTTTTTTTTTCACTCAGCTCTATAAAAAGTGCATTCTCAGAATTACGCCCAGATGAAAGACCTTGTAAACCCATCAAGGAGGTGAGGAAATTAATATTCTAGGATTGCAAACAGGCAGGAAGCACACATTCTTGGGAAAGCTCGCCAGCTGTTTGCAGCCACAAAGAGATGAGAACATGGCAAAAAAAGAGAGAGAGAGAGAGAGGTACACCATTTGAAAAGTTTATAGCTTTTCTTACAACTTGAATCACACCAAATCCAAAGAAATATCTCTCAAATTTGGCATGATATCCATTCTTTCTTTTTCATGATGCCTTTGCTGTCAATATAACTCATCTACTCTTCAGATATAATTTCCCCATTGCAAAACAACAGCTGGCTAACCCGACGTTCACACCACAGCGACAAAACGACAGCTTTGAAGAAAAGAAGAACCATTCGTTTTTTTAATGTACACCATTTTAGTAAACAGCTGCAAGCGACAAAGCAACGGCATGATGCTGTCGATTCTGTGCAAGTTATCATATGACACGGCAACGCAATGATTCCTCGGACTTCTGAAGTTCCCCGTTCAAACATTTAGCTCCTGTCTGGAATTAGTTCCCTTTTACAATCTGACGCGCAATCGTGGAAGAAAAACGTCCGTCTTATCCTGTCATATCCAGTACAATCTCTTATTAAATGTATATACAGACATTACAAAGAAAACTAAAGCTTGGAAGCAAGTGGAGATGTCCTCCTGGTGACTGTGAATAGCTAGTGCGCTTAGATTGCTTTGCTAATCTATCAAAGGAGCGATCATGAAGCCTAGCATGTACCACGTGTAACTGATGTATATAATTCATACAGTGAGCTGTAGGCTAATCCTTTAGCTACCACCGTTTTTCACGAATATTAGCAGTTGTGCCACATCCATAAGAGACAAGCGACATGTCGCTTGCTCGAGGTCAGTGAAACCGTGGTCACGGATCAGTGTTGGTTTGTAGCTAGCTACAAGTAACGATGCTACTAGCTTAACTACATTTTTAGTAGCGTAGCAGTCGCCAAACTATTTTCAAGCTCATTATCTGTTTTTGTCTTCGCTGATGGTTAGCTAGCTTGTGAAGTTACAAGTGCGATCAGGAGTGATAGTGTTCGGTGCTGAGTCTAGTGTTCGATTTAGCCTAATAGCTAGTGTTCGCTAATATAAAATAACAAGCGGATATTGCAGTAAATGCCCAAACGTAGCTGTTTAATTCAGTGATATATGGATTCCGATATTTCCATTAATGTTAACTAGCTAGCTAGAAATTTCCAGAAATGAGTAGCTTGTAGCTTGACAAGTTACGGTTGCAACACCGTAACAAACATTCTTAATGCTAATCAGGGTATGAGTTAGCATGCTAGTTAGCATGAGCTTTGTCTTTTGAGCTAAAGGTCAAAGAGTTTTTCAAATCGGAGTATTCATGTATCAAGTGTAACATAGCAGACGCTAGCTGTGCACACATCCCACCGCTCCCAGGCATTTTCTACATCTCCTGTGTCAGGATCTGCACACACAAGTAGCTCATTCAACCACACACGCACACACACACACACACACACACACACACACACACACACACACACACACAGCACTGAGTAGGCTTAAATAAATCCAGCACACGTGAACCGGGCCTTACCCTTCTCTATTCAGGAAAAAGGGGAAATAAATACCAGTGGAGGGACTGAGCTCTGCTCCTCTGGGATTTAGACAGAGGGATGGAAAGAGAGAGCAAAGAGCGAAAAAGGGAACGAGAGAAAATCTGAAACAAGATTACAGTTGAGGCAGAGACGAAAGAGCCCCATAGGTCTAAAAAAAAACCCCTTGCTTTGCTTAGCAACTCTCTAGTCAGCATAGATAGATAGATTGATAGATAGATAGATAGACTGATTGATTTAGAAAAAAAAGAGGTCTTCAAGGGTTCTTTAGATATTCATTGGATAATGGGGAACCCATTAGATAAGGGTTGCATTCTGATAGAGAATCACACTGGTATAGAGTTCTACATAGAACCATTAACGGTTCTCCCAGAGGGACAACTGTATAAACCTTAAGGGTTCTACATGTTCCAAGAGGATAGATAGATAGTTCGCTTCTACTTGGAGCTCTTTCTGATGTATGGAAACGCACTTCTGATTGGAAAACACTCATCCTTATCCTTAAGGGTTCCGATAGATAGATAGATAGATAGATAGATAGATAGATAGATAGATGATGCTTCTTAGCTTCTAAAAAAAAGGGTTCTACCTTTTTCAATATAACACTCTGCTGTAAGGTTCTACATAAAGCTCTTCCCTTAAGGGTTCTAGATAGATAGATAGATTAGATCTTGAGAACTATTATTAATATTATTATGATATAAAAGTTATTAGTTCCCGAAATGGGTCCTACTTGGAACTTTTTCTGAAATTGGGCAGGACGTTTCTCTGTCAGAAAGGATTCTAGTCAGAACCCAATTCGGAAGCTTAAGAATCCATAACTATCCAAGGAACCTTTAAAAACATCCTGAAGGACATTGGTTCTGAGAGCACATCACATGAAATACAGCACCTGAACATCACCAAGCATCAAGTTGGCCTGGTGCTCCTGGAGGTTTTGAGGTGTCAATGGGGTATTTTAACCCGAAACCTGGTTGCCTCTGCCAGGAGGTTAGGACTTGGTTGTAGATAGTTACTTTTATCAAAATAATGACCCCAAACATACACAGAACCATGAGTGCTGTCCTTCTCTGCAGGTCAGTGGTGGTGCTTAATTGCATAATTGCATGTTTAATGCATGTGATATTAATTTTGCTTATTTTCATGGAGCACCAATAATAATCTGGACTCCATATATAATGCTACACTATCACATCAGTCAAGGTTTTAACACTAAGTATGTGGCAGATCATTTATAGGGTCTAATATGAACGTTTTTCTGTACTTTTTCTTCTTTTTTTTTTTTAAGTCAAATGCTAGAGGCTGGATGATGGGAGCTTAGTGTCCTAAAGACGGAATGAATGATCAAGTGATCTGTGCGTCACGGCAGATTAATTGAGCGTACAGATGCTTCGCAATCCTGCCCGAGATGTCAGTGAAGAACAATGGTGGCGTAATCCAAACCCCAGGATGCCTGAAGCTCCCGGTGTCGAAATGCTCTGCTGGCCCACTTTATCCCGCTGACAGAGCTAATGAACAAGTGGCTGCTTTGTCTGAGAGAGAGAGAGAGAGAGAGAGAGAGAGAAAAGGGAGGTCAGGATATCACATTAAAGAAATCGTTTGGCCAATCACGCTTTAATCAGTGAATAAAGTGGCTGGCAATGCATACAGTAATTAGCTTGGTCTTCTTTGTAGCGTAATGCTAACTGACCTCCCTCATAATTAGCAGCTAATTCTTTAATGGTTTGTCTTATTATTATTATTATTATTATTATTTTTTACACACTCCAACCGCCAGAAGCTGCAATCATGAAAGCCCTCAGCTAGGGAAGCTATTCTACTTTACGCTAAGCTTTAGCAAGTGTGATAAGGCCGTCGGTGGACATACACAAACACACACGGTGCGGAAATGAGATTCATCAGTCTGCAGCCTTATTATTATTATTATTATTATTATTATTATACATCTGCGTGAGAAGCCAGTAATTGTATAGGAATTGTATATGTGACAGGCTTATTAAGGCTTATTTGCTTATTAAACTAGCGGGATTGCATTTTGACACCGAGCTTGTCATCGTTGAAACGCACAGCCTCGTTTCGCCTTCCAAAACGTCTGATTAAGTAATTAGCAACTCGGTGGAAATGAGAGTGAAATAGCAAGCAGCACCGAATGTTCCTCTGTCTACAAGATAATAGACTTACACCACAATCTGAGGAAAATAATTTACACTGGCGTAGAGAGAAGAATGTATAACACGCTGGCGTGACAAATGGAAGTGACAGGTCGCAATAAAGGTTGGCATCAGCCATGAGCCGGAGCCTCTGTCTTCTTCTGCAGATCTCCTTTCCTCTCACTTGGCTCGTTTGTTATGATATTTGGTAATGATAATTCCTATAAGTTATACTGTATTCTATTCTAATCTAGTCTAGTCTATTCTAGTCTCTACGCC
The DNA here is from genome assembly GCA_033441825.1 of Pangasius elongatus. NCBI lineage: Eukaryota > Metazoa > Chordata > Actinopteri > Siluriformes > Pangasiidae > Pangasius > Pangasius elongatus. The sequence goes on from JAKKZN010000004.1 coordinate 24,631,930, forward strand.
GTTGTTGTTAGATGTTGTTCCCAGGACAACCACAGCCTGGACATTCCACAAAGCTGGGCTTGATCAAGGAGCAGCAAACCACATGAGATGCTGTTTGGTGTTTGCCAAAAGGCATGTTGGAGACTCATCAAACATGTGGAAAAAGGTTCTCTGGACTGATGAGATCAAACCGAACCTTTTGGCCTTGGCACAGTGTGCTACGTTTGGCAGAAACCCAGCACGTCTCATCACCGTGAGAAGACCGTCCCCGGAGTGAGACATGGTGGTGGTAGCATGGTGTTAAGCATTACCCTTGGCCTTTTGGTTACTTCTCTGGCTAATGCCTTCCTTACATGGTCACTTACTTTTGGAGCACAGCTTCCTCTAGGCAGGGTTGCAGTTGAGCCATATTTTTTCTGCGTTTTAATAATAGATGTAATGGTACTTTGTGGGGATGTTGAACTTTTTAGGATTTTTTATTTATTTTTTTTAAAGTAGACACAGAACTTTGTCCCAGACTTGTTTTGATAGCTTCTTGGTCTTCATGATGCAGCACATGTTCTCTAACAAACTCTTCCCAAAGTGTGCAAAAGTTCAAGGGGATATATACAGTGTGTATGTGTATATATATATATATATATATATACATACAGATTCAAGGATTACTTTATGGTCCTGCCAAAAAGAATGCCCTTTAGTTTATGTTTGAAGTCCTGCAAGAATTCTTCCTCCCCTGTTCCCCGACATACGCGAACATATTTTTATAAACGATATCGAAAATTGTCTTTTGCTCAAGGTCATCCATCATGCTATTTTAGCTCTGCGTGAGCTGTCAAAGTTAGGTCTGAACCGATATGAAATACAGGAGGAATTTGCTGACCACATTTTGCAGCCCTTCTCCGGGCAAGTTCTCTGGAGAGCTTCGAAAGTGCCGGAGAAATCCATATCCAAGCAGATTCGCGCTCCAACATTCGCTAACACCCTGCAAGTAATGCCCGTGCATACGATTCGACTTTCCTGCAAAATGAAACGCGCCTCTGATTTACTCGTGTTCTACGGATCTGCGGTCGTACGTCTTACGGTGCTCTTCTCTGGCATCGTGGTCTCGTTTTAACCCTTTCGTGCTCCGTCTTCCTTTCCGAACTCACATTTTGAAGAGGTAAGGAGGGTCGGAGAGCATTAACTGCAACGAGATATCGGTATGAAACTCCAGCGGTGAAGGCTGCTTATAAGCAAAGTTAACGAGTGAGACAGACCAGAGCATGTAAAAATGTCAGCATGTAGCTTTTATCACAGAGGCTGAGGTTATCCAACCACAAAACATCTTAATTCATTACACCTCATTTAGGATACGTACGAAGCTATAAAAAAATTATGGCTGCGATTCTGGAAACTGATCCTCCTTACATGGAGTGAGCGAGGGAAAAATCCATGAGCAGTTATACAGTCGAAAGAATGAGTGCACTACTAGGATTAGAGATGTAGAGTAAGGATATAAACATACAGTATATCAGATCGGCAGTTTATTAGGAACACCTATTAGGTATGTAAAGTAAAGCTAAACAACTTTTTAAACATCTTAAGTGCCTATTTTACGCATTAATCTCTTCCTAATCCATTAGTCCATTACAGGTTATGAAAAGTGTATATTTTAGTCACTAAACATTCAGTCAAGCCTTTACACATGAACACATTCACCCGCATGAAACATCTGGAATATTCCACCAACAGGAAGTTGCATCATCTCAGTTTCCTAAGGATCACAGGAAGAAGAAAAGTACATTCTTTCATTACCTTTTCTTTATTTTCAGCGATACTATGACACTGACTAGCGAGATCACTTTGAAAGTACAGCCCTGTTAACCAAAACCAATGTAAGCAAATTATTAGAATGTCACGCCATTAGCATGGATGCTAGTTAATCAACATTTCGTGTGTTTGCTAATTGTATGCTATAAAAGAAGTTTCTCATTTAAGCTCAAAATGCAGCAAAGAGACTTTGTTTCTCGAGATTTTTAAGCGCTAAATGGCACGACAATCGTGGAATCACCCGCAAGATGTATGAGATCTGTACTAATCGGGTCAGAGTCAGGCGTTATTTTTGAAAAGGAAGTGCCATTTGCGTTCACTTTTGAAAAACGATGACTTAAGTAGGTCTGCAGCGCTTACTTAGAAGAAGAAGAAGCTGAGCTGGCAAGACACACCGCTCTGTACAGCTTTCCTTCCTGTAACAGGTGCGAGAAGACACAAGCGTCTTCTAGCCGTCTTCCTTTCCATCTTCTATCTGTGCGTTCCCGTCTGTTCAACAGGAAGATGCAGAGAGAACCAGAAAGAGAGAGAGAGAGATAGGGATGAAGGACAAAGAGAGAAAACGGTGGTGGGTGGCGTGTTTTTCTTGTCGCGTTTCAGAAAGGAGAGACGCAGGTGAATCTTGTTTTCATTATGGCTGAAGATTGAACTGGCACCTATTGAGCCGCTATCAATCACGAATTCCATCATGGCTTGTCAAGGTTGAGTTATCAGCATGAATGGCCTTCCGCTCTTCCCCTCCTCCTTCGCTCTCTTTCGTTACTTCCCTTTCTCCATCCTCCATGTCTCCCACCCGCTTTCTCTTTATTTCCTTCTCAAACTATACTAACTCCAGCACCACGTGCTCACGATGCACGTGATATTATTAACCTCACTGATAGCATCAGAATTATGTGCTAGACCTGAAGTTAAAATCCTCCTTGCTTGATACGACTTGCTTGATAATCTTGTGATCTTCAGTGGTCTCCGAGTTTCCTACGTTACCCAGAATGCCTTCTGACTACAACACCTGCCCTTTAAAGTAAGCGATGCAGCGGCGCTTTAATCCGGCGCTTTAGAAGCTCTCTCACCTCTTCATCTACACCTAAAACTTTCTTGCTAACGCCATCGTCGACACCATCATCTTGCTCGTCGTCTTGTGATCGCTAACTTGCTGAGCAGAGTCTGCTTTGCAGAAATTCTGCTCCTCTGCTGAATTTCTCGTTAGCCTGACATCAAACGTCGCTGGAAAAACGCCGAGTGGGAAAGGAAGTTTTGTTTTTTGGAGCTGACAGCAAAATGCGAATCGAGATCAATGAGTGTTTTGTCTCCTATTAAAGACCATTGTAACCGCGCTAGAAATAACAATGCCCCCCGGCGATGTCAGCGCTCACACACCCACTAACTTTTTTTTCACAGGAATAACAAAACCAGCACCAACCACAAATAAGCACCAGAATCGCTAAGCACATTGCAAATTCAGTTCAGTTTGAACGTGTTTAATGTGTTTCAGGCTGGACTTTTCCTTTAATTATGGCAACTCAAAAGAGATCCTAGGGACTAAACAAACAAAGCAAAGAAGAAAAAAAATTAAAAAGGCAAGAGACTGACATCTGGTCCACATCGGAACAGCAGGGAATGATTTCATTAAACAAAAGATGACAGACAACGCTTATAACTTCTGGGTGATTATGGACTGAAATAAGATTGGCTCATACATGCAGGATTCTCTATTGTCCACCAAACAGCTGCGATGTAACTTTCGTGACTTTTTCCAACACCCATGCAAGGTCAGGGATAACAACAAGTCAGAAAATAGAACAAATGAATTTAAAAGTGGTTGTGCGTCGGTGTGTGTGAATGCCAGAGACTCCCCTGGATCAATTTGGGAGCAGACACTTGGTTTCAGCCATGCATCGTCCGTCAGCTAAGCACACAGGATCCTTTCATGTCGATCCGGGCTTGTGTTACCAACCGAGATCAAGGTTTTCAGACACTGTGTGTGTGTGTGTGTGTGTGTGTGTGTGAAAATGAGGAATTGTGTCTGTATTTGGATGGATACAAAAAATGAGAATGTCTCAGATTGAGGAAAGCAGTGAAGAGTGAATATAAAGTACTGTAGTATCGCAGAGGACTACAGACTGGCCATCAAATATCTGCCTAAGCTCACTGCATACACTATATGGCCAAAAGTATGTGCACCCCTGACCATCACGCCCATATGTGCTTGTTGAACATCTCATTCCAGATTTATTCCCCCTGTGTGTGCTGTTATAATAAGCTCCACTCTTCTGCGAAGTCTTTCCACTAGATGTTGGAGCGTGGCTGTGGGGATTCGTGTTCATTCAGCTNGGCTCTGTGCAGGACACTCGAGTTCTTCCACTCCAACCTTCACACACCATGTCTTCATGGAGTTCACTTTGTGCACATCGTCATGCTGGAGCAGGTTTGGGCCTCTTAGTTCCAGTGAAGAGAAACTATAATACTACAGTTGTGTTTGAGGAAGGTCCACATACGGGTGTGATGATCAGGTGTCCACACGTCTTTGGCCAATATAGTGTATATTCATACTCAAACACATACACTGTATGTACATATATACACATTACATTCTTACAGTTCTATGGTTGTAAATATCCAGGTATAATAAAATGACATCTGGTCCTTATCAAGTCCTAAAACATGAGGTCCGGACTTTGACTTGGCCAATCCAAAACCTTGAGTTTTATTCTTTTTCAGTCATTTGGTTGTACTTACGCTGGTGTCCAATCATATGATCATTGAGTTCAGTTTTGGCCAAGCTTTAGCTGCTGGACAGATGGCCTCATGTTTGCCTCAAGAATGCTTTGGAATAACAGCAAGTTTTTGGGAAACTCAATGACCTTAAGGTGCTCTGGACCTGTGGTGGCAAAACACACCCAAATCCTCACCCCTCCACCACCATGCTTCACAGTGAGCATGAAGTGTTTGTGATGATATCCAGCCTTTGGTTTTTGCCAAACATGGTGCTGTTCATTGTAACTAAACATCTCCAATTTGGACATTGTTTCAAAAATTATGAGGCCTCTTTAGACAAACTTAAGTCAAGCTTACACATTCTATCTGGGGAGAAAAATCTTTTCCCAGTTTTTTTTCCTGATCGTATAGTCATGAACTCCAAAATTTAATATCCTAACTCAGGCCTGCAGTTCCCTGGATGAAACTCTTTCTAATTTCTCTGTTTATCAAACAGTCTGACCTTAGGGTAAATTTGCTGGGATGTCCACTCCTGGGAAGATTGGCAACGGTCTTGAATGTTCTCCATTTCTTAATAAACCGTCTCCCTGTAGAATGATGGATTTGAAATTGTTTGGATATCACTTTATAAGCTCTTCCCAGACTGATATGTAGCAACAGTTGCTGCTCTGAGATCATAGGTGATGTCTTACCTCCTTAGCACAGTGTTGACCCAAACTTGAAGACCACCAGATGTCCAAAACTTCTGCTTATATAAAAGGTGGCCACACTTCCTGATGATCATCTAACCAGGTGCGATTGTTTAGAAGATGATTTATTATCCCACTATCCAGTATCATCCAGAAGAGGATGGGTTCCCTTTTGAGTCTGGTTTCTGTCCAGGGTTCTTCCTCGTGTCATCTCAGGGAGATTTTTTCTTTGCCACAGTCACATCTCATTAGGGATCTAAATCTATATCTGGATTTCAGTAAAGCTGCATTGTGGCAGTGTCTTTTGTTAAAAAGCGCCATGCAAATAAAAACTGAATTGAAATGAACTATTCATGAAGTGCGTGGTTACGTGATAATGTAGGCATTGTGGCTGTAGCAGTCACAGAAGATCAAGCTGATGCCACATTTATTAAGAATGAATCAGCATGTGATCAATCAGGAGAAGAAAAAGAAAAGAGTCTGAAGTAAGTTTAAATACTCCGCTTACAACTTAGTGAGCTTTAGGCTCATTTCAATCCCACAATTCTCCCGGAAATGCCAGATTTCTATCATTTACTGGAAATGACTCAAACATCTCATAATTCATTACATTATTACCATAATTTACTGCAAATGCACAATATGCAATGTTATTGTAAACTTTGCTATAAAATTACAGCAGTTGTTTACAGCGCACACGCAAACATCCCTAGGACGATTACCAGTGGACTTGAATCAAAAGTGCCAACTAAAGCAAGTGAGGAATTCTTATAACTCAGGAACTGAAAAAGAGAGAATGCTTGGCTCTTTGTCCCGAAATTAAAGCCACAGTAACAGCCTGGGGTTCACTCTGTGTATTTATACCCAACTACATGGTAGTGGTATCACTTTGATGTTTTTCACAAACACTATTTGAACATTTGTAATTCTTGTAATTCTCTTTATCAAGAAAAACATTCCCCGTTCCATTTTCCAAGCCAATGTGCACAAGCTAACAATGTTTAGAAGTTAGCCTTAAAGCAATGGACCTGCTGTTAACATTTCTATGTTTGTTACTGTACAAGTTTTGAGGTTTATTTTTTCAAAGTTAAACTATAACCCCGTGTTCCACACAATGCCGCTTTACGTTCTTTTGCTGACGGCCTGTGTCTTTGTTTCTCTCTGCTTCAGATCGCAGTTAACAGGAAATGACACACCAAAACATTCTTTACAGCTTCATAATCTCCGTAAGATATTTAAGCTGTCTTGCGAAACATCTGCTATAACCACAGATAAATGATAAACTGCAGTGCAAACTTCCCTTTAACTGTTGTCCCCCTGAGCACAGATTTATTGTATGGAAATGCAACTATTCAAATATTACTTACGTTATTTAAATGTGTACAATAATAATGCCACAATGCATTTTGTTCCTGAAACTTCCAACAAAAGACCTTAGGTCTAAGTTGACATTAGTTATTAAAAAAACAAATCAAATACGCTCCATTGTGATTTCTGCCACTTAGTACGTATGTAAAGAAATAATGGACCTCCTGGCTCTCACTTTGAGAATGTAACGTGCGGTATGTGGAGGCAGGACGTACGTGCATAAAACCAGTGATGTGTTTATTTCGGGAAATCCAACTATCATAGTCATAATTCCAGGCAAAACCACAAGCAGACTGCATTAAACTAAAGTAGTCCATATTCAACGTAAACACGAGCATGGGTCAGAACTTGGAAGTACCAAGAAAAACAAGGGCTGGGAAAACTTGCTAGGAAACAAGTAATGATGATACAATTGATGAGAGTTTGCAGTGAAACTAGAAAACAACGGACTTACAGAACACCTGGACACAACTGGAAAACATGCCGAGGAAATGTGTTGAGCACTGAGAGGAGGAATTCATGAAAGAGAGCCACTGTGATGGTGCCGCTGTATCAACAAACGTTTTGAATAGTAAGCACTCGCACAGAAACGGATTTTCTGTCCACGAATAAAGCCAGTTTGAGGTCAGGCTTAATGCACAGGAATCTGAATAACCATTTCTATGGTATTCCCTACAACCTCTAACCCCAAATCCCATATAAGAACCCCATTCATAAGTATTTGCAACTGTAAGAACATGTTCATATGGTTTTGGCTTGATCATGACTTGTGTTTATAGAAATGTTCTGTATTTGGTGAAGAACAGCGAGAAGGAGGAGGAGTAGACAACTTCATAGTGCTTTAGAGCTCTCTTCCTCCTCCTGCTGCACAAATCCTGCTCTCCTCTAGTTACAGAGGGGGGTTACTACCCACTGAGATGCTGAGATCTGAGAGAACCATGTCTGACCCACTTTGCTGAGGACCAAGAACGAGCGAGAAAGAAGGAAAAAGTGAGAGGAGGGAGAGGAGAGGAGGGAAAAATGGAGATGGAGCTAAGATGGGAGGAGGAACCAAAAGGCGTCTTGCATCCATCTGCAGTCACCTCACATAAGTATGCACAACTCTTTGAAGATCACCCACCTCATAAACACACACACACACACACACCATATATTGCTACATAACAGTTAGAACAAAGAAAAAAAAGATAGAGGCAACAACAAAGAAAATCAGATATGAATGTCAGGACTGAGGTGAGAGAAATATTACTGTAGTATTAACTATGTATTTTTATATGAATCAGTTGAAATTAAAAATAATTTTATCAGAATATCTGAAGCCATGACAAAGATATGATAACACTGAACAGTTGACACAAATGTTCCAGAAATACTGCTTCTGTCCCCTTCGGTAACAAGCCAATGCATCATTTAGACCATAAATGCTTTTTTGTGAATCAGCAACTGAGTGAGCAAGCTGAAGCATTACAGCACTAAGACATTTCTACATCCTGACGTTTTGTTGCTGAGCCACACGACTCGGATAACAGAGCCGTTTGCAGCAAGAAAATAACTGGTCTAATGGCGCCATCAAGTGGTGGAGGAATGTCGCCAGTCATCAGTGTCCAAGAGTAGAAGTGATCTTATATTTTCATATTTCTATATAGCTAGGATATTTGTATCCTTAACACAGATTACATACAACACAGCCACTGAGTCCTTACGGTTAATAACAAATTAAGCCATGCAATGAGAATTCAATAGATATAGGTTATGGGTTCTTGTGACTAAAGGAAAAGATACACAATGGAAGCTAGGCTTACACGTTCCATATTACGGTATGTCGATCACTGTCATGCAGAGTTGAATCAGGACCAGTTCCACCCTTACCTGCCTTCAAGACCTAACTCTAGAGCAAAATCTGTTCTCTTAAAATCCAGACCAAGACCAGTTCCCTCAAGATTCAGTCCAAGATTAGTTCCCTCAAAATCAAGATACTGATCAAGTCAAATTCCTTCAAAAATTCAAACCAAGACTAGGTTTCTCAAGATGCAAAACAAGACTAGTTCATTCAATATCTGAATCTAGACCAAGACAATTCACTCAAGTTCCAGACCAGGACTAGTTCCCACAAAATCAAGATCTTGATCAATTTAAGTTGGTTCAATATTCAGACCAAGACTAGTTTTCTCAAGACCCAAACCAGTTCTATTGGGATCAAAATTCAAATCAAAGTCTATTTGCCTCAAAATATAGACCTGGACAAGTTTCTCTAGATCAAGATCCAGACCAGAACTAGATTACCCAAGACCAAAACTGGTCTCTCAAAATAGCAGACAATGTCTCTCTCAATAACCAGATGCTGATCATGACCAAGCCCCTGACAGACATATACGAACAGAAGGAAATACTTTTGAACATTATTAAATTGGTGAGAGCTATCTGCGGTGCTGAAGCTAGGATGGAGATTGCTGTCTTATCTGAAATCATAAACCAAGGCTGAGAGTGTGATTCAGATTAAATGAGACCCAAAGCTAAACTAAGTATTAAGTATTGTCTTGAGAGTCAGACCACATAGTAGTAGTTATTCTCTAGCCTACTTGACACACAGTTTATATTATTATTAGAATATTTTTATTTAAGAATACTAAATGTTTACTTGTCTAATTGCGTCCAGACACCCTTCAGCATAATCATACCTCATAGCTTCTGGCACACTGTACATTCACCAGACTGTACACTCAGTGTGACATTTGTTTACTTACAGCCACTTTCTAACTCCTAAGCTTAAATAAACAAACCTGAAATTGAAGGCCAAGTGCTGGAACTGGATGCAGGGTTTGAGGCCTGTGTTAGTGTCGGTACTATGTCACAAATTTCACTTTTCTAGTTACATAGAAAATGTTTGTGGGGTTAACATTTCTGGAGCATGCCTCACTTGGCAATATCAGGGCATGGAATTCTTCCCTGTGTGCCAAGGTCACTATTTGGGCTTTCTGCCAAAGAAAACCTGGATAGGAGAATGGAGGGTTTTAGAATCACGGGTCACACCATCAGGCCCCTAGCAGGTATCTGTGTGCTTTTTGTCCATCTCATGGGGTTGGCCCTAAAAAAAAGAACAGGTCCCATGGAGCATGGCCATGAAGTTCAGGGGCTGACAACAGGACACATTACAGTTTAACACATCACCCACTGGGCAGCAACTACATCAAGATCAGTGGGTCTTGACAATTTTACAAGGATACAAGCTCTCTACCCAACCTTCTCAGGACTCAGGGACTTGTCAATATCAGACTCCAACAAAATTCTTGCTCTAATCCAATAAATGTGTTCTCTCTTTGACAGAGGCCTGACCAAAAAGGTAGACCCCACATTTCAAGTTTTCTGCTCAACCAATTTCCTTCTTCTGAGGAAGTAGAGTGTTTTCTGTCCAATTCTAATTTTTAAAAGGGTTGATTAATCTACTGATTACTACTCCTTTTCTATATGATATGGTTATCTACTCAGAAAAAAAGCTCCTTATTACTGAAACCAGCCATATAATTCATTAGTGTGAGCATAGCTTCACTGGGAATGCTAGCCACCATGTCGCCCCAAGAGCGGTGCCAGTCAGACTTAGCCAGGTCACTATATTCAGTACTGGCTCTTGTTGAGGATGCTAGGATTGATGATGGCAGCCACCAGTGTAACCCCCCTGGGCTTGCTGGAAATACTATCCTTTAAAAAGTGGGTTATCAGCCTATGGATGAAACCCAACAACCACAAATATGGGTCTCCTTGTCTCAGTGATAGGGGCACATGGTTTTTGCTTGATGGAGATGCAAGGCATTATGAATGATACAGGTACACTTTTGTGTGGAGAGCATTGGTACACTGGCCTTAGGTATGCTCTTAGGTAAAAGCTGTTCTGCAATGGTGGCAAGTCCCTATCTAAGCTAAAGGTATATGTTGCAGCCATCACAGTGCATCACAACACTGATGGCGTCTCTCTAGGGGCTATAAACGTATTATGACCTTTTTGAAAAGGGCGTGGCACCTCCATCTGCCACGATATCCCAAAGAGCACAATGAGGGATTCACTTGTCACTTAAGGTCCCTCCTTACTAGCCTAGATGTTTTCAGACGCCCAACTGAAAAGGGTGTGTCTGAAAAACTGCCTTTCTGCTAGCAATTTCTTCAGCAAAAAGAGTTGGAGAACTGCATGGCCTGGTGATATGCTCGTCTTGCATGTGTTAGTGGCCAGATGACTCAACCGCTATCATGATATGCCACTCTAGGTCACGACAGGGACATAGCCATTGGGAGCTGCCCTTCTGCCACCTTGGTGTCTGTCAATGTGTAGTTTCTCCAGGTTCTACAAGGTCAACTTTCCCCTTCCAGTGGCAGTCTTCTCTGCATCCGAACACCTTCCCACATAGTCCTATGGTGTGTATGGTTCCTGTGAGACATTGCAGCACACATTAGCCAGTGACAATATCGCACTGCCCCTGGCAGTTAGGAGTGGAGTTAAATAGATGCTGGTCAAGCATGTAAGTGCGGTTCAGGTTTCCTTGTCATTCAGAACCAGTGCCAATCTGGAAAGAACTCCATGAGGTTCCAGAGCAAGATTCACTGCAAATATATCATACAGCACATGACTTTATGGAAGGTCTTGGCATGCGTATGACATGCACAAGCGTTTATCAGTGATTCTCACCACTTGTGGTTGTTATCCAGGGTTCAGAGAACCAAAGTTATTTCAATAACTACACTTTGCTGTCTTCGTCTTTCAACCAGCTGCAATTCTGACCCAGTATTTCTCACTGGCTTTGGGTCTCATGCATTATTACCCTGTCTTCAGATTTCTCTTGTTTGGATTCGAATTGGTTTCTGTTTGTTCTACTGGTTTGCTTCCTGGTATTGATCCTGCTTTCTGTTTACATTTGTTTTATTGGATTGTGGGTTTTTGGGCTATTTAATAAGCTCTGCATTTGCATCTGCACGTTGTGTCAGTTCTCAAAACATTTCTATAAATCCTAACAGGCATAGTATAATGAAAAGCATAGTCTGCCTCACTTAATTATACCAACCAAACATTATGCTAATGAAAATGAAAGGCACTGCAAACTTAGCCTAAGAGCCCCCATCTGATAAAAGATACTTAAATGGAGCTGAGTTTGAAATGAGATTTTTAAATCAGATCTGAAAATGCCTTTCTTACTGAGGTGCATAATTTCACGGCAGATTAAGCTGCCTTTTTCAATTATTCCTGGCTCAAATGTAGAGAAGCTACAGTGAACATTCAGAGCGATATCAATTCCACACAATTGACCCTCACGGTCATGGTGCAGAAAAGCAATGAAGGAAGGGAATTTGACGAAGGTGAATATGTTTAATGATATAACAAAAGGAGTGTGAAATATGGTACTAATACTGAGTCCAAAAGTTCTGCATGTCCTTAGGATGAAGTGAAGAAGATGAAAAAAATTTAATTTGTACCAACAAGACGTAAGGCTGTACTTTAGTACCAGTACAAGAGGAATTTGCTGGTGTAATACCAGTATATTGCTAATTTCTCTCAGGTGTGAGACATTTTTTGTATTTCACTGACTTTTGTCCAATTTCCTGACTTTTGTGCCACTTCATAAACTTGTTTCGTGCACATTCCTTAGCCAACTACAACATAAATAGGCTACTTCACCCAAATACTGATGTAAGGAAGCCCTGAACCATGAAGTTATGTCCTTATTCTGACCCAATATCGCATTATTTCACTGTTTGCGCTAATATGTCATTATTTTGATTTAAAACTAATTTCAAGATTTAATATCTCATCTCATCTCTCATCATTTCATAATGGTCTTGGCGGCCATTTTGTTTGTTTGAATTTGCTGTACTTATTTATACCATAGCACAGAATAGATAGAGGCAAAAATTTTGCCAGGTTAGGAGAGGCTGTAAAAATGCCTGTATGACAAATATAAATTCAAAATTCTAAACTTTTGATTATTATAATATAACAATAAATAGACTTGACAAGTTCTGTTAGTCATCGTCAAAGTCAAAGTCAGCCTTAATGTCATTTTTAGCGCATCGCATGGCAACGGGAAAAAAAAAAAGAAAGCGAAACACAGTTCCTTCAGGAAACTAGCGTGCAGCATGTAGTAAACTTTGACGAGGACTAAAGACAACAATAAATATGGACAATAAATACAGACAATAATACCATAAGGTACATAGAATCATACAAAATGAAATAAGTCAAGTCAGTTCACACCGAAATGCTTTCTTAAGTGTATTTAATCAGGAGGCTTCAATCCACACAAGCTCTGGAAGATGTTTCATTCACACCAAAGCTTCAAAAAAATTCATAAAAATTCACTGAAATCACTTCTTGCATGATGTGAATTTTATTTACACGGATGATATACAGCAACGTTATCACTGCGCGCTCTGTAACAGCAAAGGAAACGGATTAAAACTCTAAATTATTAGCCTAACATCAGTTTCACTGAAACTGTGCTCTTGATTTGTGCGCCTCATTTAACGTGACACATTTCTATTGCGTGTGACGTCTAATACGCAACACTGCGATAACCAGTAGAGCAAAAATAAAACACGTTACCTTTGCTACAATCTCTTAATGCTCAATGTAATGAATTCGCAGATGAGTTTTTTTTTTTATGCACCAATGCTACAGTGTCCATTTTTTAATTCCTGACAGTGTGTCTGTCTCATGAAGCACGTGGAAACAGAGCAGCCGTCCGACCTAAAACGTTGGCGGCGGTTCGTGAATTTAAGTCATATGAGCTTGTTAGAAAATGTGCTTCGTGTTAGGAACACAAGTTTCAGTTGGGAGTTGGTCATGGGATATGAATTTGACTAATCCACTGGCTGGGTATTTTGCTTCTTTTTTTTCCCCCTCACTAGCTAGATTTAATAGTAGTGGTCTGTTCTTGTATTGTAGGTGTGCAACATAACATATGTTACAATAATACCTGTATCTGTATTTGTTTAATGCTGTAAATATTCGTATTTGATCCAGACGTGGCTGTGGCCTGTACAGAAACACTGGAACACACTGCTGCTGGAGAAAGAAGTTATATTTCATTTAGAAATTACAACAACAACTAACAATTTGCAGAATTTAACTCTATTCAACCCTTGATCTCTTCAGCTTTCTATCAAATGTGACTTGAGTACAAATCTTTCCCAAATCATAAAATTGTTTAGACTTGACTACAATAGTCACTGAATAAGATTTGATCGAATTTAATTAAGCTTTTGAGCTCTAAAATGATCAGAAAAGTTCGCTAAGCCAGCAGTCAGGATGTGCTCTGAAGCTAGGACGCAGTGATGCTGTGAGTCAAAATGGGGTCCTTTTAGGTGGCGTTTCTTCCTTTAATAATGACAATGGAGAACATTAATTTAAGCATGATGAAAAACACCACAGAAGAGACACGCCCCTCCTGCAGCGAGCGATCTACAGCATAGCGTGGCGTCTCTGCAAATAGATCGATTAGAAATGCGTGCACACCACTGTTAATTTGCAAGATAAAGAACACACAAAAATGTCCATTTCCTGAACTTTTTTACAGCGAGCTTTAAGGCTTTTTGTGTGTTTTCCACATCGTACTTGGGGTTTTGCCAGGAATTTTGGTGAAACCTGGCAACCCTCATCACCAGCTTCATTCTGAGCCCCTTGGAAGCTTTGCGCGAAAGTAAAAATAGTACACAACCTTTTGTTTGGTGCCGTGGGATCTCAGTCCTGAGGCACAAACCGAGTATCAGCGTGAAACTTTCTGCCAAGCTTTCTAAAAGGGAAAAAAAGGAATAGTGCACTTCCTATATTCGTATCTACAGTATATGCGTATTCATTTAGAACATGTTAGAACGCATGGCCTACAAAACACTTCAGTGTGTGTGTGTGTGTGTGTGTGTTAACTACACTTGTTTGGCACGGCGAATACGGATTGATGAGTGTAATCTGTTACACTCACACAACAAAAAAGCCAAACCAAAAAAGAAACGTTGATCACATCCATGAGACAACTTCCTGTTATCCTTAAGGCAATATTAGCAATAAACTGATGTTTTATCAACACACACACCAGCCTTTCCCGATTGATTTTAAACTGACACTGGAGACTCCTTCCATAAATGTTAAATAAACACCTCCTTACAGAAAATATCACCATATCAGCGATTATTACATGCTTCTCTTTGTTAAATAACAACACGTTTTAATCCAATTGGTATTATTAGCGTTAGATTATAGTGTATTATACATCCAAGATACAGGAACCTGTGGATGAGCTGTTACTATGGAAACGATCACATAGTATTGTAATGTAAAAAGTGTATTAAAAGTTGAATTTTTTTAATTTTACAGAGAAAAACAGGACCTCGAAGCCTCCTTTGAAATCAATCAGTATGAGCTGAATTTTGCGTGTTTCTAGCATTTGGATTTTTGTTTATCTGACTATGCTAATACCGGCGTTTTTAACGTTTATAATGATTAAAAACAAAATACAGCGAAGACGCTCTTGGATATTCTCATAAGTCAGTATGAAATGACGAATATGAGATAATCAGATTGGAGAAATTGTGCTATAATGCTAAAAAAAAAAAAAAAAAAAAAGCAGTTACAAATCCATTGTTTTGATTCATTTTGTTAGCAAGCATGCATTCACTCCAGCATTATAAACACCGTTATGTTATAGTATTAATAATTTGGTTTAATGAAAGATTCTGGTCAGCTGCATGAGACTGTGACCTGAATTACTGTTTTGAGGGATCGTCTATTTTTAGACTTCTTATCTACGACAAACAGTCAAACACTGACCACTGATTTGCATCGCTTGCGCTTAAGGTCACTTCAGAAGAAAGCAATGATAAAGTACTATGCTGGATAATGGGATGTTATAATAAATAAATAAATAAATAAATATTTCTCCACTGGAAAAGAATTATTTACAGTGTATTTGCTTAGTCACTAGTTATGAATTGAAATTGAAAATCCAGAGCACTAACTTCAAACTTTGTAGCTTGCTTGTGAGTATTTTTCAATAGATTCTGGGCTGTTTGTGATTGAATTCTGCCGTATGAGCTGCTTTGGTTATAAAACATGAATAAATATAAATGCTAACTGCTAACAACACACCTTAAATATGTCTTTCTTTATATATTTTTCTTTGGTAACATTTTTTTTTTAAAGTTTAGTATGGATCTTAGTCCAACATCGCACGGCATCTTTGTTCTTAGATCAGACCTCTTCTGTCTTTATTAAGCTTCAGAAATAAGATTAAGCCACACATGATGTCGACTTGTTAATTTTTTTTTTTGGTTTAATTGTGAAACGTGTGTATTTTATTCAGATATTGGATTAGGAAACCTGATTTTCCCACGAGGAATGCTGTAACCATTGTCAGCTGATGAAGGCACTGTCCCAAGGAGTTCGTATCGGGGCCCTAAAATTATACATCTGCAGTAGAGAAATATTAAGATGTAATTAAGAGGTGATAGATTAAAATGTATTTTTAAATGTTTGGACTTATGCGTATATAATGCTAGGGATTCAGCCTTACACTTTACAAACGGTTGCAGAGCAAGACTCAGACGCCACATCTACAGCGGCTATATATTTAAATACATAAGCACAAGAAGCACTTCGTACCACAACCTCATCAAGATATCATGTGATAAAATGCTCTATCCACTATCTATGGGAGGTGTACAGCTCTATCCACTGTCTATGGGATGTATACGGCTCTATCCACTGTCTATGGGATGTATACGGCTCTATACGCTGTCTATGGGATGTATACGGCTCTATCCACTGTCTATGGGATGTATACGGCTCTATACGCTGTCTATGGGATGTATACGGCTCTATACGCTGTCTATGGGATGTAT
>JAKKZN010000004.1:24653395-24667005 GCA_033441825.1 Pangasius elongatus
TGTTGGAAAATCGCTGTGGGAGGGATAAGAGGAATAAAACACTGTGCGACGTTGTAGGAAAATACTCCACTTCGGGCTTTACACGGCTTGCTTTCCTGTAACCGTCTCACCTTGTTCCTGGTTTTCCTGTCACAGGTTAAAAATCTCCATATTTCTGAGAAGGTCCGCGAGTCTGAAACGGACTCTGAAGTGTAGTGAAGTGTGCCAGGGTCCCGCGTTCGGTACACGTGTTTAAAGCAGCGCCGCTTACTCTGACCTTCGTACCTGCACACGACGTGCACATGTAGGCCATACATATTCGCCATGAACTTGACGCACCTGACCCATGACCTATTTCCTGAATGGCGCGAGGCCAGGACTGTGATGTGCCGCGGATGGGTGCCAAGACCTTTTGCCTACTTGTATATTTAATATATGTGTATATACTGTACACGTGTGTGTTTGTGTACGGACGTCCGTAATGTGCTCTGGAAAGGAACGTAGGACTACTGAATGCTTTCTGAATTCTCGGAGTTGATTTAATGTTCTGTAACAGCAGCTCTGACGGATCGCAGGTTCACGTTAACGCACTCGTTCTCGTATGTTATTGTTTCTATAGTAACAGTATCGTAGATCCGTAGATGTATAAACCGATTAAACAGCGCTCTTTTGGAAAGGTGACGTTTTAGCATTTAATGGAAGGAGTCTCCAGTTTCAGACCTTTTCGACGTGGCGAAGTCCTCAGTTTTTAGGTCTCCTGGCAGTTTTTTTTTATTTATTCTGGTCTACAGTGTAAGTGATAACAGGGACCTGGATGTTCCACGACGTTAAAAACGTAACAGCGATTGGATAAAAAGGATGAAGAATGATACGTTCTTTATTTAATACCGTTTGGCGGATTGCCAGAATGAAAAACGTTTGATGTCGTTGATTATTTTCCTATAACAGCATGCTTTCAATCCTCACACAGCAATCTTAATGTGTCTGCTACAACAGAGCAGCGCACCGTTTGTTATAAAATCCTGAATTCCCGCTCCGTTATCTCCCTGTCCAGCTGTGGAGGCACGGTCGGTGCCATCCTGACGTGTCCACTGGAGGTTGTAAAGACGAGGCTGCAGTCTTCCTCGGTGACGCTCTACATCTCTGAGGTACAGCTGAGCTCCGTGAACGGGGCCAGCGTCGCCCGGATGTCTCCCCCAGGACCCCTGCACTGTCTTAAGTAAGTGACGCGTCCTAAAGTTATCCAACACTTGAGCAATTGTTACGTTTTTTTTTTTTTTGTTTGTTTGTTTTTTTCTTCCTTCCAAGTTCCTTGACCAGTTAAATTGTAGACAAAACGCGCTATAAAATGTGTTCTCGTTTTTAAAGCCTTCATTTCATCACTCTTCCGCTGGTCGAACAATCGGCAGGCTACATCATTTCATCCGGACGTGAAATGTCAATCCCCTTCACGTTCATCACCGTGTCGCAGACGTGCCACGCTGAAAAGCAAGCACCGTCCAGTCACAGAGCTAAGGCATGCTCAAGGGCGTGACGGGACCCTGTAGAGAATCTTTACTCTAAAATTCGTAATTAAAATGTCGTATTCATTGACGTGTCACTAATATTTCATCTAGCGTGTAATAAAAAATTTTAACCTAGGTAAATATTTAGCCTTTAAGCCTTTAAGTGTGTTTTTTGGGAGGTGTTTATCCTATATTTAGCTCAGATTGCTTTATCCAAAGCTTACCAGAGCAATTCCAGCATCTTTGAACCCATGCTAATTTGTAAAAAGTCGTATTGTCGCTATAATCCTAGCATCAACCGGACAGTTTGCTAAGACTTCAGACAAAAAAAAAAAAAACAGATCCCATGTTTTGGATGTGTACGAAATGGTGGTTAATCTTACCACACTGCGATACACAGTAATTGGACAGGATGTTCTCAATGCCTTTTGCCACTGTTCCATAGCTGTTTCATAACTGCAGAATGCCAGCAGGTGTCCAGAATAATAGGAGGCAAGACATCATCACTGATTTTATTTATATTTCTAAAAAAAAAAAACAATTTATTTGCTGCTAGTTAGCTCTCTCCTGTCACTTGACACCTACTAACTCCAAGACACGTGAAAGCGAGCCACTATTTTCCATCTCACTTGCGCATACATGAGCTCACACGTCTACGATCGGCCAGCGTCTCTCAGAGAGCATACGCCGTCCCTCCGTCCCTCTCGCCCCGAGAGCAAAGCCGGTTCTGCTCTCTTGGACTCCCAGCCGTGGACGCCGTCCGTCACCCATTTAACATCCACAAGTCTCTACAGTGTTATCTGAGTCACCTGGTACGCCATGATAACCTGTTTCACCTGGAGAGGATTTTCTACCAGAAGTGAAACGCGATCCGACATCGGAAATGAAAAAAAAAATAAATAAATAAAGCAACAACTTCGACACAGTACACACATGATAGTGCTTTTCATTAGTCACATGCAGAAAACGTACCACACTGAAAAGCAAACCAGCATGGCAATGCTAACTCTCTGTCCGAAGCAAGGCGTGCTCTGCATTTCATTTTCATCACCATGTCGCAGTCGTGTCACGCTGAAATGCAGCCACAGCCCTAATCTCTAACTAAGCTGTTTGAAAGGACGCCTGTCTAGTTTTCTAGGTTCATCGCCCATCACGCGTCTAATCAACACTGATATCCGATTACGTCTAATACTCGTCTGATACGATAGGGATCAACAGATTTTATTTTTTGGTCTTCTGTTAGTGTTGAATATGTCCAAAGCTGAGAAACTTTATTCATTCATTCATTCATTTATTTAAATGTCATTAATTTTTTTAGGAACTTGTTGATGGGTCACGTCCACGTTGACTGAACGTTTTCATTCGCACTCCTCCTCTTTCTCCAGATCTATCTCTCTCTCTCTCTCTCTCTCTCTCTCTCTCTCGCTGGTAGGGGATTTCCATATTGGCAAACCGACGCGCCATTTTCAGCCTCCGCGAAGGAATGTAGAAATCCAAACCCAGCGTATTCCGCCTGAGAAAAAAAGAAACACAATAAGAAAAGTAGGTCATCGCATAATTCCTTACAGATGCATCCGAAGCTGCGTCGAGGCTCGGTTATGCTCCGTCAGAAGCGTGTCCGAGAAGCACCCGAAACAACCTTCAGAAAGCCTGGAACATCCGTAGCTTATCGTTCGCTTTAGGGAGGACAGAATGTACACTCCCTTTTTATACATCGTTACTAGCCAAATACCGCAAGACGTGTAAGACGTTTCGGTTAGAGAGCGTGAAAGAGGACGAGGAGAACCGAGGAGTCATGTTATGGTTGGGTTTCGCTGCCGCATTTTTAACCGCACAGGGTTGGATCTCGTGCCAGAACCAGTGCTGTTGTGGCTCAAACCCTTTTAGTAACCTTCAAACTGTTTTTTTTTTTTTTTTTCGGAGAGGATAGTGGATCAAAATAACAAAAACATTGCCGTTATTTAGTCTACATCCCCCCTGCACACACACACACACACACACACACACGACAACCATTTCCTGACCTCGATGTTGCTCAGCCTGTTCAGTTGGGATCCCAGTTAAACGATTAGGATGCGCTGGATCAAGTGCTATTTTATATTCTGTCGAATAAAGAAGGTGTTACTGGCAATAAGCCAGAGTTCTGTTCGATTTATTCCGATGCTTGCCAGCCTCTCGTTCATATGTCATTGCATTAATCTGTGTTTATTTATTTATTTATTTATATGTGACCATATTCTTCAATGGCAGTCAGCAATTTTTACACCTAAAAAGAGAAACCAAGCCCTTGCGATACGCATATCGCGATGTTTACATTTGCGATATTCCGGTAAATTCCTAGTTTCTGCCTTGTAGTTGAGCGAGGTCAGACACTGGTCCGAGCGGACAGGAAGGCTACGGTAACTCTAACAGCCACTCTTTACAGCCGTGGTGAGCAGAAAAGCATCTCCGAACGCACAATACGTCGAACCTGGAGGCAGTTCGAGCAGAAGATCCCATCTGCTTCTACTTCTGTGTTTAAATCTCCTCGTAAAACTTGTTTGTTCAGGATTGCTTTACTTGATTACTTTTTGTTTTTTGTTATTTAATTATTATTATTACTTTTATTGTTATTAATAATTTAATGTATTTTATTAGTAACTGTCTTTCTGATGTATGTTTCGATATACTCTTATGTAACACGCCTTGAGAGGTCTTTTTAAAGGCACTATATAAAATAGAAATTATTATTATTATTATTATTATGTCAATATGAACCTGATCTTATATGACTGAAAAATAACTGACAGGGCGTGTAGCCAAGATGGCCGCCGAGTGGCAAGACTTCACTAGAAGGACTTCGGTATGGATAATGACGCATCCGAATTATTTTCAGTTGCTGAGAATTTTTTTTTAAAAAGGTGCCTAAACTATGTTGCATGTGATTTTATGGAAAAATGATTTCGTACCAGAATTCTTTCAACATAAATTAATGTTGTTAGTGCAGGTAAAGAATAGCGTAGCATTCAACCTGCCTACAATTTGTAGCATCGATGGTAAGCGACCTCTTATTTATTTATTTATTTATTTATTTATTTATTTATTTTTTCCCCTCAGGTTGATTTTAGAGAGAGAAGGTCCTCGTTCGCTCTTCCGTGGCCTCGGACCTAACCTGGTGGGCGTGGCTCCGTCCAGGTACGACTCCCGAAATGAACCACTGTTGATATCACCGTAGAACGTAATCTGTCTCTCGGGGGATGTAACAGTCAGCAGGACAGCAGACTTCTTTCTTCGTTTAGGTCTGTGATCCCTCGTTTATTTGGATCACGCTGATGTTTCTTTCTTAACGCCAAAGACACTCGGTATATGTAAAGACCTACACGCGGAAAGGAAATGCTGCTACAACCGCAAAAGTTTTCTTCCTCTTCTACCGCAGCAGTCGAACACTCTTACCGATTAAAGAATGACGCGTCGTACTTCTTTATTCGTTTATAGTTACGATTAAACGTCGTGGAACATCCACAGACCATGCTGCTTCCTGTCGTCACTTACGTTACAGCAGCTGTAAACAGTCTTTCCCAAACTAGTGGCTAGTGTCTCTCTCTCTCTTTTGTTTTCTTTCTCTCCTCCCTCTATCTAAGCTTGACGTCACCGAGAAAACGCAAACTTCACAGTTTTCAACGAAAGCGATGTCGTGTTCGTCAAAGTTACCGCCGCGGCGTTTATCAGTTTATTTAGCGGTATTCGTTCGTTCTCTTTAAAGCCTGTTTATAGAGAGTGAAATGACCTTAAACCAAGAGAAGACTGTGATATCTGATATCTTGTGCAGAACACAACAAACCGCAAATACAGCCGCACGTCAGAAACGCCAGAAATACAATTTAAAAAAAAAAAAGGCAGCAAAACAGCACCAAAAAAAAAAAAATGTAGCAACCGAAAGCAGTAACCGTAGCAACCGAAATTAAAAAAAAAACAAAAAAACAAAACAAAAAAAAGGAATAGAGAAAACAGGACAGCAAATCAGAGAATGCAACAAAGAACCCAAAAACACAGCTGTGAATCGGAAAAGGGAACTAAATAAATAAATAAATAAATAATAAAAAAAATTATAAAAAAAAAAACGCAGCAGCAAAATAAAAGAAAAACAAAATTAACAACACAACAGCAATATCAAGAAAACCACAGCAGCAAATTCAGAAAAGCTGCATCCTAGCAAAAACAATTAATGTTAAGTTACTTACTTATTGTTTATTTTATTTAAATTAAATTTATTTTTTTTTATTTTGAGTAGCTCAGGTCCCTTTAGCCAGTTCTGCTGTTGTGTTTCTGGTTGTTAATGTCTTAACGCTTTATCGTAAAATTGTTGAATCTCTATCGCCGACAGAGCGATCTACTTCGCGGCCTACTCGACGGCCAAAGAGAAGCTAAACGGCGTGCTGGAGCCCGACTCCACGCAGGTGCACATGGTCTCCGCCGGCCTCGCAGGTAAGAGTCCCACCTGTGCTCTTGTCCTTAGCTGCTTTTTTTTTTTCTTTCTTGTTTTAGATGCTAAATAATTGCACTGCTTGTTTGGTTTTGTGAGTGACATGTTGAACTAAAATGGTACTGACCTCTTAGTCACTCTGTATCTTGGGATAAAACCAGTGTTTGAAAACGGACATCTTTTTAAAGTGTAGCATAAATGATATAGACGTAGAGATCAGCTAGCTTCTTTATTTGGTTTTTCAGTGAACAGGGAAGCGTTAGTTTATGGAATATGGCCCATATTTTTTTATTTTTAAGAAGAAAAAAAAACATGATATTTGTTAGCACCTAGAATTTAGACTGAAAGCACAATTAAAGACTTTCAGGATCAATAACACGTCATTTAAAATGTCAGCTTTATGTCGCACAGCTTGTGAAGCCAAATTCAAGCCGAACTCAGAGAATCGACACAACCTGCGTATTTGTTTATACGCACTATAGAACGTTTTGCTAATAAAATAAACAAAGCAACCAAAATTGGTTAAAAGCGAAGCAGAAATGAAGAGCGTTAGTGTTCATTTACTGTAACGTGTCCTATCAGGGGTGTAAATCGCACGTTTCATGACGATACGAGCTAATATCGATTCTTTTAGCCAGCGATTCGATATTTGTCGATACGTCAGCGACCGCCACGATACGATTTCGATTTTTCGATCCCGTGGGCCTGTGATCGATCTTAAACGACGTGTCTGTTTCGCACAATCAGTAACATTTCTATTAACTCACAGATGCAACCAAAGTATATTTTGAGAAATTTGAAACATGAAATGCTACATATTTCGTGCAAATAATGACCTGCGATGAACGTAAACGTCGACGTACGTCACATCCAGGACGTAGCTAGTAGCTAGCTAAATAACATAATCTAGTCTTTTTAAATAGATTATACATGCGTCGACGTTTACGGATTGCATCAATACATCGGATCGCTGGTTATCTGATCGATACGTCGATCCGGATCGATGGAACGTCACACCCCGAGTGTCTGTTGAAAATATTTAGTGCTGCTCCATACGTGCCACTTATTGGCCAAAAAAAAATAATAAATAAATATGCAAAATTATCAGGTCCTCAAAGTTTAGGTTGTGCTTTCCTTTCCTACTTTTTTTTTTTTCTTCTTCTACCTTTTGAGGGCTTGGAGGACAAAAAATCATTACATACCAGTGTGCTACTAAACAGTCTGGCTTCACACGCTGTCTGTGCTGTGTGTAGTAGCGGCCGCTAGCAGGGCGCTACGCTAACATGTAGGTTGCCATGCGCGGTGGGCAGCGGTCCTCGCGGGCGATGCGGGCGGAATCGGGACGCCTCAGGTAGTCACTTCTCATCTCACTGGTATGATCATGATTCTCCTAATGATGATGATGATGATGATGATGATAGTTGTATCACTCTAGCTAGCTTGTAGCTGTGTGTTTTTTTGTTTGTTTTTTTTTGTTGTTTTGGTTTTTTTGTGATTGTACAGTTTTAATGAGCCTGTAAGCCATGTTAATGTAAACGCAAGGGGAACACCTTCTTGAATATAGTCAGCAAATGCTAACCTTGTCATTATACATTCTAATTTTATTAAGCGTTATTTAAATATTAGTAGTAGGAGGTCCAGTGGTAACCTTTTATCACATTTAGGACACATCGTAAATTTCTAATGTGTGATATTTTTACAAATAAAATCACAACTAGACAACTAGGTTTTGTAAACCGAGGACTACTGAAGAGAAGCAGGCTAGCTACGTCCTGCGCACTAGCTAGCAATTTCCATTTCATTGTCTAGCCTGAAATTTTGTCCATTTATAGTTACGTTTAAAATAAAACCGGCGTTCCATCACCAGCCTCGCTCTGTCTCTCTCTCTCTTTTTTTCCCTCGCTCTCTCCTGTCGTTTACACCTCGAAGTGTAAACGAAGGTTACGAAACGCTGACACTGGAGACTCCTTCCAAAAACGCTAAGTAGCTATCTTGCGTTAAAAAAAAAAGAGCGAGCTTCACCGCATCACGTAGAAATGATAACGTAGTAGAACGTAATATAAACCATTATTAATATAAAAATTAGTCAACACCTACGAACCAATCAGAATCGAGAATCCGGACACCGCTATAGTAGAAATGTTAATATTGTGTAATATTGTCCATTAAAGCGTCTAGAAAATATCGTAGACGGATCGTAATCGTAGCTCACGCACGATTCTCCAGGACGTAAATGAAGAAGTGATTTATAAGTTGACGTTTAAGGATGAAAGTAAAGAATCCCCACTGACCGTAAAACTTTCGACTTTGCAGATTAAAGCCTTCGCCTGTAAACGGAGCCGGACTCCGATCAGATAACGAGCCACACTCCTTCGCCGCGTGTGTAAATCTATCCCATGCTTCCAGACGAAATGTAGGTCACTCTGTTTTTTTTTTTTTTTTTCTTGCGGTAATACAGAGTATGTTACCTTATACCTTATATTACACGGCGTGTCCATCATACGATACCTGCGAGTGCGAGTGAGCTGTTACTATAGAAACAATACTAATGTACAAGCTAAAGAAAACGAATCATCACCTTCCGGCCAATCAGATTCGAGGATTCAACACGATGTTGTACACTTCATGTTATTTTTGTTTGATTTGAACACACATTTGCATACACAGAGCTCTCGTATCGGGGAGCAAGCCGATTAACGCTCGCTATCACGTTACACGTGTTGCCTGACGGCTAAATTTATCCGCTGGAACAACTTGTGGAAATCCATGACTCATATTCACACAACAGCAAAGAAAATACAAACTAACAGCGTGACATTACGTGTTTTTTAAATATAGGATCCCGCTCATCTGGAGAGTCGGTTCTGTCCGGGCTATTTATACAGCGCAGATTAATAAACCTGTATAAATAAAACACAGAACTTGTGTCTAAGCATGAAGGAGGAGTCTCAGTAGTGCAGCCTAGAGGACCAGTTATTTGCAACGCCTTGCAAAAGTATTCACCCCCTTGAACCTTTTCTGCATTTCAGAGTGTTACAGACTAGAACCGAAATGGACTTATACGTCAGGAATCTACACAAAATTGCCCCTAATATTGAATTTGGGACTCAAATCTGGGACAAAGTTCCGGAAAACATCCCGTGGACCATTAAATCCATTAACAAACCCGAGTCCGACTGTGACCAGACCAAGTCTGGTCCTTCTTGGTACCAATTTTTACGCCTGAAATAACCTTTAACCGGAAGGAAGCTATTTAAGAAGCACTATTTCAGATATCTTTTGAGCTTGCCGTGACCTTCTTGAGATATCTTGGACGATCTCAGAAGGTCTCCAGCACCTAGCGTGTGTCCTCCAAAATCACTGACCAAGTGGAACTCTGGCGATGCCACCGCCACCGTGCTTCACCTTGGGGATGGTGTTCCTACGGCGATGAGCAGCAGCACCAGCTCACTAATTTAGGGGTTTTACAGCAGGAGAATATTTGCAAGCTGCATTCACATCTTTGACTCTTGGGCTGTTCTGTGTAGATTCATGACTTATAACCCCGATTAAGTTTCAGTTTTAGGCCGTAAACGCTACAAAATGTGGAAAAGTTTGCGTCTGGTACGTAATATCGGAAACTAACCGAGGGAGCTTTAGGAGCCAGACTCGGTATCTCATATATTTAATTTTTTTCAAAATGGTTGACAAGGTTAGCATTTGCACTCTCTTACCTCTCACTTGCACTGCCTGACCTCCTTTTATTTTTGTTTTTGTAGCCTTTGTCCCCTGTTTAACTTTATGACCCACTGAAGGTTAAATCTATTGTAATAAAGATAATGGTGATTGTTTTGACCCAGCAACACCCATCTGACATGTTGTGCCTTTTCCAGACACGTTTTTTTTTTAAATAAAGGATAAAAAAAAAAAGCACTGGTTTAATGATGTCCTTTAAAACTCAAGAGACAACCAATCTCTCTCTCTCTCTCTCTCTCTCTCTCTCTTTCTCTCTCTGTCTAAAACTCACTCTTCTTGAATACTTCCTTTCTATGTAGTTATGAGGGAAAAAAAAAAAAAAAAACCCAAAAGAGAAAAAGCAGACGTTTTGGGAATTTCAGGTGGGATGATCAGTCTAGAAGGTCATGTGAGGTCATGTGAGGGCGGGGCTTGTGGGGTTGGTGGGTGGGGTTTTGATTGAAGTGCTCCGCCCCCTGCTGCTGCTGCTGCTGCTGCTGCTGCTGCTTGTGACTATGGTACAGAAAAGCCTGTGTCTATTTTAGGCCTGTACTCTGTGAGCCAGCCTGCTCCAACCTCCCCCCCCATATCTGCAGGCTCCGTCCTGCAGCTGTGAGGAGGAGCTTTGCCCCTCCCCGTGTGAGTACTCGCCAGAGACACACAATCTCTCTCTCTTTCTCTCTCTCTCTCTATCTCTCTCTCTCTCTATCTCTCTCATCCTCCTTCACCCACTTGCTCTAGGTCTCTTATCCTATCTAGAGCCCCTCTACCCCCTACTCTAGGTCACTAGACCTCTATTTTTATTTTTGTTTTTGGTTCGACTGATGTAAGAGTGTTTCTTTTATTTAAGTACTGCAGAGCGGTGCCGTTGTCATTTTCTTATCCTCTTTTTTTTTTAACTAGACCACATTTATTCCAGACAAAACAGGTTACTTTAACGGTTTTACGGTCCAGACAGTTGCACGTCAAGCCGAACTATTTGCAGATTATTTTGCAGACTATTGACATTGCAGCGAAGATCTTTATTACTAATCCTCTTGCATCACAAGGCATGTTTTTGTTTTTATTTATTTATTTATTTGTCTATTTTTTTTCCCCCCACAAGAATGCCATTGTGGAAAGCCTCCTCGTGGTTAAATAATCGATTTAAAACATATGGCACGGCGACTCCGCGCCCTTCCGGCACGCCATATGGATAGTTATATAACTGCATAGTTATGCAGAAAAGGGCCCTGTCAAGTTCAGTCACTTCGTCACGTTTAACGTGCTCTCTAAACCAATTAAAGCGATTTTTATTTTATTATTATTATTATTATAATTTATATTATATGCTTTATCTATTGCTTTAGCTGAAAGGTTCCATGCTGTGGCCGACTACTCTAAGATGTGTTCGTGGCTTTAATCATAGATATGTTTTCTGTTTAAAAAAAAAAAAAGACTGATATAAGATACGTTACTGTTAATGATTCCGCCGCATTCCTGAGCAGTACACGCTGTCTTTTCAAATAAATCCTGATTGATATCTGCACTTAATAGCCTCCATTTCACGAGCTTGATAAGGAAAATGCCAGAACAGCAGGCCATAAAAACAGGCTATAAAACATCTTAGAGAAGTCCACAGTGTTTCTTTTTTTATTAGTATTATGTATATATTTATTGATTGAAAGGACAGTAGGCCTGCTTCACTAGCCTTGCCTATGTTGAGCAACAGTGCCATTTCTATGGCTGACCCTACCATCCTTTCTCCCCAGGGTTCACAGCGATCACAGCCACCAATCCTATCTGGCTCATAAAGACCCGCCTACAGCTGGATGCCAGGTGAGCGGCTATTATATGATAAACGGTTACGTTAGGGATTGTTACATAAACCATAAAACCCTAAGCCCTACTCCAGTGACGAGTCTTGTTTCCCGTCGGAATACGGCTCGGGACGTCGAACGGACGGCGTTTCGCATTTAACTTTCACCACCGCGTTGCAGCCGTGCCGCACTGAAACGCAACGCAACGCAGCGTGACGTGGTATTACATTCACGTCCGACACTAAGGCAGATAAAAAGCAGATCTCCAGATCCACGCGACGTGATCAGGAAGGTTTTGCTTTTCAGCGTGGCACGTTTTCTGTGTGTCACTAATGAAAAGCAGCTCCGTTTCACACGAAGAATCATCTCCAAGCACTCATTTTCTTCACAGCGTGATATATGGATAGTTTTATAGCTTCCTACTCATGCTTAAAATGAAATAATTAGCATTACACATGCCAAAAATTTGCACAGTTTAGTTCATTCTTGTGGTTGTCACTTGTGGTTTCAGCTTCTTCTGCTTAGGAGGTAAATCGAGGGTTGTTTTTAGAGACGTACATTCACATAACCGCAAATAGCTGCAGAAACACCAAACGTGCAACGGCCATCCTGGTCTCTGAATTTGAACCACAGAAGCACGAAAGCGTGCGGTTTGAAAAAGCGACAGCGCTGGTGCATTAGAGTCACGTAAAGAAAGACCGTACGTCCATACTTTCTGTTACCGTACGCTTCTTTCGGCAAGTCGATTACAGCATCGGCAAAGGAACCGATGAAGGCGCTTGAAGCATCGGGTATGTAAAGTATATCCAGAGACTCCAACATCACCATGAAAGGCTGAAACCGTCACTCCAAGACCGGCAGTTTGATCAGCAGCCTTTTGGAAGCATGTCCTCCGGTCAAATAAAACAAAAAATGGAGGAAAAAGGACGAGGCTTTTAATCTGATGAACACCATCTCATCTGAAGCATGGGGGTGGCAGCATGTTGCGGGGGGGGGTTGCTGATGAAAGGGACTGGTGCACTTTGGGAAATTAGATGCCATCATGAGGATTATTAGGATTATCTAGAAATACTGAGGCAACACCTCAAGACATGACAATGTGATCCTAATCGGACCGCCAGGGACGTAACAAAATGGCTTAACGACAATAAAGTAAAAGTATCGGAGTTTCCATCACAAACTCTGGCCACAAATCTGACTGAGTGCTGAAATTTCTTCTGATGGGACTGGTGGCGAAGTATTGCGAGAAGCTTCCGGAAACGTTTGATTCAAGTTCAAGCTATTAAAAGGTGATGTTCCGAATACTAACAAAGGCTGTAAACTTTTCACTTTTAACTGTCTGTTAGCTGTTGTACTGAAATGATCGTAGATACTCTAATTGACTTAACACGGAAAATGTATGGTAACTTGAAGTGTGTAGAGTTGGGGTTTACGCTTGCAATACTGCAAAAACAACTGTGTATAGTTATACTCATCAATCCAATTGTTTTTTTTCCCTACCCAGGAACCGTGGGGAGAGGCGCATGAGCGCGTTTGAGTGTGTGAGGCGCGTGTATAAAGCCGACGGGCTACGCGGCTTTTACCGTGGCATGTCGGCCTCCTATGCGGGCATCTCTGAGACCGTCATTCATTTCGTCATCTATGAGAGCATCAAGCGCAAGCTCCTCGAGTCCAAGGCGAATGCCAACATGGATGACGAAGACGAATCGGTGAAGGACGCGTCCGACTTCGTCGGCATGATGCTGGCCGCTGCCACCTCCAAAACCTGCGCCACGTCCATCGCGTATCCACACGGTAGATGCGTGTTTGTTTCCTCCTGCGTAAAGTAGCAGAATAATAACTACACATATAGTAGTTTTAATAAAGCTCATCCATTACATACCAACAGTTCAGACATGGCGTTTTTGCTTAAAGTAGTTATAAACGTAATATATTCACGCATTGTGGGTTTTTTTTTTTCTTTCTTCATTTGGCTCTGTTGTACATTTATAATATATAGATGGGACAACAACAGACGTTGTTGAGCTGAACTTGCGTGAGCGTGGAACTGAAACCAGCTCTCTCCCCTTTTTTCCAGAGGTGATCCGTACCCGGTTGCGAGAGGAAGGCAGCAAGTACCGCTCGTTCTTTCAGACTCTGAGCATGGTGGTC
>JAKKZN010000004.1:24688567-24704006 GCA_033441825.1 Pangasius elongatus
GTGTGTGTGTGTGTGGGTGTGTGTGTGTGTGTGTGTGTGTGTGTGTGTGTGTGTGTGTGTGTGTGTGTGTGTGTGAGCAGCTTTCCTGGTTTTAGCTTTCTCTTCTGTGTGTGATGCAGCATGCCCCTGCTATTTCCCATCCCCCTCATCTCCAAGGCTCGCTGTATGGATTATCCCATCCCCACACACACACACACACACACACACACACACACACACACACACACACACACACACACATAAAAAAAGAGGAGTGTCTTTGTGTCAGATAATCCACTCACTATTCAACATAGCTTTAAAAAAAATAAATAATAAAAACTCTTTTTAAAACAATTATTTAAAAAGCTGTTAAACAGTTAAATGATTAAATATAACACTGATTTTGTACTATATTATTTTTAATCTGCTATATGTGTAAATTTTAGAGTAGAATGGCTCACAGTAAACACCTCTTTGTGTGTGTGTGTGTGTGTGTGTGTGTGTGTGTGTTATATAAAAGAGTTATCAGTGTCAAGCATGTATGTATTTTAAAATTTTGGTTCTGTCTAGATGCTGATTTAAGTGAAAGTATTGTGTTTGGTTGGTACACACACACACACACACACACACACACACACACACACACACACACACACACGGTATCATTTTTACTTTAATGAGATGCAGGAGTGATTTGTGTCCTGTCGTACCCTGACAAAAGCGGAGCGTGAACCCTACAGTACCTACCTGACCCGTGTGTGTGTTGTTCACAGTGTGAGACGATATGTAACGCATAAGCAGCACACGAACCAGGCAGCGAGGAAAACAGTTTTGTCACCCATCCGCTCACTTCCTGACCTGCCTGTCCATCTTTGCTTGTGTGCACACCATCTGTGCCGGCTATCTGACGTTGGCCAGATGAGCATCCCCCTCTCTTTTCTTTCTCTACCTCTGCGCTCCTCCCCCCATGCCCTCCATCCCTCCATCCCCCAGCTCCATCCCTTCATTGTGGACAATTGGCTGACTTTATTTGTGACGCGTGCTTTGCCAGAAGGTCTTTCTCACCCCCACAACCCCCCCCAATTTGGATTGCTTCGAATGTCCCTTATCTTTGAGAGTGTGTGGGTTGCGGAGGACTCCTTTTGTCCCTCGGATTAACCCCCTCTCCATGACCCCCCTATTTTTTTTCTTTTCCCCACCACATGCTGCTCCTAAAGTGTTAAAACTCCCTCAAGCAGAAAACGAGGGGGCAATTTACAGCCTGCATGGTCAAGAAAAGACGAACAGAGAGTTAAACTGAGAGAGTTAGAACTCCAATATCAGCTCCTTCCTCTGCACCAGTTTTTTTTCTTTTTATTAGCTGATATACAGGAAAATAAATGAAGCAAGGTCAAATTAAGTATTTACGAGATTTCCGTTGAGTTAATAGAGGAGGGCTGGAAACGATTCATTTTCTCAGCCATGCCACTTGATCTTTTTGTAGCTTTATGATGTGAAAAACCATCCCAGCTTCCTCGTAGTGTGACGACTGGCGGTTTGTTTATTGAAGCTGGCTTTCCCAAGGGTTATTTCTAGAACCGCAGTGACCAGCTCACACATTTTGAAGGATGTAATAGTGTTTTAATGTGTCTGCGGTTGGAAATGTGTGTGCACGGTTTTACAGCCTTTCTTTCATACCAGGAAAAGGGGTCTGAAAAGGGTGATTGAGTTTGCTAGCGCAGTTGCGGAAAAGGGGGTCAGCTTCTGGTAGAGAGATGTGAAAAGCAACGTTTCACTCTCTCTCTCTCTTAGTCTGTCTTTCTCTGTGTGCTGTAGGAGAGGAAGTGGACAGGAAGCACTTATCATTCTGTAAGTCTGAATGTACACACACTCAACAGGAGGGCGGAGTGTGTGTTTTAAGGTTGTAATGAGTCGTGGGTGTTGAAGAGAGACATTTAGCACAAGGATTGTCTTTCAGAAGACCGAGCTATGTATTTGGAAAAAAAAAATGCTGTAGCAGAGACGATAAACGTATGGAAAAAATCTCTCAGCAACTCTAGGGTCACTCTAGGGCTCTGGTAGGTATAGGGTTACAAACATTAGCACAGAAAGTCGAGAGTTTTCAGAGGTTTTATTTACACCCTCTGGTCTGGTCTGATTAGCTACCTGACCATATGGCTCGTTTAAAGAAAAGTTCAAAATAAACGTCTCATTTATTCAGAGTCCATGGCGCTACATGGGAACGAAACAAAACATAACCATTTCCAGTCGTGTTACTTATAGCAATAAACTAGGCGTTAATGGTTATGCATTAAAAGCTAATTGTTGTTGCCATTCAGTCATGTCCAGTCTTTTGTTAGCAAGGACATTTATCTAACTGTACCTTCACAAATTTTAGCTGAATAGCCCTGGGTTCATGTGGATGCTTGGATTGCATTCTGTCTTAAAAATGTAGACGGAGACAGTTGGTGTAACAAAGCAGTAAATTTAAAGAAAGAAAAAAGCAAACAAAAGATGCGACTTCTACATTCATAGTGAAGTCGTGAGTACCAAATTAGAGAAGCGTGTGTGTTCTTGTCCTTCTCCCTGTGTATCTTTCTGGCTTTCTGATTGGCCAAGGATGGCAGTGTGTGAGAGTTAGGGGTGGGACAAGGGGCGTACTCTCTCTCTCTCTCTCTCTCTCTCTCTCTCTCTGTCTCTCTCTCTCTCTCCTCCTGTCCCTTCACTCCCTGTCTCTACTTGACAAGAACAGAAGATTGCTTTTCACCATGAGGCAGCTCTTGTGCTGCTGCTTCCTACAACGTCTACCTTCCTTCGTTCTTCCTCTCTCTGCCTCATCCTCTTTCCCTTCGTCCATGGGCTGATTTGAACCGGAGGAGTTTCCGAGCTTGAACGGGACAGATTAGCCCCAAGGAGGGGGTTGCAGAAGAACAGAAGGGGGGTGACATCTCAGGGGAGACACTTCTTTTCTCTTGCCTCAGCAGGGCAGGGAGAGAGAAAGACAAGAAAGGGAGAGGCAGTGTGCTCTTTTCAATGCAGAGGAGCTTTTTTCTTTCCTTGGGTTTCCTTTTATTCGCCCTGCTTTGTTTCTTCATTCCCCGTTGTCCCGAGCGCGGGGACAAAAGTGAACTACGCCGGACAGGACCTGCACACCAGTAAGCATTGTGTATGTGTGTGTGTGTGTGTTTAAATGCAGGAAATTGAAGAAACGTGGGCATGTATTTGGTTTTAATGTGTGTCTCAGAGTTCGGAAGATACAGGTGTTTCCTCTTCACACCTTCACACGTCTTTCTCTCTCTCTTGGTCTCTCTTAATGTCTTTCTATGCTGACTTTAATCCCTCTAATGGAAGGTAGGCTTCTGGCCAATAGGTATAATCTCTCTTTCTTTTCTTACCATTTTTGGGACCTTGGGAGTGTTAAATGCTCAGACTGTAGGACAGTAGAGCTGGTCAAGAAGAAAGACCTGCTGATAGTGCCAGGTGTGTGTGTATGTGTGTGTGTGTGAGCTGTTTTTTCAGCTGCTTTGGTTTGATAAGATAAAGCGATTAGAGAAAGAGTGCAAGACCCGGGGCTTTCTCGTCAGCTCTCCGTGCGTCACCTGCCGTCTGTTGCTTCTTCCTCCTGTCTTGTACGTCTCCCAGCGTGGGCGTGTGTGCTGTTCAAAAATGCAGGTTTTTTTTTTTTTTGGAAAAGGATCACCTCTGGAATGAGACTTGAATGCTCCTTATTGTGTCCTCAGCTTGCATGTGTGTGTGTGTGTGTGTGTGTGTGTGTGTGTGTGTGTGTGTTGTGAGGGTATGTTCTCTCAGCTCTGTGTGTTTGTGGCTGCCAGTTGCCAGCAGAGGAATGTGTTTATATTAGCTAAGAGTTGAAGTAGTGAAGCTAACACCAGATGGTAGTTTAGTGTGTGCGTGCAGGTTTGGTTGGGACAAGCACACTTTTGCATATGTGCATGTTTGTGTGTGTGTGTGTGTGTGTGTGTGTGTGTGTGTGTGTGTGTGTGTGTGTGTGTGTGTGTGTGACCCCAGCAGGCTGAAAACACTGCTGGATGGAAAACACATCTATATCTGTGTAAGCAGTGGACTGAAACAAGGGAGGGACACATTTGGCCTCAGCTGTGCCTAAGAACGACCCATGATATGTGTCAAACTATTCCAGTGTGTGTGTGTGTGTGTGTGTGTGTGTGTGTGTGTGTGTGTTGTGGACAGGTCTTATTGGACAGAACACAGTCAAGCTCATCTGCCATGTAAAACAGGGCATGTGTGCGTGTGTGTGTGCGTGTATGTGTGTTTTGTGGACAGACCTTATTGGACAGAAAACAGTCCATGTAAAACAGAGCATTTGTGTGTGTGTGTGTGTGTGTGTGTGTGGACTTTTGCAGTTGTCAGACTGCCTTGCCTGCTGTCTCTCGCACACTCCCCTCTGACACACTGCAGTCTCTACCATGACACACAGTCTCCACATGGCTGAGTGTTTCCTGAACTCTGAGTAGTTAAAAAAAAAAAATTACATTTCCTGTTGTGTATTTACATTTATACCATGGCGATGCTGAATTCTCGAATGTGATTGGTCAAAAGGTGTTAATTAAAAAGCAAATCTCAGGTTTATGTTAATACACAAACATTAAATATACATTAACTATAAACTGATTTTTTTAAAAAAGTAAGATGTGTCATTCACTAGTGAAAAAGTGACCGTTGGTAAGTTCCTGTTGTATAAGAGGAATAAAACACTTAGAGATGATTTCATTCCCAGTTCCGAAAAGAAAAGAAGGACAGAGCGGTTTATAAGTGCAAACCAGAGCTATAGAATAACACGATACTTTGGAAACAAAACACTTCATTTGCTTGATTTAGCTTGGAGTGTTGTTGATGCAATTTTGTTTGCATTGCTAAGACGGAAGATAGGGAAAGATCTGGCATACCAAAGATGCTACTGCTAACGTCTCCGTCTGCGACTGGCATAACATCATAACATCACCGTGCTCGCCATGTAGTCCATCTGGTGCTCTGTACGCTTGTCAGTTGATTGGAAAGGGACCGCCGTAGCAACAGATATCATTTGGGTGGTGGATCATTCTCAGCACAGGAGCATCGCTATGATTCTGTACACACTGTACACTCATTAGACGCGGTTAGCTTGCTGGCCCGATTTGTTAGTATATATTTGGAGCCCGTATCTCATCCGGAATTTCCTGAAGATCATGGGAAGAAGAAAATGAAATTCTCTAACCACATTTTGTGTATTTGCTAATCCTATTCAGCTTGTCAGCAAAGAAACATTATAAACAATGAGACGATGTTGTCTGAGATTCTTTTTTAGGTTGAAATGCATGTTTTCTTAGATGTTCAGTGTTGAAAAATGATAAAGAAAGAAGAGGAACAATGGCTAAATGACTCCTCATTTATGGAATCGACCTTAGACTGAAGAGTGCCTTTAGAGGCTACTGCTTCATTCAAAGCTTTGTGTGTGCTCCACAGTTTTCATTGTGCTCTCTTGGTCAAAGAACGACAACAACAAAAATCTATCGAGAATGTTTACTTGTGAAGTGCTGATGTGGGTAATCCAATTTCCCACCTCTAGATTCATGTTCGTCCTGGCTGAACTTCATTTACCCCCAGCCGAGTTTGGATGTGACAACCTCTGAAGGCCGTGTGCAGATTCCTCCGTCTGTGTGTCATCTCCCCAGTCAGATCATGTCACACATGTCGCACTTTAAAGACAGCCTCTCTCTATAAATCATTTCTTTTTTAATAACCTGAAATTGAACGAGTAACTGTGCCCGGCCAGCCTCTCCCGCCGCTTCCAGGACCTTCTAAGTGGGGAAAAAAACACCACCACCTGGCAGAACAGATGCCTGCTATTGGGATGGTGCATATTGGTCACACAGCGTCTGTATATGTATGTGTGGTGGCTACAGTTTGTCTCAGAGGACTGCGTGCGTGTGTGTGGTGTGTTTAATTAGGGGAGTATGGACAGACGGAGTGAAGGGGAGAAATGATAGTACGGCTGTCCATCAGTCCGTCTTACTGCGTCAGAGAAGACGCAAAGCGAGAGAGACACAGGGACATAGATCTTCAAATCTAATAAAGTGGAGAGTAAACACCAGATGGTGAGTTTAGGTTCAGTGCCCTTTAACCGCCCCAACAGTCTGAGGTGAGAGCATCCAGCGACCCCAAGACACGCACACTACAGGCGGAAGACGACGCCACTACCTGCCTGCGACCTTTTCTAACAAATAGAGTTGGTACATTTTTTCCAAAATATAAACAAAATAGTTAGTAGGCTCATCTAAACCACCACGATGCTGATGATGACCCCACGCACTCCCACACGCTTCACATCTGAAAGACTACTGCGTTTTAAGTACGGTATCACGTAACGTGTAATTTGGTCACATCCCCAATGCAGACACGACACACATTCTTCACTCGCTATTATTTCAGCACACAAAGAACATTAATTCATTGCGAAGCCTTGCCAAACATGACAATTGTATAAGGCCTGAGCCTTGTTATTCTTCTGATTTATGCTGAGTTTGACCTTTTGCCCATCTTCTTGGTTTGTTCTTTGGATTATCCTTTGGCCTGCACTGTGATTTCCCATGTTCGGAGTAATGCCTGGTTGCAGACGGTGATCTAGATTGTAATTTCGCTTTGTATGTTTGCTTTTGGTATTAAGAGCACGGACTCTAACGCTCTCTTAGAGTCTACTTACAAAAAAAAACCCAAATAAACAAACAAATTGGATGAACTAAGAGCTACGATAGATGTCCTTTAATTTCTATGCACTGTATGTGGAGAAGAGCAACGGGTCTTTCCTGGATGAACTAAAACAACTTCCATGATTTCTATAAAGTCACCCAAAACCTATTTTGAAGACCTTCATTACTTTGTAGAAAAGAAGATTCAAGGATTTTGCAGAAACACTTCAACACTTGACTTTCAATTTGCTGTGTCCTATTCTCAGTGAATTGTATTAATTAATAAATACAATTTGGGAATTTTGCCCTCTTAGCATAGAAAAATGCTATTGCAAGGTCCTGAATAGTATTTTATAAAACATGCATTGTGCTTTGCCTTCTCGTGCTTCTCATTTGCATGGATTAATCTCATGGCTGTTAAAGGCGTACAGAGAGAATTCAGGGCTTGCGTCCCAAACCACATAATGCTCTTAAGTAATACGCCTAAATGGTAATGACTATAACGGCGTATTGACAAACTAATTAGTACGGTAGTATGTGGTTTGAGGATATAATTAAATGCTGGTGTTTCCTCTCTATTATAGAAATATAATGCGAATTAAAAAATGTTATTATGCACGTTGATGTGGCTGCGACTGAGTTACTGAGTACCAGATGAAAGACAAAGCCTCTCGGTTGCTTCTCTGTGATCCCAGAGTGCACTGCTGCGCTAGCTCTCGTCTCACAGCACGCTGCTCTGCAGGATCACACGCGTATCAGAGACGAGTCTGTGCACCCATGAGGCCGATTGACATGAACGAGTTCATTAACTTTAGCTAGCTCTGTAAAATAAAGCATGGAAAGCAAAACTATCACCTCTGATCACTTCTGATGTATGGATTTTTTTTATTACCTTAACGCTTAATGCTCCATCTATTTTATTTTATAATCGCTGTATTTTGTTCTCCAGCCTGTCAAACACATTAGGCATGAGTCAGATAGGGTTAGCATGCTAGCCAAAATGCCAATCAATAAATATAAGTTTTACACTGAGGTCGAGCAGATGCCCTTGATGACTCACTCTTGCCTGAGTGTGAAGTACAAAAATACAAAAATTTACACAAACACGTTCCGTTAGTCACTAGCCAGATATCACGAGTTCTGAGCTCACAACTGGGTAACGATACAAATTCCACAATGACGATAAACAGACTGACGTCCCATTAAATAAGAAAACCTGAACAGGAAGAATAAAGCTAATACTCCATCAGTGTTGAATTCTTTTCCTATAAAAATCAGACTCTTTCACTCTCACACTCACGTTTCCGTTGCCTACACATTGGCTGCTGTATTCATTTTGTATTGTCAGTCTATTATTTCTGTATAACTTTCATTAGTTAAGTTACCTAGCTAACTGATTTAGCTAGCTGGCCAATGTATTTAACAGTAGCCAAACATGTCTAAATATACCACGCCAAAACCATTTTGTTCAAGTTATCTACATGGGTCTGCTGCGAAAGGTTTGCCAAAGACGTTGGACCAAAGACGTGGAGCTTATTTTATCTAACATTACTATCTGGGCTCGTATGTAATGGTCCCCAAAAACACAGAAGTCTGGGTAAAATTAAACTTTTGTGCTGTGTTAACAAATTTGTCCCAGAATGGGGCACCATGCTTGAAGCTCCTCCCTCTTCCCAGTTAAGCTGCTATTCTCTTTCCCTACTTATGATGGTCTTTCTGTCATAAGCACCAACTCCCTGTTTCCTCCCTACTATGTGGGACCTAGCAATGTAATAATCACTCTTCATGATCTGTGCTCGCAAACACCAATCTAAATGTAGAATAAGTTTAAAACATAGAAAAAATCCCATTGTAGAAGGTTCCAATTACACCATGGACAGTGTACAGTGTGGAGGTATGCAAGACCCTGCAAGCTTGCAGGTCCTGAACAATATCAGGTTGCTTCCATTGGGTATGAGCCAAGGGACTGGGTGTAACTCTTCCAAAGAAAACCAATGGTTTCAGTGACTGTAGGACAGTAGCACTCAAGTACTCGTGAAAGCGTTTTGAGATAATGGTTTTCTTATCACCACACCACATCCAGTGAAGATGAGATCTTCATCGCCATACACAGTGCCTTGTCCCTCTTGGCGAGTAAGTCAGTTACGTGAGAAAGCTGTTCATCGGTTATTGCTTAGCAGATTGCTCAACACAATCATCCTCTCCACAGTGCCACACAATTTCTATAGCTTTGTCACTGGATATTGGATTTTCTCGCAAGCCAACCTCAGACTTTTAGAATAGATAAGGTCACTTCTTATGCTGGTTGTATATACTTGAATCCCCAAGGATGGATTCTCAGTC
Source organism: Pangasius elongatus (assembly GCA_033441825.1). Taxonomy (NCBI): domain Eukaryota; kingdom Metazoa; phylum Chordata; class Actinopteri; order Siluriformes; family Pangasiidae; genus Pangasius; species Pangasius elongatus. Next base: position 24,697,573 of record JAKKZN010000004.1, read on the forward strand.
CCTTGCTCTTCATGCTCCAAGAATGTGTTACCATTCGTGATGGCAATAATACAGATCGTCTGTATACAGGTATCTGTATACACACCATAGCCATGACATTCTTGCCAATTTCTATTAATGTACCATTGAATGCACCCTCACCAACTGCAGTACCATAAAACTACACCGCCCAAAACCACAAGCCTCTAAACAAGTGGAACAACCTCTAAATAAACTTCACATGAAAACATGGTTACACAAGTGCATTTTTTGACCATTAGTACACATTCATGGAAGGGAATTACTTATAATAGCACTATTGGGTTCCCTTTTGACTCTGGTTCCTCTCAAGGTTTCTTCCTTATGTCGTCACAGGTGTCGTCACCTTTGGCTCGCTCATTAAGGCTAAATTTATACATTTAAAACTTATATCCTTAAAATGTATTTATTTCTGTAATGCTGCTTTGTGACAACATCCAATGTTAAAAGCGCTATATAAATAAAATTGACTTGAATTGAATTAATGTGGATAGACCAGACCACCACGAGCACACTAAAAGACATTGCTCACATATGGGTTTCTTCCTGCAATATCATTAAAGTCCACACCTGCCCCCAGCACCGCCTGTTCACACTCCAGTCACCTGACAAATGGTACAAGGCTTTTGAGATCAAGGATAACATCTAGCCAATGTCAGCACAATGTGTGCAAATTACATTTCAACGGCGTCGCTGGCTGCTCGTTCGCTAATCGGAAAGACTTCGCGACAAAGACAGTCGGATCACTGTTAACACATTTTTTTAGTATTACTCTTTTTTTTTTTCAGTTTGCAGTTCGTTGTGTGTTACCGCCTTAATGACGGCCCATAAAAGTAGGTTATGTTGATTAATTGCAGGAAGAAAGCTGTGTGACGTGAATCTGTTTATCACATGGGGATGATGTAGACATTAAATATATAATTTAGACGAGCGAGGGCGCTGTCTTGTGACGCTGAAGAGATTAAATCAGTGTTGAGCCAAAACTTCCCAAGGTCATTGCTCTAAACCAGCTGATTTCCAATACAGTAGTTCATACATATTTGGTGCATTTTTTTTTTAAATAATTAAAAAAATTTTTAAAGAATAAAACACAATAGGGGGAAAATAATCAACAACACTTGTTTCCTCTCTTTTTTTCTCTCTCTCTCTTCAAGTTCATAAAATAAAAATTGCAGCCAAATAGGGAAAATTTCACCATATCAATGGAAAAAGACCAGACAATGTTATTCCAATCTTCAATGGTTCAACGTGGTGTTTGTTCTGAGATGCTTTTTTGCTCACCACGGCTGTAAAGAGTGGTTATTTGAGTTAGCAAAGCTTTCCTGTCAGCTCAAACCAAAGCAAGTGTGTCAGTGGAAAAGTGTATTGCCAGAGCAAAAATGTTTTGAAAGAATTTCACAACCAAACAAACTGTCCCATGGACTGTCTATAAAATATACAGAGAAAATAATAATAAAAAAAAACATAGTATTGCCTGTATCCACTAATCAAATAAAACCACAGAGCATTTTGTAACATAGCGGTTTGATCCACAACTGCGCTGAGAGTCTAAGAGTCAATAGGTTCTGACTGTGGTGCATTTCGGAAAGAAAACAGACGTCTGGCAAAGAAGCAATGACACTAACGAGGCCCAATAAGTGACTCGTCTGTTTTTGTAACTTTGTGTGCGGCTGTTTCTTATGTGGTTGTGTAGTTAAGGACCATATTCATTGTCCATTAGGAGGTAGTTATTACTGTTATAACATCAGTCTGTTCTGCCTCATTAACCCCAATGTGAAAGTTTATAACTGATGTCATTTATGTTTTACAGTCTCTAGATGACTTCAGTTGTGTTGTCATTAGTTCTCATAATGTGAATTAGTCACTTGGATGGAATTAGTCAGACGTCTTCTCTGACAAGCATTTCCCTGACTCAATAAAGCAGTGAAGCATTATTGATGCATAATGATTGGTGTCCAAATGGCAAATTCAGAAAAGCGGAATGCTTAAAGCTTTCTGCATACGTCCATGTCCATTCGTACACTTTGGCACCGGACCTTTAGAGGAAAGAACTGATCTGGAAAAAACCTTCTTTCATTAGTTTCTTTTTTGTCTATCTCCATCACTTCCTTTCTCTTATGACAGCACTACGAGCGCCCTTTTATGAGTCTCTTAATTGTACCCCAGCACACATCTCGTAACTTTGCAGTGACATCAGGATTGGCTTACAGATTTCAAATTATAGTGACTGCTGTTCAAATTATGCAAACCGACTAATTTTACTTTTAATTTTACTCCCTTCGTTTCTATTTCAACAGAAAAATCTATCTACTCACTGCACTACGACACTGAAACCTAATAACCTATCACGTCTAGGTACTTTGTATGGTGATAGCTAGCTATTAGCCTTCAGCTGATTGGTTTGTTTGTTAGACTTATTAGCATGCTAGCTAACATCTGAGAGATTAGCAATAAAGCTGTTGTTTTCTGTTGGTTTTTCAGTGAAAGGTCACTAGTCTATTATCAGGAAGTAAAATCAGACGTGAATCATTCTTGTACTTTTACTTACACGCTTGAGATAAATGGAAGAGTTTGTACTTTAACGTGAGTGACTAATTTGAAACTGTAGACGGTTAGCTGTACGTTTACCATCTCTGACCTGTAATAACATCAACCTGGCTATGCAGATATGTTAACCTACAGCATCTCTTGTGTATTTGTTTGCTTCATTACTGGTAACATTTACCCAGGTTTCCTGACTGGATGTCTGGCCACGCTTTTTCCTGTCATCTCATGTATTCTTTCTCTCCCTCTCTCCGTGACCTCAGTGTGGCGAGAGTGTTTGGATGACTGTATAATTCTGACAGTTTTGACGCTTTGAGGACACGAGTCTCCACAAGGAAAACTTACTGTACCTAAAGTAAAAAAAAAAAAAGTAATAAAAGTGTGTTTTTCTATGTGTGTGTGAGTGTGTACTGTGCCTATATTTGAGTCACCACTTATTTCCTTTTTTCCGGGATCACAGTTTGGATAAGTGTGCATGGTGACGTAATATTTGTCATCTTTTTGTCTTCTTTGTGAGGGAGAACGTTGTCACACTGTTTGTATAGCTTAGTGGGGACCAAATTTCCAGGCAAAGGACAGGAATATCTGACAGTTTTGACATTTATTTAAAAAAAATAAATAAATAAAAGTGACAAACGATTTCATTTTGTTTACTGAGGTCCTCACAAGGATGGTAAGACTAAAGCGTGTGTGTGTGTGTTGTGTGTGTGTGTGTGTGTGTTTGTCTTTGTTGTGTTGCCAGCTGGATCCTTTGGAAAAAAGGTTCTTGTTGCTTCGTACGGGAAGCATCTACTCATTCCTGGAAAAAGAAAGTGCGTCACTCACTGTAGGAGGACCTGCATGATAGCGCTTCATACTGCTCTGTAGCCTTAGCACATCTTCATCACTACCTCTCTCGTACATCATCTCTCTTCCCTCTTCTTTGATTTCAGCCTGACCGTTACAGGAGACCAAAATGCTTTTGTGGCCAGCTGAGGCACTTCCAGTTAGCACTATAGAGTTAAATCCAGTCATGCTGCCTGATCCCTACTAGCTTCTAGCTCTAATGAATTGGCCACATTAGGGTTTGATGAAGTGTGCTTTTAATGTGGAAACAGCTCTGTGACTTTTTCCCTAGTGCAAACCGGGACCTTTCTCTAGCTATTTAATGCATACGCGTCTGAAGCCGCCAAAGCCGAGGGTGTGTGGAAATAAGTTATTACCTGCTTTGTTCGCTCCTTGCTTTGTTTTTGCGTGCTACAGCTCTTCTGAAAAGAGCCTCATTAAATATAAATTGGCTATATTTCTAGAAGGTTCTATCACAATATCGTAGAGTGCTGCTTCATCCAGCAATAAGAGGCAGCTACATTTTCCTAGTATTTTAGTGTTCTTGAAGTATATTGTTTTATACCATGTACAGCTCTGCTGAATGCTCGATTCTAAGGTTGAATAATTTTGTCTGGCAGTGACAGTAGTAGGATTAGTGTTTTCTAATTATCTGCATGATCTTTTCTATAGTACACTGTCTTACACTGGGTCTTACACAGGGACTACGCTCCACATAAATATGCAGAATCGTTGAAGATTTATGTTAGGAGAAGTGAAGTGAAGAACTAACATGTTTTGCAGCCTTTTCACAACATTAAAAGTAAAACTATAAACAGGTACGATGTATGATGTTCGTTAATTAAAAAAAAAATGAAAACACTGGTGAAAAGAAAAAACACTTCATGATGTGGTGTTATTGGAAAATAATCAACTTTATGTTAGGCCATATCACACCATCCCATCGTTGGTTATTTTCCTATAACAGCATGCCCCATCATTATATCCTTGTATATGTATATATGTAGATATATATAATTCACATACATCTTTACATCGTTTCTAAAGTGCTGCCTGTGTTCCCTTTTAGGGCTTGTGTGAAGCTAGCATTTGCTGACCAGATTCAGTGGACACCATCCTGACACCCCACGCTTTGATGAGGTAACAGTCAACCAATTTGCCCAACATCCCACTGAGGAACCATGGGCCAGAAGATTTCAGGAAGCATCAAGTCGGTGGACGTGAGAGGCGAGCCCTCCTACCGCCCCTTACGGAGAGAACTCCGAGGTCCAGATTTCTTCAAGCCAGCCAGGCTCGACCTGCTGCTGGATATGCCAGCAGTGTCCTCCGAGCATCAGCTGCAGCATGCATGGAACCCAGATGATCGCTCTCTCAATATCTTCATCAAGGAAGATGACAAGCTGACTTTCCACCGCCACCCGGTGGCCCAGAGCACGGATTGCATCCGAGGCCGAGTGGGCTATACGCGTGGCCTCCATGTTTGGCGCATTCATTGGCCCGCGCGCCAGCGGGGTACCCATGCCGTAGTGGGTGTGGCCACATCAGAGGCACCGCTCCATTCGGTGGGATACACCTCTCTGGTAGGTAGTGACAGTGAGTCCTGGGGCTGGGACCTGGGCCGCAACAAGCTCTACCACAACAGCAAAAACCAACCAGTTTCATCGGCACCCACATACCCCAGCTTCCTGGAGCCTGAAGAAGCCTTTGTGCTCCCTGACACCCTGGTGGTGGTGCTGGATATGGACGAGGGGACACTTAGTTTCATGGTGGATGGACAGTACCTTGGAGTGGCCTTCAGGGGGCTCAAGGGAAAGAAGCTGTATCCCATCGTTAGCGCAGTATGGGGACACTGTGAGATCACCATGCGCTACATCAATGGCCTGGATCGTAAGTCTTTAAATTTGCATTTTTCTTTCTTGCTCTAATGACATATGAAGATTGTTGCTTTTTTATCCACCCAGTATAACACCTGGGCAACACCTAGACCTGAGGAATTTTAAAATGACAATAGGCAGAAATATAGCCAGGTCCTTGAGTTTTGTAAGGTAAAGCTTGATCACTGTGTAATTAAATTTTGTTATCCTTATGTGACATTAGAAACTTGTTTCTTGTATTAGGACTTATATTGATTTCTTATATAGATTTGAATATGGGCAGTTCTCCAGTTTGTTCCTCCCAAAAACATGCCAGTAGGTGGATTAGCCCCTAGCTGTAAATCTGTGTGTGCACGGTGCCCTGCAAAGGACTGGCATCCCATCCAGGATGTGTTGCTGCCTTGTGTCCAGTGTTCCCAAGATCTACCGTGACCCTGACCTGAATGAAAATGTATTTTAATTAGTGGAGGACATATACCAGTGTGTGTCCCCTTTTTTCTTTTAGAATAGCCACCATTGAGATGTACTTTTCCTATCTGGTGTGTTGTGTAAAACACTTTTTTTAATCTGGCTGTGCCAGATGGGAACAGTCTGTGTGCAGATCACTGGTTTGTTGCCTTAAGGTGGCTCTTAGAAGCTGTTTGATAATCCAACATCAAGCTTCTCTCATCCACAGAACAAACACCTTTGTGAACCATGTCTCATTTCCCCTGTGATAGTTTATTAGTGAATATGGTCTAACACACACTCCGTTTAATGCTTTGTAATCAATGGCAAAGTCTGGATTAATTGCTCGACCTGACACAGTGTCAGGCGACTGGGATAACCACATAGTCTTTGGGAGTTATAAAGGACCATGAAAGGGATCGCCAAAAAAGGGGTCACTAATCAATTTAAAAAATTTTAAATTTTAACCAACCCCATATGTAGTTGTGTATCTGTCCTGTGCTGTAATTCATGTAACTTCTTCCTTAAATGAAACTCTTTAAGTTCACTTACATTGGTAGAATATCTTTGCCTGTATCACCACTGTCTTGTACACCTTCCCCTTGATTCTCGCTGATATTTTTCCATCACACAGAAGGTGTCGGGAGTTCGAGAATCAAGGGGAAGGTGTAGGAGACAGTGGTGAGAGCGGCCATGCTGTATGGTTTAGAGACAGTGGCACTGAGG
>JAKKZN010000004.1:24713228-24726027 GCA_033441825.1 Pangasius elongatus
ACACAGTGGAGACGTAATGCTCCCGGAGAGATGCTGGTCCTGTTGGTGCCCTCTGGTGGAGTGGAGGTGGAGAAGATAGTGGATGAAAAGTGCAATTTCTGGGTCATTTTTAGAAAAAGAAAAAAAAAAAGATCTGCCATCTCATTAGAAACCAAAATACACCATAAGCAATGTTAGGCAACTTTGTTTTTCTTTTCTTCTTTTTTTTCTTTCAGTCAACAAAACTACCAGTCAGATTGAATTATGAGCTATGAATTATTATGTTGAGTACTTCAACAAAATCTAATCTAAAATTTCTCACTTCTAAGTACACCTTATTTATGCTAACAATAAATGTAACATCAATGCCTATTTCTTATTTAACAGTTTAGCACTAGCACATTGTACATTCCATCACAGCTAGCTTATTTGTAATTAACTAGCTAGACAATATAGCATGTTTAATATATTTCATATTTCGATATAAGATTGCAGTGTCAGGGGTGGACACATCACTAGCCTAGGGAATGAGTTTTTTCACAGCATTTGTACAAATTAATTAGCTTGAATAGATGCTAGACAACGTTTCCAGAATGTGGATGTGGAGTAAATGAGTGATATAAAACGGATACGTAACGCTAATGCTAGCACAACATGCAGAGACGTGACATTTAAACACTTCACTGAATAGAAATGAAGACGCTAGGTGGACTCGAATAACTTTTTTATGGCATGAGACAGGAATACACCCTGGCAAGGCGTCACACACACACACACACACACACACATTCACACGCTTCTTCACACCTAGTGGCAATTTTGAGTAGCAACAGCATGTTCTTGGGGAGGTGGGAGGAAAACGGAGACAGACGCAGTGAGATCATTCGAAACTATACACCGACAGCAACCCGAGTTCAGGATCAAACCGTGGAGCATTACATAGTAGAATAAAAGTTTATCGATCGTGTTTTACTGTATGCAGAATACGACCTTGGGGACAACCTTGGACAGTGTTTTGGATTTCAGGAAGACTGTTCAAATATTTATTAGAGTTGCAATAAATAGTGCAAAAGGCTTTATGCAGGAAGTGTGTGTCTTACTACTTCGAAAATGAGCCAGTGATAAAATTCCAGACTGTCACAGGCGAAAATGTTTTGTTTATTAACACAGCTGTGGTCCATGTGTTATAGCAGTGACTCCACCGGAGTACTGCAGCAGTGTTAAAACATCAGGCTTAAGTGTTAACTCAGGGTCCTAATGAACGTATGCTTTCACATTTTACAACCACTTATACCCTGTGGCTCAGAGACTCATGCAGGCAAATGATAGGCTTATGCACAATCACAGAAAAGGCAGAATTCAATGTATACCTTATTCTGTAGCATAAGTAAGGAATAAAACACTCGGGAGTGCGCGGATATAGTAAAATAATCAATGATGCGAAGTGGAGTTACTGTTACACACTGAAATTGATTATTTTCCTATAACAACACATCCCAAAGTGATCCTTTTATACCACAGCAAGAAGAAGAAGAAGAAGAAGAAGAAGAAGAAGAAGAAGAAGAAGAAACCCAGCTTGACATATTTCCACAAAACCAGACAGTTCAAGGTCCTCTGTTCTGAGGACTTTAATGTGGTGGAAAAACATACTGACAATTGCAAACATTCCTTCCATGAAGGTAAAAAAAAAAAGTCACAGAAATTTCATACTATCAACAATTGTTTTGTTACATTTTGTTGTTTTTAAATCTGTTTGTTTTAGGTTTAGAATATACGTAGCGTCTATCATATATACGTAAGTCCCTGTGAATGAGTTGTTACTATAGAAATGAAAATATTCGAAGGAGCGCATTAATATAAACCTGTGACCGGCCCTACTGTCAGAGCGGCTGTTATATAATAGAAAAGGATTTAACACCATCTAAACAATCGGAGTCACGAAGGCAACATCACTGCGGTAAAATGGTTGATTTGTTTACGTGGTAAATCACCAGCGTAAGCAGCAATACGTAGCAAAAAATAACTAAAAATCTCTACTTAAAGTGTGTAGGGTGAAGGTTTCCCACTCCCTCCTCATTCCTTTAGCTCCTGCTGTGCTGTGCTCTCCCCTAGCGATAGTCGAGGCTTAATTTAGTCTCCTTCCCCCGTGGAGAAGGATAAACAAGAAGAAGAAAGGAGCGAGACTAAATGACTCATCTAACTCAAATTAAATGACTCATGTCTGGAAAAAAAAATAAATCAGGTACCTGATATGAAGAAGTGAGAAGATGAAGAGGATGGGAAGAGAACAGGAAAGAAGAGATGAAGGATGAAGAGTATTGTTTAAAAAAAAAAAGATGGAGAGAAGAAAGGACAGGAGAAAGAATCAGTAATGTTTTTAGATCACTTGTAGTGTATCTTCCAGCATTCTGCGTTCTCAGGTTGGATGTGCGGTAAACTTTAAACCCCCAGAATCTCTGTGTGTGTGTGTGTGTGTGTGTGTGTGTGTGTGTGTGTGTGTGTGTGTGTGTGTGTGAGAGAGAGAGAGACCACAACTGTGTGTTTATAGCACCTGGATCTAAGACTTCTCTCTAAATCTACAGCCAAGTGTGTGTAAAAAAAAAATGTGTGGAAAAAGTAGATGATGGCTTTTTGAAATTGTAGCCTTCCTGCAGAAAACACACCCCCACACACACCATTTCTGTGTTGGCGGTGTCAAATATGCTGTTATTATGGCTGTCTAGTTTTCTGTATATGAGGCTGCCACTCAAGAATTACAGTATAATTGTGATTTTTTTTATTTATTCATTTATTTTTTTGCTTAGTCTCCCAATGCAGCTTATGCCACTAAAAAAAATCAGCAACTTACATCGAAGAGTTACGTCAATATTTAAGCGATATTTAATACCCTCGTCTTCAGGGACATCTTACGCAGGTAGGCACGTTGATTTTTAGATGAGGTTTTTCAACGGCATCTTAAAACGCGAGCGCTTTCCTTTAAGTCCCCCATCCCAAAAAAAAAAAGGTGGGATAGAAAATGCGGACTGAAGACGTAAACGATGAGAAATAAAGCAGACTAATATAATGATATAAGAAGGAGATGATTGAATAAACCTCTAACTGGAGTCTAGTATTGCGAATATATATCACAAAAATAAGGCTTACGTTCTTATTATGGTTATAAAATAGCACTTGATCCAGCATGGTGCAGATAAAGCAATCGTTGTTAGGCTAGCTGAAATGGTTTTGCTAGTCCATCATCAACACCACCACGATTATTACCTTCTCTTACCCTCACACTCTCACCTCAACAGTTCACAAAAGCAAATATTGCTTTTTTTTTTGCCTAAATTACAATAAGAGATACATGTTTACTTCCGTATCCTTGCCAAGCCACGCTCTGCAGTGATGTAGTGATGTGTGCCGTTGTTTTTTTGTTTTTTTTTTGGAGCTTCTTCCAAACGTCGCTCATTATTTCAAATCCCTCTCAGCAACTCACTGCTGTGTCAGCAGGATATCACCATTCTGAATCTGCCTGGCACTGCTCTTGGTTTTAATGAGAGAAAAAAAGTGTGTGTATAGATTTATACACACCTTCACCCACACACACACACACACACACTTCACACCAACTAGAAGTGCATCATTAGCTAGACACTAACTGTCACCCCTCTTACTCATCACTTAATAAGTAAGGAGGAAATTCAGTCCACATCAAAGTCAAAGTGGCAGCGCTGGTAACGTGATATGGTGGTTATTATTATTATTATTTTTAATAAATTGTGATAACGAATGAATAATATTTATCCCATGAGTTTCTCAAGAGCTATTTCATGGCCACTATGTGTTTTAAAATGAGTGAGACACAAATAAATCAATTGAATCTGACCACTTTGGCCATAGGAACCTAAATGTTTAGAGGATTGATATGATTTGATAATATTACATTTTACCTCAATCATGGAATGATACATAAAGACATATGATATATGATAATCCAATTCTCAAAGTAATTTTTTCATCCAGTTCCACTAAGCAATTAACTGGAGGTATTAGGTATGACATTTCCACAACATATAAAACTGTAGGCTCAAATTAGACAATTCATGGACACAAATTATTATGTTTCGGCCACAAAATACTCAAAATATCAACTTGTGGTCTCAGTATATTAATCTCTGGCCTGGCTTTTTATTTATTTTATTTTTTTAGGGTCTGTAATGAAATTGCAAACTGTGATTGTGTGGTACTTGTGAAACCTCCATCATTTTTATTTGCCAATAAAAATATTCATGGAAAAAAAAAAAACCCATAAATCATCACCCATGGATTACGAATTGCAATCTCGGACCATACAATATCACAGGTGCTGCTCTGCTAACTAAGCAGAAACTGTAAATACTCGAGGATGTATAAAAAATGCATTAGCATTGCATAATACGTGATGAGACTTAATGTAAGTCACGATTCAACAGTGCATGATGCATAAATTCATGTTTCATGTTGCGCAGTATACATAAAACCCAAATTTGCTTTAGCCTGCTATCAAAGGTTTGAAACAACCTTATGACTTAAAGTAATATCATTACACATTCAGAAGACCACTGCGTAGCTAATATTGGATGAAGAAGCAGCATATTTAACCACCCGATCTTATCCCGGACTTCCCTCAGGTGTATGAGAGAGATGGTTAGTGAGAAATATACACACTAATTACGTGTCAGATGAAGAGATGCAAGAACAAGCTGCAAAAACATGATTTTCGGTACACACCCACATGCACATACACTCGAAAATATACCAGTCATGGAAAATGTCACTTTCATTCAGACAAAGAACCTCCACATTTAACCAGTGAGTCATTCGAAGACCTATAAGGTATTACTTGCTGCTTGGAATAATACACACTCTGAGTCATGTGTGGTTGTAAATGAATAATAATTTTGAAATCAAGTTATTAGTATGTAGGAATTACTGTCGGACCCTCTTTCAAGACGAGTATGCAACATGAGTGACTCGGTGCTAGCGTGTCGTGTTTGGTACAATACGTTCAATACAATTTTATTTGTATACCACTTTTAATAATAGACATTATTGTGTCATTAGTCACAAAGCAAGATATGGAATTAAATCTATTTAACAAAATCCCTGACTAAACAAATCAATTGTCAACCTAGACTCAAAGATTGACCCTGTGTCTTAGTTCTGGACACTAACTGGAAAGCTATTCCATAGCTAGGTTTATTTATTTTTTTTTTTAGAAAGAAGCTCTCCCCTTGCTGTAGTCTTTATTATTCTAGGTGCTAATAAAGAACCTGCACCTGCTGATTGAAGCAGAAGCGTAACAGACCACAAGTTTGCAGCCAATGTAGTGAGAATCAGGATTCACTGTCTAATGTCCTTTAGACATTCCTACACTTTATTGAACGGATGTTATTCATGTTATTCATGGCTTGTGTTACATCAGTATAATGAAAGATATACCGTAGGGTAGCCTAGAACACAGCCCTCTGGAACATCAAACTTTACTTTTTATATTCAGTCAGCAGTAACAATTACAAATTGACAACTGGTAGTAATATATTGTATGACTTGAGCCATTCTCTTAACTTCAACAACTTTTTTTTTGTGTCATGTCTATCCAACTACAATTCCCACAATACACCGTGGCCTACAAACATGGCCGCCAAACACTACAACACTCGGTCATTACAGACTCTGTCATGTTCACGTTCACCAGATTACTGATCACACACACCTGGACTCAATTACCATCACATATAAAAGGACTCTCACGCCATGCTGTTTCTTTTCTATACTAAGCTGCTGAGTCATTGTTTGTGGTCCTGGTTTTCAGTTTAGTTTCTGGTTTTCTAGTTTTTGCTCTTGCTTAGTCTAGTTAAGGTTGATGGTTCCTAACCTGACCCTTACCCTTAGTTTTAAATAAACATTGACCACCTGCACTTGCATTCATACCTGTATTGTGAGATTGTGATGGTGATCTCACAAAAGGCTAATAAACATAGCTTATAAAGCCAGGAAATAAAACACTTAAAGGAAAACACAAGCCTTTTTCTCCATCTTGGTTGGGCTTTTGAGAATCTGTGGGCAGCAACTGTGCATGAATATCGGTCTGAGTTTGCTTGGATCTTCTTGTTTCCATAGTTATGTCCAATTGTCCAAGGTCCAAATTGAAGTTACATAAAATACAACAGAGGTTCTCTAGAAGTTATTCCTCCATTGTATTCCAAAAACCTTTCCACCTCCAAACCCTGAAATATTTAAAACCTAATATTTCACCCAAGTAGTAAATCCGGCCTGTTTGTTATACACAGACACGGAGGAGAGGCAGTGATCTCAGGCAGCATCACTCTGGTCTGGCTAGGTGATGAATCTTCCCATTAGAGTACTATCCTTTCAAGCCCTGGAGCCACGTAATCCACCATAGTGCTCCGAGGACGTCCTGTCAGCATGACAAAGCTACTTACCCTGCCTCTGAAATAGGGCTGGAAGAGTATGGAAACTTCACTGTGTAATGACTGTACATGGAATCTCCGTTGTTGTTGATTTTATATTGCTTTAACAGCACATTCTGTCATGTTTTAGTGTTTAAGCATCACATGTGAAAGGCTATGGCATACCTCATAATTCCATTCTTCCATACATTCTCCCATTTCCATGGTATACAGTCATACTAAAACGTTTTAGCAGTTTCTGTCTGGATCTGGCTTGTTGGGAGTGTGAGAAAAACCTGATGGCTGTCTGGGCATCTCCAAACCGCATATTTAAAAATAACTTCATTCCACAGTGCAACAGTACAGGAAAAATATTATGTCTGGGGGTTGCCTGATGTATTAGAATCACTGACTGAGTATTACAGCTTCCTTCTGCGCTGTGTGAATTTGTACTTTGTGTATTTACCCTTCCTAAGTCTCTGGAACACTTGAGTTCTTATAAACCTAGCGCTAACAACTGATCATTTCATTTAATTCCTAAATAGGATGCATTTATTTTAGCATCAGCACTGTTGTTAGATGTGTAGCATCAAGCTAAATATAATGCAGCATATTTTAACTAGTTAATCTAGGCATGAAATGCTTGAGCCGCTCCACTCGAGTGCTTCTTCGAGTTGTTCTGAGCTACTGTTACCACCCTGGAGTTGAATATTTTCCAATAACTGCACATCCTAAAGTGATTCATTCCTCTTAATCCAAAGCAATATCCCAATTATTACAAAACTGCAAAACCATCCTGAAGACTTTCCGTGTCAGAAAGTTGCTTACTATTTACTGCGGCAAAGCACTGACACTGGAGACTCCTTCCAAAAATGCTTAGTAAAACGTCTCCTGACAGAAAACTTTTATTTTTTGTGTGGAGTGTCTACGATATCGTCGAACAAGTACATGGCTTCGCTAATGTGGTGGCACTCCTGCCTACATGATATCTGAATCTCTTCTCAAGAGCAGTAATTGTAGACTAGAAAAGTGTCATGTTCATTCACTTGCCTGGTTTGATGTCCAAGCCAAGTACTGTATGGAACTAATGTTCTTTGTAAGTGATATAATTATTCATGGGTCCTGGTTCTGACCCAAGGGTTTTCTCCTAAGTCATAAAAATTTGCTTATCATCAGTCAGTGTGAAGTTCCATTTTCTGCAGACTTTTCAAAATATTCCCTTGGCTATCGGTTTAGACATTTCAGAAGAGCAGGAGAGTTGAAAAGTGCATTTTGAAGGGCAATAATTGCCTCAGGGGGAAAGATGTTGAATGATGCACTTGATGTCGAAGCAGACAGACATGGTGAAGACCATCTGAGTCAGACCTTTTGTGAGAGCTAGTTTGCTCTCTCTTCTGGTTCTTGGCATGTAACCTTGGGACACTCAGAATGAAAAAAAAATGTGCCATCTCTCTATCTCGAGCACCATTCTTGACAAAGATGTATGGGCTAAGAAAGCATAGACAGATCTTTGTCACACTTCATGAGACAGTGCTGCCAAACGATGATGGTGGTGGTGGTGGTGATATAAGACGGCCTAAAATGTCTAAAATCTTTCAATGGCTTGATGATGAACCTTTTTGGTTTGAGCACTGCATTATATATTTGATGAGATGAGGTATCGTCAAAGGCTTCATGGTGTTCTGTGTATTTGTCTTACCATCATTGGTTCCACAAAAGTCCAAAAGAAGCCAACATTTGTTAACAATGTGGATGCCAAAAATGAGCCCATTTATACCCCTAGTTGGCAACAACGTTTTGTTTGTGCCATTGTCGTGCTGTTCGGAGTTATACAGCACAGCACATGTTGTAGGCGTGGGTGAGCGTCTGTCTGATGGTCTCACTCTACCAGGTTTCATGTGTCCTCCTCCATGTTTTCTTTCAAGTCTAATCTTCCCATCTGGTGGGTCGTTATTGTGTTGAAGCTGCAGGTCAGAGACTGGCCAGACTGTGTACGTTTCATCGCGGGGATGACTTTCTGAATCATTATGTTCTCTATAATCAGGGATGGCTTCGTGTATATGTATATAATATGCTCAGATTTGTGAACGGCTTTATTCTGGAACTATCTCATAAACACAGCCTCCTGCTGTTCTCGGAGGTGCTGAAGCCTGATTAGCGTTAGTGTTTATCCCACTGGGTGTATTTTTAGCACAGTTTAAAAAAAATAGCTCCTTGTTTTATAGACACTTGAATACTTGGATAATTCACTCAGGGTGGGAATTTTATCATTCAGTTTTTTTTGTCCTGTTCAGACAACACAACATACAGTATGACAATGACAAGACAAAATCTGTCACTGGCACAGTGGTTGAATATTCACTGCAAAGTCATTACAGTTTTGTCAGCATAGTGATTTATTAGAGTGATTAGTCATTACTGAAGAACTAATCTGGTAACACTTGATTACTTACTGCCAATCCGGAAAGCAATTCATTAAAGATCTGTACTGCGTTTGACAGCAAAGGAAACTTCAGTCCACATTTTCTATCCCTGATTTTTACAAGCAAGTGCTTATGTTTACAGGCACTAGACGATACTGACATACCCAGTCTCGGACACCTCTACGAAAGAAAAATCTGGCAACCACAGGGTGTGAACTAAGCGCAGATAATTTGAATAATCTGGAAAAAGTGCGTAACCCGAGTCTGAATACCTGAAACTTTCCCACATAAATATTTGCAGAATTTTTGGACTTAAAAAGTGGCGTGCTCTGCTAATCATATCCATTTCATCGTTTGCCACAGGGAAGCAAGCAGGCTGCACAAACATGACAATGACTTTTGCCTTTCTCTATACGCCAGTTTGTTCCCAGCAGACTGAATATATTACTGTGTATATTGACTTTGTATCTTTGCCACACACTTTCCCTCTTTTGTGCAAATAGTGGTGTTTTATCTAATTTGATAAGCCAACCTTGAACCCAGCAGGGTGTGTACGTCTGTGTGTATGGTGTAGAAAGAGACTGTGAGAGAGAGTGTTGTTGTGCGAGGAGAGGTAGGAGGTAAATGATAATGGGTATCGAGGCTGCGGTGGAATATGACTGCCTCATCAGTCACTGGTGCTAGCAAGAATGCACTGCGTCTGTATTAACGTCCAAGTTAATGATTACAACCAGCCTTAATGGAGAACTTCACAACGAAAATATTAGCGCTAGTGGAGATCGTGGAGATCGAGGACGGTTAATATGACATCACTTAAAGGAAAAACAACTTGCACATTAACCTTTATACTTAACTTGTGATCTTCACTGGCATCCAGGATCAATTCTTTTAATGAAATACTGAATTGAAATGTTTTAAAACTTTTATCCCTTAAATCTTTTGTTTGCCTTGGGACCCCACTTCCCTGCACAATGTTTCTTTTATTTTTTTTTTACTTCCAACATCTTAAATGGGATTGGATCTCAATTGGGAACCTCTGCTTTAAGCAGCTGAGGAGAACACAGCTGCGTTAGTGTTTGCTGAGACAATGAAGCCTGACAGCATGAGCAAACGGATTTAAATTATCCACCATAATGTCGTTTTGAAAGACATTATGTACATGATTGTTCTGGCTGAATCAGTCCTTTCCTGGAAGTAAATTGACAATGTGCCATGCAAAACACGTTAGCACTATGGGACGTCGGATGTGAAAAGTGCTGAAGCATGACACTACGCTCGTCATTTACCCACAATCCCCCTGCAGCTTTGTCTGTAACATTTGATTAGTCTCGGTTAGCTGAAGGTGTGGGTAGTGGAGTGAGTGCGTAAGGCACACGGTGACTGGTTCTAGCCAGATGGGTAACAGCAGTATCACTTGGAAGAACTAGCTCCACTGGCAAGTGGCATCTATTATTCAAAGCCTCCGTCAGCTGAAGTGGAAGAGTGTTCAGTGAGATATGGAGTGACGGGCAAATACTATCCCTCTTGCATGCGTAGACAGAGACATTGAATTATTTTGTGTTATAAGGCTTTGGCTGAAGTTGTGAAATGCTTGACAGAGCGTCACTGGTACCATGCTGCACTTCAGGCTACATGAATATTTTAAACAAAGTTATTCCGATAGGCAGGTGGAATTCCGCCTCGCTGCTTCATCGTCCCTGGTTCAAACCTGAGCTTGGCTTACTGTCTGTGTGGAGTTTCACATGTTCTCCTTGTGTCAGTATGGGTTTCCTCCCATCTCCCAGATGGATTAACTAGTAACTAATTAATTGCCCCTACTTGTGACTGAGTGTGTGTTCTTGAGATGTACTGGCATTCCATCCAGGGTGTATTTCCTGGTCTTGTGGCCAGCGTTCCTGGGATAGACTCCAGAGCCATTGTGGCCTTGACCAGGATGAATAGCTTACTCAAGATGAATGAAGGAATGAATGAATGAATATTCCAATAGGCAGTTGTTCTACACCTAAACCTATCTCTTACTAAATTGCCTGTTATTCTTATCCTTATGGGCACATTTGGCTGGTCCTCATGAGGAAAACTGCTTTATTTACACAGCTAAAAGAGCCAACATGCCCACAACGTTCCCACACAGACACAACATCTAAAGTAGGATGGCCCAACAGTACATCCATTGCTAAATAATGAACAGAACATGATCTTCAAGTGTGTAGGATGTATGCAAAACTGTTCACATTCAGCACAAATTAAAATTTTTCTTCCTTTTCTTTCTCTTTCCTTCTTCTTCTTCTTCTTCTTTAGCCGAGCCCCTGCCTCTGATGGACCTGTGCAGGAGAGCAGCGCGTCTAGCTCTGGGCCGTGACCGACTGCAGCAGATCGAGACCTTGCCTTTACCCCAATCTCTAAAAAATTACCTCCAATACCAGTGATGTGGACGGATCCATGCAACACACAGATTCACAGAGCGCAAGCCTCGAGGTGCTTCGACTCTAGCGCCAACAACAGGGCGAATGTTTACACTACAACAACACACTCTGTGGCTGCTACCAGAGATGTTCTGTTCCTTCCACCATTTCTCTCTCTCTCTTTTTTTTTTTTTTACATTGTAAGTTTTTGGATGGTATATAGAGGTGGACTGTGAGGTTGGAGTGTAAGGATGCCACAGCGCCCTCCACTGTCAGTCTCTCCTTGAATGTTAGGGTTTGGCATAAGAAAAACAACCTTGGGAATGCTTGTTTGAGGCTCACAGCGATGCTTAAACATTCCAGAAGGAAACCAAGCACCTTAGAGGCCAGACTCTGGAGCTGGAGCTGGAGCTGGAGCTGGAGCAGTATCTGGTTTCCAGCAGGTCTTACCTGTGCACAAGGGAGACCGCTACCTACATCAAGACCCGACTCATGAGACTAGTCTAGAAGTGCACTAATACAGCACAAACACTCCAAGCAAACGTTTTTCCCCCAATCTAATTTGAGTCACTTTTCTATTCCTGAGTGTGTACCTTAATTATTAAGGTGAGTGTGATATTCTTTCTTCCCTCGAGGTTGATTTATGACTATTATGATACAAATCCTGTAACAAGTTTAGTGCTATGATTTTATTTTATTTATCTGGATGTAATTCCTTTTTATGAATATGACATTGTGCATACTAGCACATGGACATGATAAATCCATCCCAAATGGCTTTTTATTTGAAACCAGGATGCTGCTTTTTTTCTATTATTATTATTATTATTATTATTATTATTATTATTATTATTATTATTATTGATGCTGGTTTGTCTGCCTGATCAAACTGGAGATCTGCAGTAAACAGTGGAATGTAAGGACACAGCTAAACATTAGTATATTTAAAATGTGAATAAAATCCAAGTGAATGAGAACAGCGTTGTCATTTTTATTTTTGAATCGTTGCTGTGTGTGTGTGTGTGTGTGTGTGTGTGTGTGTGTGTGTGTGTGTGGGGAAAAGGAAAAAGGCATTGCATAAATCTACTTACAGCAAAACTCATAAGATAATTTAGAGATTTTATTTCATCTCGCTTCATAAGAAAAAAAAACCCGAAACGTGGCCTCAGTAGTAAGAAGAAGAAGAAAAGATGAAGATGACTCGGAGATTATCAAATACAATTATTTCCTTTTCTCACATTATTCCGTACTGCCTTCCTTTCACACCTTAGTCCATATCAAACACTAGAAATGAACCGAAATAATGTGTCCGTTTTGAGGTTCGAACACAGATAGAGTTGATACTTTCACAGAAAGAGCAAGTATGCGTGTGCTGTGGTGATGCAATCTTTCTTCAGAGTGGGGTTAAACAAACGCGAAAGCAGACTCTGACTTAATCCTTACCTTTCATCTGATGAGTCTGGAGGCGTTTATAGGAAATTATCGTTGAATTACATACTGCCCTTTTAGAGCAATGCAAAAACAGACAGTGTTCAAATTCACACATACATAGGGGAAGGTG
>JAKKZN010000004.1:24800001-24810273 GCA_033441825.1 Pangasius elongatus
GCCGATTCGGATTGTCTGCTTGTTTTTCCCTCTGCGCATGGATCCTACACACGCCGCCTCCGGCGAGGCGTTACACTGTATGTGTTATCCTTTTTTTTTTTTTTTTTGAAGTTTTAGTTTAGGTTGGCCTACGAAAACACTTGAAAAAGAACTTTTTACGTAAGGATTGCTAAATGATAAATGTTTTAATGGAAAGTATTAGTTAGTAACAGTGTCCGTGAACTGAGGGCAAACGATGTTAAGCGTATTGGTTACACCAATAAATTTCTAAATCCTTGCACAGTTCCCAAGCCTGGTAGTAGAACAAGCAAATTTGCACCATCATTCCATTATGTCCTGATTTCTTTATTATTATTTAAAAATTTGTTACTGACTCGTTCATCAGATATGTTCAGAGGAATAGCTTGTGCCTTAACTGCCATTTCAAATTTCTAACACTTTAATATTTTCAGATATACTTAACTTACTTAAAAATACTTGATAAATATCAATCAAGTTTCAAGTTCTAGCTAAAGTTTCTGCTAATGACGTCCATGCAGCCTTTATTTCAGTATGGAGCTACAGTGTTATGTTAACAGCGTGCACTTTCCGTTCTAGGAGTGCTCGTGAAGCCGTTTTGCATTTTGTTTTCTCTCCAGGATGGAGTAAGCAAGTGGACTACGAGCCCGGTTCGGGCAGCAAGCAGCTGTTTCCCATGATGCACCTCGAGACGTGCGGCGACCCCATGTCCTCGGTGCGAGTCACGGTAGAACTACAGACCAGCCATATCGGGAAGGGCTGCGACAGGGAGACCTACTCTGAGAAATCTCTGCAGAAGCTCTGTGGTGAGTCCTGAGGTCAAGAAACAACAAAAAAGTAGTTACCTAGTTAACTGTTAGCTAGTTCTGAGCAAAAGACAAGAAGTATGGTGTTCAGAACTCGCAACTCCTCCAGAATGTTTGGGTACTGGAAGGAGGACACGCGGAAGAAACCTTGAGAGAAACCAGGCTCAGCAGTGAACCCATCCTCTTCTGGGTGTCTTTATGATTACAGCAGCAGTTCTTGCGTACAAATCTGCAATATCCAGATGGGATTAATCTCAGAAACGAGGATGAGTTTTTAATCTTTAGGATCTCCATGGAGATCCCATTCACAACATTTAGTTAAAATGAACATCAGCATTAATGCACCATAAGTAGTATTAAGAAACTAGTGAGCACTTGGATTATTAATGAACGCCTGCGTTCCCTAGTGTTTAGTCCATCCATCCGAAACGACGTTCGATACGAGCAAACACCTTAATCAATACGCTAAATAGTATCTACAACAGTTACATCCATTAAATTGGGTTCAGATGGTCATAACCATTTGGAAAAAACGTGTTATGTTTGCTACTTAATAATGTTGTGTTCAATTGTCCAATATATATATATATATATATATATATATATATATATATATATATATATCTGTATATATCTCTTTTTCTCCAAAATCACTAATTCCATACTCCACTGTGTGCAATCAAACTGAACCAGAACTCTTGGGGAAGATTTGTTCCAGGAGTCTCTCGTATACATTTTAGTAATTCTGTAGTTACACCCTTTTTCCCTCAAGTTGCTATTGATTTTCTCTTCATTTGCTGAATTGGAAAATCAGTGGAATTGAGCTTGTGTCATTTTCGTTTAAGAGTCCTGAGTTCAGCCTGGCAGTTTGAAGACCTTAATCGTTTTAGGCAGGATTAAAAGAAGTGGGATGAGTTAAGGACTTGCACGGTGTTTGAAGTATATACATTTTCCCCCCCATACATCCCTGATAACCAGATTAGTCTTGGATTTCTTCTCCCATGCTGATCATTGCAGATATATGGTGCATTCAGTTATCGCAATATTCATATGTGTGTGTGTTATTTAAGCCTGGTTTGTTGGTTTAAAGTACTGCAGAAGTACTGCAGAAAGAAATTGTGTTTTAATGCTGCAGATGCATGTTTTTGGTCTTCTGTGTCACTTTGGGTCAGACAGACTGATGCTAAACTTAATTATAAAAAATTAATGAATAGTGTAGATGATTGAAAGTGCGCAAAGCTTATATATAAGGATGCAAGTCTCGTTTCGGGAAATGGATTCTTGTAATTAGGAAGTCGGGCATTTACTGGAAGCATCCATTATTGATTAAGATAAATACAAACAAATGAGATGTAATGCTAGATGTGTGGTAACCTGGGAAATCCTTCAAATGATCCAACGTTCATCTTCTAATACATTTACAGACACCACGACTGTCTCTACAGCACGTAGCTATCCGACAACTCGATCAAATCATGACGTATCATAATGCAGGGGTTTCAGAGTACATCATATCTTTGGCATAAACTCCAGAATTTTGGTCAGAATCAGATTTTCTTTTTTTGGGCAGAATTTCCTGCTTCACATATAGCAATGACATTATTTTCTTTTTTCACGTGGAATAACGAGCTGACACGAGCTTGCCTCATCGCTTATTATTTTACACTTGCTCACCTGTCATTGTCTAAAAAAAGGGAGAAAATATTTTCTCATGACTGCAATGCACAAACCAAGAAGGCTTACCGAGTACAAAAGAGAGAAAAGCATGTTGCATGGTCTCTATGAAACGTGTGTATGTGGCTGTGCATGTGGATATCAGACGGGTTTTGCAGTCAGAGCTGTGGCTAAGCATTGGGAATTTTCCACATAATTTACTCATCACCTTCAGTGTAACAGTGTGAGCTTGAATTGTCTTTAGTAAAAATGTTCTAATGTATATTATTCTGACAATAAGGTTAGATCCCCTGGTTCTTGCTATGCTAAAGCACGGTCCTGAGCTGATGTCTGCTGTTTAGTTCAGTTTGAGAGTTCTCGTCACCTCATAAGCTAAAGCCATTCTCACTGTTGTTATTTCTGCAGGTGCCGCTTCAGGCAGTGTGGATCTTCTCCCTGCCCCGAGTGCTTCGGCAAATTGGACAGCTTCGCTGCTGACAGACAGCGGACGAGACAGTGACCTCGTCTTCCACTTCGATGGACGGCAGGCGGCCAATATTCCAGAACTGGTGGTGCCTCAGAACCTCACCGAACAATTCACCATCGCCACATGGATGAAGCACGGCCCAAGTCCTGGACTGAGAGGCGAGAAAGAGACGCTGCTATGTAACTCGGACAAGACAGGTATGAGTGAAAACATGACTGGTTACCACCGGCCTATGAAAGAAATGCTTCACACACAAATCAGAACATTGCTAATAAGCCTACAGGGGCCAGTTAGCACTCAGGAAATTAGTTTGTGCTAACCAGTCCCCATTACATTGCATTAATTTTTAGCTACATTTGATTAAGGAAGTAAGAAATCAGCATGTCACAGGTGGCTAAAACATTTTGAACCGAAGGCAAACCTTTTGCATCTCCATGGAATCACAACACGATGTTACTATATTAAACAATTAACACTGACATTCACCTGAAGAACGTGCATCATGGTCATTAACCATGCGTTTCGACCCCAATTTCGAATACGGATGACTTTCCCACTGATCAAAAACTGATCTAAAACACAGCCACCTGTGTGATCTTTATACCTGAAGCTCTTGACATCCTGACATCCTTAGATCTTTAATCCAGCAATGAGGTCAACTTGGTCTGCTTAGCACTTCTATCCGTGCCACAGAGCATGGTAGGATGTGAACTGCTTACACTACACGTTCACTCTTTATGATTCTGCACTTACTTATTCAGGTTTTTCCTTTCATTTTAATTAATTTCACCCATCATATATATTGGCAGAGATGAACAGACACCATTATTCACTGTATGTGCACAACTGTCGTCTGGTCTTCTTGCTGCGGAGGGACTTCACGCAGATGGACACATTCAGGCCGGCCGAGTTCCACTGGAAGCTGGAGCAGGTGAAAAGACACTGATACACACTTCCTCTAAGAGTACAGAGAGAGAGAGAGAGGAAGAGAGAGAGTGTGAGTATGTGTGTGTGGAAAACCAAAATAGGTGTATTTCAATTCCATAATGAATGGGATGGCCAGAGGCCTTAACCACTAGGGGGTCCTTGATGAGTATGGATTTGAAGTGAATTAGGCCACTGGATCGGACTAAAAATGAAATCCGAACTAAAATGGGCTAAAGAAGACACTCCATGCTGCCACTGCCAACCACTGAGTCTGACCTTGCTAAGGTTGGCGATTTAGCGGATGAGTTTGTGAGGTGAAAAACAGGAAAGCGGCCAGTTTCCTAAGGTGCATCAATAGGGCTACTCCAATATTCATAATGGATTTGTAATGTAGTGAAGGATGTGCTTTTTGTGTTGGGTTGCATTGTGGGCGGTCAGGTCTCCATCCATTGGTTCATGGTATCATTGGAGTGATAGGGTGGAGAGGTGGCCCTGACCAGGTGTCCAGGATTTATGGTACCCCTGAATCAGGTCAGGTTTAAGTACCTTTTTCAAGAGCTCACCGGTGGCAGCTTGTTAGTATCTCGACTTGAAATACTTCTCAACCTTCCAATAATTAATAACCCACAATTTTAACCACACTCTCAGTCGCTGATTGAAAACAGATGGAACATCCGTATGAGATGAATTATGACTATATTTCTGCCACGACATCTACAATTTGTGAATCACTGTTTCAGACATATGTTCTCATTACGTCAGATGTCTCCTGAGTAAACAGGGCGTCTTATGTGCTGTAGTAATCACTTCACACAACTTGAAGACTCAGCATGTCCCAAAAACATTAGACAGTGTACAGATTTTTTTCACATGTCGAGAGTAAGGCTTTTAAAAGAAACCGGTCTAGAAATATGACTGATTACACAGGCAATGTAACATCTGTTTCTACAGCCTTGAGAGCCTCCAATTGTGTCGGCAGCTACATATTTCTTCTGTGTTAAATAACTGTGACAGTTTCCTCAGCCACGAGAGTCTGCAAATGTGTCAGCAATTGCAAATTTCCTCTGGGTTAATTATCTGCCATTGAGAAATTGCACACAAGCAGAGAGGGTATTGTATTTTCATAACAGCATGAGCCATTCAACATGCCAGCACGATCTCCTCAGTTCATAACAGGTTACAAGGAAATTAAGCTTTCAACACTTTTGTATTCAGTGAGCCACACTGGCTTTAGTGAGTCTGCTCTGCTTTGCCCAGTATACAATTTAGTACAATCACTCTCTGTCTGTTTGTGCACTATAGTTTGGCCAGAAAGCAAACAGCAAACCTGAACTTGCAGCTTGATAAGACAACCAGCCCAAGAGCTGAGGTCTGTGGTGGTCGAAGTGTCAATTGGTCTCATAATTCACTTTTTATCCCAGACTTTACATATGTAAGATCAGACTCGTCACTTGCTCTTGGGACTGTCCACACAGCAACCAGTTGTCCAGATAGAGGAGTGTGCAAAGAACCCAGCATTGCAGTGTGAGCCATTATCTCCAAATGGGTAAAATTTTGAACAGTGGTGAATCTTCCCAGAGGTGGTCAGCCTGCCAAATTTCCCCAAGAGTACATTAACGACTCATCCATAAAGTCACCAAAGAACCCAGACTAACGTCTAAGAAAATGCAGGCCTCAATAGCCTTGGATGAGGTCAGCTGTCATGATTTCACCATTAGAAACTGAAGACTAGGCAAAAATGGTGTCCATGTGACAAAGTAGTCAAAAACCACTGCTGGCGAAGAAGAATATAAAGGCTTGTCTCACATCTGTCTCAGACAAACACCTTGATGACCTAAGCCTTTAGGACTGATTTGTCCAAAATGGAACTTCTTGAAAGACGCATTACATCTGGCATAATGCTAACACAGCATTCCACAATAAGTACATCAGACCAAGAGTTTGTCCATGACTGTGGTGGTGGTAGTGTGATGGTGTGGGGATGCTTTGCTGCTTCATGGCCTGGGTGACTTTGTCCATAATGACAGAACAAGGAATTCTGATCTCTACCAATAAATCCTAAAGGATTATCTCCAGTCATCAGTCCATGATCTGAAGCTCAAGCTAAGTTGGGTTATGCAGAAAGACAATGACCTGAAGCACAAAAGCAAGTCCACCATGAATAGCTCAAAAGAAACAAAACGCCATTCAAAGTCCTGATTGAACCCCATTGAGATGCTGTGGCAGGAGCATTAAATGGGCAGTTCTTGCTCAAAAGCCTTCTACTGTGGCTGAATTAAAACCATTCTGCTAAGAAGAATGGAATAACAGAACCATGTGGTTGCAGTCGTTGCTGCTAAAGGTGGCACCACCAGCTTTAAGAGAGCAATTATTTTTTCACATGGGTGATATAGTTGTTGCATAACCGTTTTCCTGTAATTAGTGAAATGGTGATTTAAAAACTGTTTTGTTATTCTCATATATTCTCCTTGTCTCCTTGTCTTGGACATTACTTTGTCTTCTTGTCATGACATTATTCATGAGGAACTGAAATGATTTAGTGTGGCAAATATGCAAAGACAGAGGAAATCAGGAGGGAGCAAATACTTTTCGACAGTACCGTAGGTCATTGCATTGCTACTGTGTGTGCTTGTTGGCTAAATCAGCTGATGCAACTACATGTTGCAGTATTGATTTTGCTATTGATGTTCTTCAGTCCTGAGAG
This sequence comes from Pangasius elongatus, assembly GCA_033441825.1. Classification (NCBI taxonomy): domain Eukaryota; kingdom Metazoa; phylum Chordata; class Actinopteri; order Siluriformes; family Pangasiidae; genus Pangasius; species Pangasius elongatus. The sequence goes on from JAKKZN010000004.1 coordinate 24,806,597, forward strand.
CATCAAAAGAAAAGCATAATGTCATAAAGGGACTGATAAATGATCTCTTCTGCTAATTGTGGTGCGACTATAAATGAGGGAGGCCCGGCGCAAATGACTTTGCTTCCTAAAAGATGACGTGAAATGATGTTATTGATCTGATGGAGATCCTGTATTCATAAAGGACACTCTGCTATGAAGGAAATCTTTGGGAAAACGCAGATGCTGGACGTGTTTATACGAATGTGTATGCGTAGGTGTGTAAAATTGGAGGCTCTGTCCTTCAGCAGGAGAATATAAATATAAAATACACACAAATCTGTCACCGGGACGCTGAATAGAGCCTTTTCTCCTGAGGACTGCATGCGCTGAACCTGTGATTTCCTTCAGCATCAGAAGATGCCGCAGTAAAAGCCCCGAGTGAGAATGCCATTACACTGTCAGCACAAATTAGGAACAAATTGATGTGACTAGACATTTTGGATTTTAAAATCACCCGGTGTTACTCAGGATGCTGTCCTGCCACTGGTCAGTGATCTCACGTACCATTCAGCGAGCTATCATTGTTGTTTAAGAGAAGAGCATCCATAGTGTATGGTGTTAGAATATAGTGCATATAGTCCACTTTAGACACAGCTGCCATGTTACTAATGTGTTTATCCATGACTGTTCATTGCTTATGTCTTATTGTGTCACTACTGTACACCGTCCTTGAGATCTAGAAAGGCGTTTGTTTGTTTGTTTTTTTTGCATCATTCTGTGTAAACTCTATAGACTGTTGGGTGTGAAAATCCCAGGAGATCAGCCATTTCTGAAATATTCAAACCACCCCATCTGGCACCAACACCAACAACCAACAGCCACAGTCAAAGTCACTGAGATCCCACTTTCCCCATTCTTATTTCTGTTTGTTGTGAACATTAGCTGAAGATCTTGACCCGCTTCTGCATGACTTCATGCCTTGTGCTGCTGCCACTTGATTGTTTGATTGGATAACCACATGAATGTGCTGGAGTGCCATTCAATGCTACAACAATCAATGCCCTTACATCACCTGAACGCTATGGACAACCTGAACTTGGAAATGGACTGATGCTGAGTAACAGAACCTGAAGCATGGGAAATCTACAGAAAAACAGGAGCGTCCCTGCATCCAGACGAGTCTACCTCCTGAGAGAGAACGCATAAAATATATATGAAAAATAGAGCTGGTTTGAAGGCAGCATCTAACAGGCTAAGATAGTTTCGACATTAAGTAACTTCAAACAGTATATAGGAGCTCTCCAGAGAACCAATCCCTGAGCCTCTCACGAGCATTGTTATGATCAGTGGAGGAGACCCAACGCCTTATTGATATATAAACCTAGACTTTTATTGGACTGGAGCACTGATTAGCTCTCCTTTGTAGTGCGAGTGCTTGCGCTGAGGGCATTGTGAAAAAAATCCATGCCTCATGTCTCCTGCTTTGCAGTATTCCTCCACACGACATGCTATGCATGCAAAACGTGCTGTTCTTCCAAGCTTGAATGTAAGTAGCAAAGGACAATAATAATAAAAAAAAACAGTAGATGGATGAACATGGTTCCTACCTTTTTTTGCAAACCGTGCAATCGATCCAGCATTCAGAAGAAATTCTTCTAAACCTGCGATTTTGAGCCCCACCCCCAAATGAGCCCGGAAGTTTACTTTATATCATAAACAATTTATAGCTACTGATTGTTTACATAATTGTGTCAGTATTCTGATACATCAGTAATGTCATTTTTTCCCCTTTCAAAATTCCCAGTTAGGCTAAAATATTTCGTTCATCAGCTAGCTAACATTACTGGTAAATATCCTTTTCTTTACTTCACATAAACAAAGCTAGCTAGCTAACAAGCAGGTATAAACTTGAGAGCTAGAGACATTGAAAGTAGTTTACCACGAAGTCATATCATAGCTAGGTAACTCCTTACCGTCTCAAAGTTTATTCTGCTTGGAATAAGGTCTAGTATTTACCTTAGTGAGGTTTCACTGTTACCGTTTCTGCTTTTCCGTAGCAGAGCGAGTAGCACAGCCAAGGCAATGCCGCAATAGAGCAGCAGAAGTCTTCCTTTCCTTACTTTCTTGGTATATTGTCGATTTGGAGACGTGATGAAAGAACGTATTCATTATTTAAAATAATAGCGTACTAATAGTGTGTCAACAAAACGTCTCGAAAAGAGAATAAACCATCATCACGATACAACATTAGCAAGTGGAAATAGCAAACGCTGAAAAGGGAAATCCTTGATTCTTCTACCCCTTGTACCTTTCCAGCAATCAAGAGAGCTACTCACACCTACAACAATATTAAACATCCGCCCATGATGTACCATTCCCACAAAAGCTTGGTTTTGCCTACAGCTTTTCTGACTAAAAAAAACAGAGAAACTCAATTTTCTGTAGTTCCTCACTATAAGCCTACTGTAGGGATTATTCGCGAACCCAGCTAAATCAGAACAGCTCCTTCTGATCGCACAATGCATTTCCTGGAGGAGAGAGTCTGAAATGATGGCTTTGTCACGGCTGGCTGAAATGCTTGGCAGAGCCACACTGAGACGAAGCTAAGCCAAGTGTTTGTGTGCAAGTGCACAAGTGTGTGTTGGCGCTTTCGTGTGCACGAATGGCCTTTTCCAGGAAAGTGGATGTGATGAACTGCCAGCAAACTCTGTGGTCCCAATAATGCAGATGTGAAGGGTTGGAGAGATGAGTTTCCTCTCATGCACTGTGAAGAGATATTATTCCACCGTCACCTCTCGAGGCTTTTGCGAATTTCAGCAGTGCCGTATCTCTCTCTGATGCATGCCGGGAGTCGGGCGAGAGTGGTGTGGGTACCTGAAGAGAATGTCATGGGGGAGGAAATCACAAAAGCATTCCATCTCCCATCGTTCCATCTACTTCCTGCATAAACAGAGTGGTAGGACTGTTCTCATCCTACGTTCACAGAAGCAATGCTGTCAGGCTGGAACAGGTTTGGGCCTCTTATTTCCAGTGAAGGGAAATTGTAATGCTACAGCATGCAAACTTTCTATACTACTGTGTGCTTCCAACACTGTGGCAACTTTTTTGGGGAAGAACCACATACGCGTGCAATGGGCAGGTGTCCACATACATTTGGTGTATATTTAATATTACTGATATAATAATAGACTGGATAGTACTCTCCAGTGATGTGCATTCCTGCTTAAAATATCTTTGTAATGTATCTAATGACAGGATAAGATAAGACCATGGTTCTGTTTTTCTTCCATCTTGTACGTCAAAAAGAAGGAACTAATTGCCAATTGGGTATAAAGTACAAGTTGTGTGCCATTGGATTTGTCTGAATAAACAATCAAGACAGGTTGTTTGGATTTCATTTTGGGTCGTCTGTGCCGAGTTTCTGTGCATGTTCTCCCTGTATTCATCCGTGTGGGGTTCATCCGGGTTCTCCGGGTTCCTCCCACTCTCCAGAAACATGCAGGTAGGTGGACTGGCTTTGCTAAACTGCCCCTAAGTGTGAATGAGTGTGTAAATGTGTGTGTGTGTGTGTGTGTGTGTGTGAATGGTGCCGTGTATGCCACTAGGCTCTGCATTCATCAGGCAGAAGGATGAATCAATGCAGTGCAGAATTCTAGTATCAAGGTTGTTTTCACAGGTTGTTATCATGCTGTAGACGGCCTAAAGGAAAGAGGCTA